>CAWUFW010000824.1:3000000-3530154 GCA_963921515.1 Calotriton arnoldi | reverse complement strand
ACAACTACTCAGTGAGCCTGCTAGCCAGTGGCGTGCTGACTCTCAGCCTTGCTAGTCAGACAAAATGCACATTCAGAAAGGCAGTGCACAGAACACTCACCTGCTCCCCTGGTGTCCCATACAGCTTGCTGTACTGTGGAAGTAGGCTGTCCAGCAGGGCCTGGTTCTCCTCAAGGCTGAAGGCTGGGGCTCTCTCCACAGTACGTGCCATTGCAGGGTCCAGAGGGGCAGAGACAGCAGCAGTGCAGTGGCAGATGTCGTCCTGGAGCATGTAGTGCAGGCAAGTGGGCTCTCAGGGGAACAGGCAGCAATATATATGTGCTGGAGAGGCAGATACTGTCCCTTGTGTCCAAAGTGGTAGGTCCAAGTCGTTTGCATCTTCTGAATCTGGCCAATCCATGGAATAGCAGCACCAAAACACGCCCACAGCATCCTTCAAAACTTCAACTTCATGACATACATGATTTTGCAACATTGTTGTGGGTGACCAACTGATTTTCCAGCAACCGACTCGTTCGAAATTCGAAAACGCGTCCGTTGCCAGGCAAGCCCATTGTCAATGGGTGCGCACCGATCGGTCCATTGCGGTACAACGCGCACAGGGGTACAACGCGTACCCGCACACATTGAAAGCAATGGGCCGGCCGGAGGCACCGATCGGTCCATTGCAGTTCAACGCGCACAGGGGTACAACGCGTACCCGCACACATTGAAAGCAATGGGCCGGACGGAGGCACCGATCGGTCCATTGCAGTTCAACGCGCACAGGGGTACAACGCGTACCCGCACACATTGAAAGCAATGGGCCGGCCGGAGGCACCGATCGGTCCATTGCAGTTCAACGCGCACAGGGGTACAACGCGTACCCGCACACATTGAAAGCAATGGGCCGGCCGGAGGCACCGATCGGTCCATTGCAGTTCAACGCGCACAGGGGTACAACGCTGTACCCGCACACATTGAAAGCAATGGGCCGGCCGGAGGCACCGATCGGTCCATTGCAGTTCAACGCGCACAGGGGTACAACGCGTGCCCGCACACATTGAAAGCAATGGGCCGGCCGGAGGCACCGATCGGTCCATTGCAGTTCAACGCGCACAGGGGTACAACGCGTGCCCGCACACATTGAATGCAATGGGCCGGCCGGAGGCACCGATCGGTCCATTGCAGTTCAACGCGCACAGGGGTACAACGCGTACCCACACACATTGAAAGCAATGGGCCGGCCGGAGGCACCGATCGGTCCATTGCGGTTCAACGCATCACTGTATATGTGACTGGCATAGGTCAGCATGACTGTCTCAGATGGACATATGCCAGCCACAGATAGCTCCCAGGGAGTGAGGGGCACACCTACATCATGACAGCCTGTCCAAACCTTATCATAAGGCATGTAAGGCTGCATTTCCTATTGTGTGTATGTTGGTGTACATGTTGTCCTGTGGGTGTCACCTGTGGGCAGCCACCCCCAGGCTGTGCACGTGTTCATGGGGACAGGATCCTGGGTGTTACGTGTACGTGACCACTGTGATGTGCAACTGTTCATATCTGTGCATGTGTCATGGTCACATTTCACAGTGGTGTTTGTGTATGTCATGTCACATACCCCGTGAGTCCCATGTGGGACGGTATGTTTGAGCCAGGGTGTCCCAGTGGCACAATAGTGATGGCCCTCCACAGTCTTTGTGCATGTAGTGTTTACAATGTCTCTGATTTCATGTGCACAATGGGAGACAGTCTCCACATCCACGTTGTGTGTGCATGGACTCTGATGTTGTGCGTGTGTGTCACAGACGTCCATGGCTGTCCTGCCATGGCAAGTGTGGCCACTACCTGTGGGGGTCATGTTTGTTTTGCTGTGGTGTACACATGATACTCCAGGTGATGCCAGTGTCCATGTGGCATTACAGGGTCCCTGGGAATGTGCCTGTCGTTGAGCTGTGGTGCCTGGGGCACATCTGTCCTCACATGTCACTGTGGGGGTGACTGTGACACAGCATCATGATATCCAATGGGCCAACCTGGGACAAATTGATGCCACCTGTAGGACCGTGTTGACAGATGTTGGCCATGTATGTACCATACATGTCGTTCCGGTACTGCACACTTCATGTAGTTGTGCCTCATGATGATGTATATTGGGATCTTGAGTGTGTTCAATGCCGCATATGTGGGGTGACTGACGATCTTGCTTACTTCTCCTCTGCACTGCAGGGCTCCTGCTATCCATCGGCCATTCCCAGACCTGGCAACGATGGTGGAACGGGACAGCATCCGACGGTACCGCTTCACCAGGCAGCTGATTGAGGATTTGGCAGTGCAGTTGTCCCCACATTTGCAGCCTGGCCGGCCGTATCCTACAGCGCTGACCCCCAAGGTGAAGGTGATGGCAGCCCTACACTTCTTTGCCACCGGTACCTTCCAACATACTGTGGCGTCTGCTGGTGGGATGTCACAGACCATGTTCAGCCGTGTGCTCCGCGATGTTTTGGCGGCAATGTTGCTCTTCCTGAACCGGTACATCTATTTCCCTAGACTGCGACGACTCACTGACGTGAAGAGTGACTTTTATGCCCTGGGGAGGATGCCGCATGTCATTGGCTCCATTGATGGGACACATGTGGCTTTGGTACCACCACAGGCCCAGGAGCAGGCCTACAGGAACCGCAAGCACTACCACTCGGTCAATGCACTGGTGGTGTGTCTTGCAGACATGACCATCACACACGTGTGTGCCCGTTTCCCTGGTTCAGCACACGATGCCTTTGTGATGAGGAGTAGTCGCATCCCCAGTATGATGGCACAGATGCAGAACCAGCGTGCCTGGCTTGTCGGTGTGTACTGACTTTGTGCCATTGTGTGTGATCTGATCTGTAGTATTCCGCCCACTTTTCCAAGTCAGCTGATGTGCACTTGTCTGTCCGTAGGTGACTCGGGATACCCCAACATGCCGTGGTTGCTGACACCCCTCAGGAACCCTGTGACACCTGCCCAGATGCGCTACAATGAGGCACATGGTCGGACCAGGAGAGTGATTGAGCGGACCTTTGGTCTCCTGAAGAGCCGCTTCCGCTGCCTGGACAAGACCGGAGGGTCCCTCCCATATGCCCCTGCGAAAGTGTGCAAGATTATCATCGTCTGCTGCATGCTACACAACCTGGCAGTGCGGAAGGAGTTGCCTCTCATCCAGGATGACGATGACCAACATCCGCCACCTGTGGAGGATCCTGGCCTGGACCACGATGCCAGTGACGATGATGATGATGATGATGGTGATGGTGATGTCCGCACACAGCTCATCACCAACTTCTTTAGCTGAATGTGAGTATCCTGAGGTGTCATGTGAATGATGTGAGTTGGCATGATGTGTGGGTGGTGCTCTGGTGCTGTTGGAGTGTGTCCATGGGCTACTTGACAGGATGTGTGTTGCGATGTGTGGTGACAGGTGGGCTGTACTCCCCAACAGTGTTGACATGCTAACTTGGTTCTGGGTGGGTATCTTGTAACATGTATTGTGCATGAGTTTTGCTGATCTGTCCTGTACTGCATTGCTTTTGACTGTGTGTCATTTCTGTCCTTCACAGGGTACTTTCAGATTCGTTTGGTCAACTGTGTCCACCGACGACGTGATTGCACATCCAGGCTGGTAGCTGTTGTGTCCCTACAGGTGATGTGCGCCACACCCATGGACTTCCTTCCGTCTACAGTTGTTGACTGTGTGCCCGCTACCAGGTGGGGTTACCTTGCATCTGTAGTGGTTACGGCATGTTGCTACTGTGTAATAAACCTGTGCTTCACTTAGTGATGTGCGTTGTCTGTGGTCACACATTTGACTGCCATTTGCTTACTGCACCTGTGGGCTACTTGACTACAACTGGGAATGGGTGTGGTGTCTGTGCATTGCACCGTCTTCCCTGGCAACATCAGTGTAGGCAATGAGTCAGATGGCCTAGGTGTGTATGTGTTGTGTACCCCTGGTGGTGTGTCTCCCTCATATGTGTCACGTTGCCTGTACTCACATGCCTGTGTTGTCCTTGCTGTTGCAGTTCGCATACACAGTGTAATTTTGCAGTTCATCATCCCCATAACAGCACCCACGTTAGAATAACGACAGAGGCAAGTATGGTGTATTAGTGTGTTTATTGTGATACATCTGTGTTAATAGTGCATAGGATGGGTTGTGCTGTACATGAATCTTGCAATCCCAAGTTCCTAGGTGAATTGAAAGTCCAGGTAGACAGGATCCCCAGTATCGGGGCCACAGTTGTCTGACACATTGTTCCAACTTGTACTCCCCATGCAATGTGTGGGAGTAGTGTTGCCATCAACAGGGTGAACAGTCTGTGCACAAAGGCGAAAATCCAGAACAGGTTCAGGCTTCCTGGGAGTTGCGCTTGGCCATCAGCCTCTCACTTTTCCCTCCTCGGACGACCCCTCTTCTTGGGGGGCCCTCAAGTGCAGGCTGCTGCGGTGCAGGGGACTCTCCGCCAGAGTCCTCCTCCCTCCCTGTGGCAGTTGCAGTTTGTTCGGTACCAGATGTTGTTGGCACACAGGGAGGTGTGGACTGGTTGCTGTTCATCTGGCGGAGGCATTGTAAAATGTCCCTGTGCACCGCCGTCATCTCATGTAGTACATCCCACTTGGACTCCACGCGGGACATGTGGGAGTCCACACGTGACATGTGTACTCCACGTGGGACATGTGGGAGTCCAAGCGGGCATGATGGGCAGCCTGCTGCTGTTTGATGTCTCTGAGGAGCCCCACTACCTGGCTGAGCTCTCCGGTGCTGGACTGGTACGCATCAGCTATGCGTACCAGTTGTGGGTCTTCATGCACACCAGCAACGTCTGCAAGCAGCGACCTCTGTCTCCCACCCCTCCCACCACCCCTGCTGACATGTGCAGTGTGTGCAGTTGCACGCACAGATAACCCTGGTCCACCTTGGGGGTTGGTGGTGGTGGTGGTGTCCATGGCCCCAGGTTGGTCCAGGGTCACTGCGCTGGTGTTGCTCCTTATTCCGTCCATGTCGGCAGGGATGGTATTCGTGGTGACAGTCGTTGGAGGGGTGGGTGCAGGGGGTGCAGCTGGTGGACCTGCTGGTGCTGCAGCTGGTGGTCCTGCTGGTGCAGCATGTTGACTTGCACCGGATGTGCCAGGTTGTTCATCGTCCGAGGAGGACAGAGGCTGTACGACGCCAGTGAGCTCGGCATCCTCTTGAGCCTGGGACTGGGACTCCTCAGCGTCTGCTGCTGTGTCCCTATCATCACCTGTTTTTGGGAGACACAAACAATGTATGTCATGTTTCTGCAGGCATCAGTGGTTGACACACCTGACAGTTGTGACTGTGCCTCGGGGTGCGGGCCTGTACATTGTATTGTCCTAAGTCGTCACAGTCAGGGGTTGATATTGGTGTGGCACATTGTCCTGCATTATTTGGGCATTTCTATGTATTCTCTGGGGTGTGAACATGGTCTGCATTGATTGTGTTTGGTTGACAGCCAGACCTCCTTCCCACCCACCCACCCAGCCAGTCAGTTATCCCACCATGGAACGTGCTTGCATTGCAGGGAGTGTAAGTTGTCTCTCAGGATGTCAGTCAGTGGTGTCCTGCTGTTTGTTGGTGCACAGTTGGCAGCAGGGCCTTGTGCTCCCCACAGCAGTAGCCAGTGTCAGCCATCTTGTGAGTCCTTCTCCACTCCCTGTGATGTGAGCATGGTTCAGGGTGGTGTTGATGGGACAGTTGTGAGGGTGAGCAATGTCTGTGACTACGACTCCCATCATGCCATTGCCTCCACCCCACTTGCCAGCATTCCCATACTTACTTGCTTTTGTGTGGAGTTCAGTGGGTGTGGGTGTGAGGGCAATGGCAAGATGGCTGACAGTGGTGTCCTGCTGTTGGTTGGTGTGCAGTACCCAGCATGCCCTTGTGCTCCCCACGACACAGCAACAGTGTCAGACATCTTTGATGGGCCTTTCCACTCTCTGTGGGATGTGCATGCGTGAGTGTGAGCTTGCTGGGCCAAGTGGTGGGGGATGTAGGGCTGTGACTACGACTCCCATCATGCTATTGCCTCCACCCCCTTCCCAGCATGCCCATGCTTCCTTCCTTTTGACTCTGCTTCCCTGTGGGGTGGGCTGGCTGTGCTGACAGGATGGCTGGGAGTGTTGTCCTGGCAGTTGTTTGGCTAAGAGTCCCAGGAGTGTCCCTGTGCTTCACACAACATAACCCAGGGTGGTGGTGCTTTGTGGGATCTTGTGTTAGGATGGAGGGCATTGCATTCTACCAGGTGGGTACTGTGGAGTTTGTGTTGGGGGGTGAGGGGAGGTGCTGGTGACTATAGTCAGTGCTGCAAGTCCCCCTTCCCACCCAGCCAGCCAGATATCCCACCATGGAACGTGCTTGCATTGCAGGGAGTGTAAGTTGTCTCTCAGGATGTCAGTCAGTGGTGTCCTGCTGTTTGTTGGTGCACAGTTGGCAGCAGGGCCTTGTGCTCCCCACAGCAGTAGCCAGTGTCAGCCATCTTGTGAGTCCTTCTCCACTCCCTGTGATGTGAGCATGGTTCAGGGTGGTGTTGATGGGACAGTTGTGGGGGTGAGCTATGTCTGTGACTACGACTCCCATCATGCTATTGCCTCCACCCCCTTCCCAGCATGCCCATGCTTCCTTCCTTTTGACTCTGCTTCCCTGTGGGGTGGGCTGGCTGTGCTGACAGGATGGCTGGGAGTGTTGTCCTGGCAGTTGTTTGGCTAAGAGTCCCAGGAGTGTCCCTGTGCTTCACACAACATAACCCAGGGTGGTGGTGCTTTGTGGGATCTTGTGTTAGGATGGAGGGCATTGCATTCTACCAGGTGGGTACTGTGGAGTTTGTGTTGGGGGGGGTGAGGGGACTATAGTCAGTGCTGCAAGTCCCCCTTCCCACCCAGCCAGCCAGATATCCCACCATGGAACGTGCTTGCATTGCAGGGAGTGTAAGTTGTCTCTCAGGATGTCAGTCAGTGGTGTCCTGCTGTTTGTTGGTGCACAGTTGGCAGCAGGGCCTTGTGCTCCCCACAGCAGTAGCCAGTGTCAGCCATCTTGTGAGTCCTTCTCCACTCCCTGTGATGTGAGCATGGTTCAGGGTGGTGTTGATGGGACAGTTGTGGGGGTGAGCTATGTCTGTGACTACGACTCCCATCATGCTATTGCCTCCACCCCCTTCCCAGCATGCCCATGCTTCCTTCCTTTTGACTCTGCTTCCCTGTGGGGTGGGCTGGCTGTGCTGACAGGATGGCTGGGAGTGTTGTCCTGGCAGTTGTTTGGCTAAGAGTCCCAAGAGTGTCCCTGTGCTTCACACAACATAACCCAGGGTGGTGGTGCTTTGTGGGATCTTGTGTTAGGATGGAGGGCATTGCATTCTACCAGGTGGGTACTGTGGAGTTTGTGTTGGGGGGGTGAGGGGAGGTGCTGGTGACTATAGTCAGTGCTGCAAGTCCCCCTTCCCACCCAGCCAGCCAGATATCCCACCATGGAACGTGCTTGCATTGCAGGGAGTGTAAGTTGTCTCTCAGGATGTCAGTCAGTGGTGTCCTGCTGTTTGTTGGTGCACAGTTGGCAGCAGGGCCTTGTGCTCCCCACAGCAGTAGCCAGTGTCAGCCATCTTGTGAGTCCTTCTCCACTCCCTGTGATGTGAGCATGGTTCAGGGTGGTGTTGATGGGACAGTTGTGGGGGGGGGCAATATGTTTGACTGCGACTCCCATGATGCTATTGGCTACACTGACTTAGCCAGCATACACAGAATTCCTTCCTTTGAGTGGTCTTCACTGTGTGTTGGTGTTGTTGTGGTGGCTACATGTGTGGATGTGTGTGTTAGTTCTATTTGTGCCACTGCCTAGCTGTAGTTGTGGTTGTGTTTGTACATGTGTTGGCACAGTTGGATGTGACTTTTTTGATGGCATGTGTTGTGTTTATCTGACTGACATACACATTTTGGGATGATTCTGTTCTAGTTGCTGTGTAATTGCTATGAGTGCATGGTTTGACTCTCCCCTTGACAGTGATGTGTGTGTTTTGTGGCAGTTTATTGTGTACATTTGTTGTGTACTCACCAGGCTCTGGGATGTCCTCTAGTCCATATACGCTCACTGGCGGAAGGATGGCCCGCACCTTCTCCTCCCAGGGCCTGAGGTATATTGGCTTGGCAGGAGGGCCACTGCCGGTGTGTTGGCTGTTGATGTAGTCTTTCTTCAGCATGTCCCGTACCCTCCTGCGCACGTCATACCACCTGTTCTGGATGTCCGTCTTTGTGCGCCGACATGGTGATTGGGCGTTCACCCTGTTGATGATCCTCTCCCACATCTTAGTTTTCTGCGACATGGGGGTCTGTTGGACCAGAGTGCCAAACAGCTGTGGCTCCACCCTGAGGATCTCGTCTACCATGACTTCCAATTCACTATCTAGGAACTTGGGATTCTTCTTGGGGGCATGGTGATGGGTGGTGATGGTGGGTGATGTGTGTGTTGGTGTGCAGGTGAGGGTGTGTGGGTGTGTGTTGTGCTGGGTGTATGTGAGGTAGGTATTTGTTGGTGTGTTGATGGTGTGTGGCTTGTGTGAGGGATGAGCTGTGGGTGTGTGGTTGCTTTCTCTTGGGTGCTGGCAGTGAAATGGCATTTGCAAAGGCTCATGGTAGTGATTTGTGTCCTTTATATAGGTGGAGTTGTGGGTGTGTCTTTGTTCTCTGTCCCCACCCCCCCAGTATTTATTGGCTTGGTAATTGCTTGTTTGGCCTTTTTTGGTTGATTTTTCCTTTGTGCTGTTTGTGTATGTTGGAAACGTTCTTGTGACCGAGTCGGACCCTGCATTGGTCTCGTACGGTGTTTTCCGTTTCGTTCACGCTGTGTTTGTGCAGTTTTCTATGCTGTGTACGCGTCGGTCGCGGTGTATTGTGTTGCTTCGGCTCGGTTTTGTATGCGTGTCGGTCGTACGGCTTGTCCTCCGTCCGACTCGGTCGTGTTTTTCGCGCCTTGCATCGTACTTTGCGGTTTGGAGTTGGCGGGTACGATTCGGTCGGATTTGTTCCGGGTGCGTGTCGGTCGGTTGGATTCGCGTGTTTTTCCGGCCGGATTGCTATTTTCCGAGCGGCTCGGTCAGTCGGCTTGGTTTCCTAACGTGTCGGTCGGATTTATCGCGGCTTGCATCGTACTTGGCGTGTCGGGCGCCACTGGTACGTGTCGGTCGGTAATTTTTCCGGCTCCGTGTCGGTCGGTGCTTTTTCCGGCCCGAATCGGAATCGGCCCCTAAGTCTCTATTTGTCTCTTCGCCATCTACTCTTTCTTGCTCTGTCTCGCTCTCACTCTTTTCTCTCACTATTGTCTCTATCTTTGCTCTATCTGTTCCCCGATCTTGCTCTTTCTCTACTCTTGCTCTTTCTCTTCTCTCTCTATTTCTTATTCTCTTTCTCTTACTCTTTCTATTTCTCTTTCCTTTTCTCTTACTTTTTCTCTATCTCTTCTCTTTCTCATGCTCTTTCTCTTCTCTTTCTATTTCTTTTCCTCTTTCTATCTCTCTTTCTTTTTCTCTTACTCTTTCTTTATATCTTCTCTTGCTTTTTATCTTTGCTCGTTCTCTTCTCTTTCTCTTCTCATTCTCTGTTCTGCTCTTTCTTTTTCTCTTTCATTCTCTTCTCTGTCTGTTCTTTCTTTTGCTATTACTCTTCTCTTGCTCTTTCTTTTATATTACTCCATCCTAATGAGGGGGCCTTGTTTATTGACACATAAGTGTGGTGGGTAAGGAGAACCAGTGCTGACAACATGTGTCTTAAGTTGACACTGATTGATATGTAAATTAGTGAAGCATACAACCCAACTTAACTGAGTGACACTTATTGTTGGTGATGTCGTTGCTGGTGTTCATTGTTGTGCCTTAGTTGACACTTTTGTGATTGATTGTTACACCTCAAAGTAGAGAGCTTAATGGGATTTTGGTGTCTCTTTTTTTCTTCATTATCGCGTATGAAAGCACTTCCAGATATGTGAGTTCAGACTACCAGATGTACAAAAATAACACTTTAGATAAGTACTTCTCAATGCAGTGCTATGATGTGCCTATTAGTGGCAAAGCTTCCACATTAAAGAACAGTAGATGTTGTATTACCCAGCATAATGTGTTGAAATTTCTAAATACTTATAAGGTCCCAAAGGCGAGACCTATTGGCTATGCCAATGCTTGTTTTGTTTTCTTCACCTTTTTTATGTTTTTTATTACTTTTTTGTAAACATAACTAACTTTGTAAAAAACTGGTTTCACATGAACAGTGTGAAGAGAAACATAAAGAAGAGAAGTAAAATAAACTCAGCCCTTGTGGTTAACCACAGCTTGAATAAACTCAGGCATGGACTGTCTTTCCACAGTTAAGATTTTTGTGCACACACACACACACACACACACACAGTGCCAAATGATGCCATTTTTTGCATCTGGGGGACCACATTTGAGACATTTGCTGCAACAGAGAAGGGTGCTGGATCTCCAGCAGTGGTTGGTCTGATGAGGTGGAAGCTTCTGCTGCATATCATGCAATTTCAGCTCTGGACAGCTGTTGAGGATGGATGGTCCTCAGATGTTTCAGCATACTGGGCCATCCATGGGAGTACTTTTTTTAAATACCCCTTGACAACGTCCAATTGCAAAGAACTTGCGGATCCTCTTGATTCTGATAGAAAGTTATGGCGTAGTTTCAGGCAAACCTAAAGATGAAAAGATCAGTGAGAATTCCCTCCAGAATAGGATGGTCAGCTCTTCCATCCATGCAGAATTCTTCTTAGCTTGTGATGTCAGATTTGTGGTGCTGTCTCAGTGCCACCGATGGGTCACGGCAAATCCATAAAATGAGGAATAAAAAATAAGGGGCATATTTACGTTCCCTGGCGCATCCCTGCATATCAGCAGGGATGCGCCAGGGAAAATGCATCACGCAAGTTTACCCTTGCGCCACGTCCGATGCGCCGCATTTACAATGCGCCGCATCGTGGCGCAAGGATAAGCAGATGCGTGATGCATCTGCCGGCGGAAGGTTGGCGCAGTGCTGAAGTTGTGTCACAAGCGCGACGCAACTCCAGCACTGTGCCAACCTTCCCTATCCCTAACATGGTGCGTCAATCCTTACGCCTGCTGGAAGCAGGCGTAAGGATTTGACGCACCAGCGTCGGAAAAGTGACTGCGTGAAATCTTGTAGATTTCACTGCGTCACTTTTCCGAGGCGTTCCTGCGCCGGAACGCCCCCCCCTGCGCCGCTACGCCCACATGAAACCTGACGCAGGTTTCATGTGGCGCAGGGGTTTACTACGTGACGCATCTCCCTAGATGCGTCACGTTGTAAATATAGCGCAACGCGGCGCATTGTTTGCGTGACGCAACAGCGGCGCAAAAGTGGCGCAAGGGGCTTGTAGATATGCCCCGAAGTTTCTTTGCTTTTTACAAAAACCACTAAGGTCAATGTTCAATAATGTATTCCATATACAGTACTCATTTTTGTAAAGATCATGCCAAACCCGCGTGGTACCACAAATCCTGGAGGTGGAAATATGAGCTCATGGAGACCGCATGGTCAGGCATTGAAGCTTCTGGGGGTACAGTGAATCCAAAAAACCTTCAAAAAATACATACTATAAACTTGCACTACCCTTTTACACATATATTCATATATTAAAATATATTTTTTAACTGACATCTAAAAATGCCGTCTTGATTGCTGGATGCTGTTGGGGGAGACCACAACCCCCAGAATCCTTCAGGGCCAGCGTGCCGTCACTGACGCTGTTTGCCCGCGACTGGAGGCGCTTTTAAGGCTCAGGGGTCTCCCGCAGCGCGGGAGCCCATCTTGATTGCTGGACGCTGTTGGGGGAGACCACAACCCCCAGAATCCTTCACGGCTGGCGTGCCCTCACCGACGCTGTTTGCCTGTGCCTGGAGGCGCTTTTAAGGCTCAGGGGTCTCCCGCAGCACGGGAGCCCGTCTTGATTGCTGGACACTGTTGGGGGAGACCACAACCCCCAGGATCCTTCACGGCTGGTGTGCCGTCACTGACGCTGTTTGCCCGCGCCCGGAGGTGCTTTTAAGGCTCAGGGGTCTCCCGCAGCGCAGGACATGCGCGGGCGTGCCCGGGCGAAGCCTGGGCCAAGGGCGGGCCCATCTGAGCCCGGAGGAGGCATACTCCTGAAGAACTCTGGACTTGATTTACTAAACCGTCACGGGACCCAAGGTTAGTGCCCCAACACTCTGATTTGATGTATTGCTGTTAAGATCACGTAGTTGTTCTTTGTTCTCTGTGGCCTGTCCTAAACCCCGTTCTATTTTTGACCCCCACTAACTCTTTTCCATTTGTACTGGGTAGCCACATATATCGGGAGCTAAGGACAGGGCAGAAAGTGGCTAAAAGTTGTGAAGGAGATTTGATTTGTCCATACGTGTTATCCTAAAATTTGGGGAAGCGCACCTGTGCTGGGAAAAAGCAAAGGCCACCCCCGCAACCTGTAACGTCTTTCCAACCAACTTCGATTGACAGAATGCTACAGAGGGCTATACGCGTAGTGGCCACCGAAATTGAATTGACTGAAAGGCGTTTATTGCTAACCCCGGACTTAGCCTTACCCTTTATCAACCATGATGCATCAAGTTCACCACCAGCTTTGGCTTCGGATCCCTCAATGCTCCAGCCAAGGACTCATGCAATGAGATGCGAAACATCCAGTGATGACCTACATCCGGAGGGCGCTCATCACAGCCCCGCTAGAAAAGGGAAACCTAAATCGGCTGCTAGCATGGGGACTAAATGCAAGAAGCATGCTGTAGAGCCTTCAGTGAATGGTGACTAGGGGGAGGTTGGGACAGGGGTTTCTCCACAAGTAGGCATGGAGCAGCCAGCTTAGGTGACCAACCTGGTGGTGGATTTTCAGGTCCAAGTAAGGGATATTGTTAAGGATGCACTTATCACTCTGATGGAATGGGTGGATAAGCTTGCTACCTTGGTTGAGTCCTGGGTAGGCAAGATAGAGGCAATTTTAAGGGGGGCTGAGTCTGTAAATCACCTGGTATCGCAGGTTGCTCCTCCCAATACTAGGCTGGAATCCACATCTACAAATAACACGACCTCCATTTTAATCCCAAACCAGACTAATCAGGAGGATATAAATAAACGTATGAATGTAATGTAATTTATATTTATCAAGCGCATTATCACCAGCAGGTCTCTAAGCGCTACCAGAGGGGGCACCTATCCATGTTAGTAGAGGAGTAGCAGATGTTAAATGATGCCCCAGGCTTCTAAGAAAAGTACTGTCTTCAGCTTCTTTCTAAAGGGGACAGGCCAAGAGATGATAGTACACACTGCCAGGGGCCTAGTCATGGGGTGGGGGCTGAAAGTAAACTCAGGGCTTATACAACAAGGCCACCAATATGTGATTATTTGCCCCAACAGGGGACCAGTCATAGGACTGACGAGGGGTCTGTTTTACTAGCAGAAGTAAACAAAGAAAGGCCAGCTTTGCCATGCATCAATCTCCCCCGGCCTCAACACCATATGTTATCATTCTAACTGGAGTACCAGAGTTGAGTAAGGGTCTTAGGTAATCACACTCTGAACTGAAAAATAAATTAATATTTTGGCTGGCCAAGCATCGCCAATTCTCCTACAAAGATGTAGACGGAATCCTCATGACACGTAGGGTGGGATGGGTGGGCTGGAGGCCGAAAGATGTTCCTGGGGACTGTGTTGTGATTAATTTCAGAAACCCAATTGTTGTACAAGCTCTCCTTGATCGGAATCATTGAAGGCAGGATGGGGGCATAAGATATTTTCCATTGGGCTATTTTTCCCCCCAGGGTTTAACCCACATAACAGAAGATGGGGTGGCCATGAGGTGGGGGTGTGGAACCAGAATAAGCGACACACCATTTTTGGCCAGGATCAACCCAGTCCATTATTCTTCAACCTATCACTATCAAATAGATTTGAGTCGCTAGAGTCCGTAGATTGATTTGACCCCATAGGGCCCCTGAACGAGAGATTTGATCAGCAAAAGGAGATCTTGGGGAGCCCAACCCAACAGGGGGAGTCTGTACAGTGGTATGGGCTTCCAAGGCAGGAAGGGGAACAGGTGAAGGTGTGTGCTGGTGGAGAGAGAGGAGTTCAAAGTGGTGGATGGCATGGGGCTCTTATCAACCAACTTTCGCCTGATCCATCCCAAGAGAGCACACAGGCAATCAATCACCAACCATGGATGATTGTTAAATCCCCAGCCCCCTTATTTGATCAATCTGATGTTAGCAATGGCTCAAGTATAGTGGGGGTGGAGACAACCAGCCCACTCCCACAAGATCATGGCATATTAATGTCTGGTGATCAGTCTTATATTCCAGACAACTGCGCGAGCCTTCTAGGCTGCAGGTACTGTCATGGAACATTGCAGGTCTCACCATCAAATTAGATAACCCAGAATGGGGGGCATTCATAGAACAACATGAGATCTGCATGTTCCAGGAAACCTGGGCTAGGGTGGACATGCATAGATTAGGCTATGCGTCATTTAGCATAGCAGCCCCTTTTGGGGGTAGGGGAATGCCCCCAGGGGGACTTTGTACCTGGGTCGGTGTGCATTTGGGCTGTGCAGTGAAACAAATAGGGACATCTTCACGTAACATTCTTTGTATCTTTCTGATCTTTCCTACAAAGGTCAGAATTGCCCTGATAAATGTTTATTCACAGCCGGTTGGCTACAGCCAAGAGTCAATGACTCTTAATCAACTGACCGCCTTCCTGTTAACCATTCCTGATAATGTTTGGGTGATCCTAGGTGATGATTTCAACTGCCAGTTCGAACCACTGAATGGCCTGATTACAGGTAACCTCAGTGATGAGGATCTACATTGGGCCATTCCAGAGCCCAACATTTCGCCAACTCGGGCATGGACTCCTCTGGTGCTGCAGATGAATACCCTCACATTGAATCTCTCATTAAGAGCGTGTAATGGCTGCACAAAATCTGACACACCTGGGGAATTACACTTTTAATAGACCGGGACATGCCTCTATTATAGACTACATTCTGGTAGACACAAAGGGGCCGATTCCGATCTGGGTCGGAAAGCACTCCGACCGATCCGGATCCGAATTGTTTTCCGACCGAGCCGGACCCCTGCAGTCCGACCGAACGAGTACGATGCGGCCGTATGCTGCCGGACTCGGTTCGGTCGGACTCCCATTGAAGTCAATGGGAGCCGGTTGTACGACGTGTACATGGGCTCCCATTGACTCAATGGGTACGTTGTGCACAAGGGGGCCCCCTGTAGTGGGTACGCGTTGGTGCCATCCGCACCGTACACGCATGTATAGGGGGGACCCATGGGTCCCCCCAGTGTCCGACTCGTACGGCTACAGGTGAAGGGGGGTCCGGCACGGACCCCAGAAGTCCACGTCCGACAACTTTTTCGTGTCAGAGGCTCCGACTCGATCCGGCTGTCCGGATCGTGCATCGTACTGGCTCAATCGTAAAACGTCTCCATTGCGCGCCACGAATCGAGTGCGAACGAGTCGGACAGAGCGGTTCGGACCCGGAAACGAGTCGGTCGGCGATTTCGCGTTCAATCGCATCGTACTTGCTCGCTCGGACGAATGTACGAATTGGTCAGAAACAAAGCCTCCGACTCGGATCCGGTAAAGCCGAATCCGATTCGGAGCCCTACCGACCGAGATCGGAATCGGCCCCAAAATCTTGGCTTAGGGTGTTAGATTTCAAGATCATGCCCCGTTATAATAGTGACCATAATGCTCTTATCATAGAGGTGATCTCGCCTTGTGCTAAGGGTGTATCTGAAACACAACTAACACTCGACTCCAGACTAACACTTACCAATGGCAGGAGGAGAGTTCGATGGGGGGAATTCTGCCAATCTTAAGAAAATCTGGCCTCCCTATACCAAAGAATCATCCCATTTCTTATGGATGCGAACCAATTCACTTTGAACAATGGCATTCCTACTTCTCTTTTTAAAATCTTTGATAACTACCAAAATCTAGTATCTATTATGGCTAGTATTTTCTATCCCAACAAAAGAATAAGGGGGAATAGAAGATTAAGACATTGTTGATACAATGATAGCTGCAGTATGGCCAAGTCAGATCTTATCGCTGCTATAAAACTTAGGGATAGGCTGTTAATAAGAGAAAAAAGGGTAGCTCACAAAAATACCATCGACAAGGCAAAAAGAAGTAGGGAATGTCATATATGGGAAACCCTGAGAAGCGCCTTAAGTACTAATGATATGAGCTCCCAAGAAGGAAAACCGGCCATAGAACCCGATATAGGGGCGGATGTATGAAAGGCTCACTTCGAATCCTTATATCTAAGGGTAGAGGACGAGGATGGGCCTGTTGGTAACGTGCATCCCCCCCTCGAGCCAATTTGTCTTGATGTCCCTATGAGCTCCCTGAAGGAGATAACTGATGCATTGAGCAAGGTAGCACCATCCAAGGCTCCAGGGCTTGATAAGATCCCCGGGGACCTCCTCCGTAGTGAACCCACTATTTGGGCCACCTGTGGTCTTTGTTTAATGCTATCCTGCAAGGAATGTTGATTCCCACCACCTGGGCGGGGGCCAAAATTATACCAATTTATAAAAAGGGATATCCGCACCTCCCTGTTAACTACCGCCCTATCAGCCTTATTGACGTAAGCCAAAAAATATTTGCTCGTGTACTCTTGGGGCGACTCCAGAGCTGGATGAAGGAGCACAATGTCCTTAGTACCCTCCAAGCCGGGTTCAGAGCGAAGATGTCTACAATAGACCAAATTTTTAGGTTACAATTATTGCATTGGTAATCAGTGTGTATAGAGGGTGGCTGTCTCTATTTAATATTTGTGGACCTAAAATCAGCATCTGACTTGGTACCGAGGGACAAACTATGGGCAATTTTATTGAATATGTGGGTTCCAGCATACCTTTGCCAACAGCTGAAACGATTACATGAGGGCAATTGTGCCCAAATTAGGTATGGTAAAAATGGTGAACTCACAGCCCCATACCTGTAGAAAGAGGAGTACGCCAAGGTTGCGTCCTGGCCCAACCCTTTTTTGCCTCTTTATTAATGCCTTAGTTGAGTCGTTGATTGCAGGGAAGGATATTGATGCCCCTAAGTTGGCGAAGCGTAAAATACCTGCCATGATGTTTGCCGACAATACCCCCCCGCTCTCAAAGTCACCCATGGGAATTCAGAGGGGCCTAGACATTTTTAATGCTTTCTGTAAAAAACAAGGGTCTGGAGATCAACCTACAGAAAACTACGTACATGGTATTCAACGCAAGTAATAGTACTAGGCCAAATCCCCGCCTAGATGGGAAACCCCTGGAGAGGGTGTCCATTTTTGAATACCTTGGTATCACGCTCACCCAAAAAATGGACTAGGGTGCGCAAACTAAGAAAGCAAGTCTAAAGTTGGCCCAGACAACGGGAGGACTGTCAAAGGTATATAGGAGCTGTACCCACAAATTTGTTGGCCCGGCGGTGGAAATTTATAAAGCCCAAGCCAGGGGTGCCGCCCTGTATGGAGCTGAAATCTGGGGTCACTGTCCATCTGGCTCTTTAACAAGAATTGAGAACTCCTTTGCTAGGCAATTAGTGGGTCTTCCCCCAAGCTCCCCGCTCACACCGCTCCGAATGGACCTTGGGTTCAGACCAATCGCAGACGAAGCCGATCTTAGACTTCTTCTATTCTGGCGACGTCTGTGGAGTACTCCGGAATTGGCGGCATACAGGGAAGAGCTGAGTGACGTACTGAGTCTGCAGGGTGTGGGCAAACTACCATGGCTGGCTTTCATTAAGAAGACTTTTGTGGCCATGGGTAGGGGTAATTTGTGGAACAATGCAGAAGAAATCTTCTCCACAACATCAAGGAAGGACCTGATAGAGAGCTATATGGAGCACAAACTTGCCCAGATACAGGGGAGGTCTATGTCTGGTTCATTGACCTTAGGGTTTCTAGAAGTAAAAGATCAGTACAGACTAGAGCCTGCCCTGGATGATATCCAGCCGGTCCTTGCCAAGAAGTTATATTTGCAGTTCAGGCATCGGGTGCTCCGTTGGGTACTTTTACAAATAAATAGGCAGGTTCATCTAATTTGGGTTGCCCGGCCTGTAGCAATGCAGCGGAGACGAAATATCATGTAATAGTTTTCTGTCAAGGATACAAGAGGGCGAGACACCGATGGCTTTTATAGCTATGTAGAAATATGGGAACCAGACACTGCACTGAGGTCTTTAGGTTATTGAAATATGACACCCACACGCCTATGGTGTTCTCAATATCATGTTTTTTATTTTCTATGTGGTGTATACATAGAGCCATCCTAAAGATGAGCCTAAAGGTTTTGCCTGTCTATTATTATATATCTTATAAACCAGGCCTTGATCTTCTTTTAACAGGAACAAAAATATTTTATGACTTTTAAATGAGTATTTTTAATTATAATGTGCTGCAGATGGTGTTTTTACTTTTTTTTATTTGTATATACTTTTGAATGTGATTAGGTGAGGGCCGCTATGTTAGCATCATGAACTCCGGTCCTGGAATACTGTAAAGGCCTTCATGCTGCTCATGTATTACACATGCACTTTATCGAACCCGGTTTCCGAATACAGTAAAGGCCATTATGCTGCTCATGTATTACAAACGCACTTTATTGAATCCTATATTTATAGGTCAATTTTTGGACCCTTTAGGCTGGCATGAGGGATAGTCGAGTGTTTTATATAATACTATTGCAAATTCACACGAATTTTGTGTAATTTAGTGCCTCACATAGAGTAATTAGAGTAGAGTAGAGTAGTTCTTACTCAATCAAATGAAATGTATTGTATTATTATTTGTGCTTTTATGGCCATCCAGGCCGAAATAAAGACTTTTTGATGATAATGATGAAACAATTACAATTCCTACAACAGTAATTGTAATGGAAAAACATATCAAAGTAGTATGTACACATTTCTGAGTTGGTATCCTGTTCAGATTCAGACAGAGAACTTGCTTACAGTGTGTGCATGCTCATGAATTTTTACTTTCCATTAAAAAACCTTGAAAATTCACTGAAAAAACAAAGGTTAAAGTGGCAGTATCTGTAGGAATTAATAAATATATATTACTATACATTTAAAAAACTTTAGAAATTCCCTGAAAAAACAGAGTTTAAAGTGATAGGTGGATTACAATTTCAGTGACAAATTATTGTTTTAAACAAAACAAACCTTAGAATTCACCAGTTATAATTATCAGACTTAAGTATAACTTGTGCCCCTATCATGCTGTGCTTCTGACCTCACATATTATATCAGTAATGACATGTTCAATTACATCATTGATGACATCAGTGATGACATCTCACATGACTTCATTGGTAAAATCACTGATCACATCACTGATGATATCAATCAATCAATCAATCAATCAATCAATCAGGGTTCTTATAGAGGACGGCTAATCACCCGTTAGGGTCTCAAGGCGCTGGGGGAGGGTTCTGCAATTCAGTCAAAGAGCCAGGTTTTGCGGTCCTTCCTGAATTGAGGCAGTGAAGCTGATTGCCTGAGATGCCTGAGATATCATCTACAAAGTATGAAAGAGTGCTCTACGCTTGTAATTTTTAAAACTATTTAGCGAGATAGATGTGTAGCAAATGTTCTGCAGCTACATAACTGTCAAGAAGCATAAAGACTTGTAAGTAGTGCGCCTTTCTAATAGCATTTGGGTGTTTTGGGATCCCAAAACAGTTTTCTCTCAAACATGTTTCCTCAAACCCCAGAGCGTGAGCATTTTTTACTGGGATAAATCAACTGAGAACAAATCATTCATATAATGACTAATATTGGTTATCACTCTTAATATGTGCTTCTTTTGTTGACCCTGAGAACCTGTCATTCCCTACAATTAATTTCATTGGGGACATTGGGGACCATGTCCTTGAGTACTGTAATGAGTGTCACAATATGTTGTCCATATTGTGGCCAGCCATTGAAGGGGTAGAGGTCCTCATGGGATGCTCCCACATGCCCCTGGGGGTCAGAGTACACTCACCCTGCCTCCTTATACATTTTTTTTTAATTCATTTTCAGGATGCAGGAACTATGTCCCTTATGCAGTAAAGGCTCCCACAACAAAATGTTCATGTTGTGGCCAGACAATCAGGATTGACTAGTCCTATTTAAATTGACCAATTAGTATATTTCTGACCTCTGCTTTACACACACACACTTTTTGAAAACTGCTGAATGAATTTACATCAAATCACAAAAAGTACACTTTTTGGGTAAAGTTCTACTTGTTTGCCAGATTTGGTGTAATGGTGTTCAGATGGTTTTTTTCTGTATCTTAGAGAAAATTTTCTGATGAGAACTAATATGGAATTTTCAATGTTGAGACCATTTCTCCTTTTTCTTGTAACCCGCTTGAGAGATCAGTCCAAAGCTTCTTGTAAAGGAGCCGAGGAGGATTTAAAAAAAAAAGTTTTGTGCAGATTCATCAAACAGCGTCAAAGTTATTAGCAAAACAAAAAATGCTTTTCCTAAAGAAACTCAGATCTAACTATAAATATACATATATATGTATATCTATATATATATATATTCACTTAAAAAACCATAGGTTTTAGGGACAGTTATAGTTAGTTGGACATTTCACTCGTACAAAACCATAGAAATTCCCCCGTTATAGTTAGTTCACGCAACTATAACTCACGCCCCCGCAATGCACTGCTTATGACGTCACATATTACATCACTCATGACATGGTCAGTGACATCACTGATGACATCACTGAAGAATGTGCTAGTATTTGTATGAGTAAGTGAGTTGGTGTGTGTATAACTGTATAGGTGAGTAAATGGGTGTGTGCTTAATTTTTTGCATGACTGACTAGGTGTGTGAGTACCTCTATGGATGAGTGGCGGTGTGTGAGTGTTTATATAGGTGTATGAGTACATATAATAGTCCTGTACTGAGTGACTATAAGTATGAGTGACTGTACGGGTGAGTGAGTAGATGTGTCTGTTTTGACCTAAGATTCAGTGAGTGTGTATATAGTAATTGGTGTTGGAGTGTCTATGGTTTTGACAATGGCAGTCTGTAATTTACAGTGGGTGTATCCAAAGTTATATTAGGGTGTGAAAAGATGCATCAAATTATCACATGGATGATGTCATCAGTGATGTCATCATTGATGTCATTTGAGATGTCATCAGTGATGTCATCAGTGATGTCACTGACCATGTCATGAGTGATGTAATATGTGACGTCATCAGCAGTGCATTGCGGGGCGCGAGTTATAGTTACGTGAACTAACTATAACGGGGGAATTTCTATGGTTTTGTACGAGTGAAATGTCCAACTAACTATAACTGTCCCTAAAACCTATGGTTTTTAAGTGAATTTCAAAGGTTTTTTAAATGCTAATTTCTAACTATAACGTGTCTGAAACCTATGGTTTTTTCAGTGAATTTCAAAGGTTTTTTAAATGCTAATTTCTAACTATAACGTGCCTGAAACCTATGGTTTTTTAAGTGAATTTCAAAGGTTTTTGAAATGCTAATTTCTAACAATAACATGCCCCGCCCCCTCCCTTCACCACTGTGCAAACGCCCCCGTTGTGCATTTTAAGTTGGGGGATTAAGTTCCCTTGAATCATGAGGGTCCCTGGGGTCCAACTAGCCCACCTTGTACCTCCTGTATGCGCCAGGGAGCTGCGTTGCAGAGAGGTGTTCAGAGGCCACGCCCCTTTTACACCTCTCTGCAACGCAGCTCTGTGGCGCTTTCTGGACGTACCTGGTGGGCTAGTTGGCCCCCAGGGACCCTCAGGATTGAAGGGGATTTAAATCCCCATCTTAAAATGCGCCACGGGGCCTGTTTGCACACATGTCACCTGAAGCCCCGCCCCCTCCCTTCACCACTGTGCAAACGCGCCCTGTGGCACGTTTTAAGTTGGGGGATTAAGTCCCCTTGAATCCTGAGGGTCCCTGGGGACCAACTAGCCCACCATGTACCTCCAAAAGCGCCACAGAGCTGCGTTGCAGAGAGGTGTAAAAGGGGCGTGGCCTCTGAACACCTCTCTGCAACGCAGCTCCCTGGCGCATACTAGAGGTTCCTGGTGGGCTAGTTGGCCCCCAGGGACCTCCAGTATTCAAGGGGAATTACTTCCCCTTCTTACAACGCGCCAGGGGGCGCGTTTCCAGAGTGCTGCAGGAAGGGGGCGGGGCCTCCGGCACGATGCCGTTTTTTTTTTTGCTTTCTTTTTTTTCATGGGAGGGGGGCTGCGTGGCCCCCCTTCCCTCGTCCACTTTTGTCCCCGGGGACCCCATCCCCCGGGGCCTGAGGCTGTTCCTTTATTTTTTTTTATTTTTTTTTATAAACGGCCTGTATTTGCCCCGGGAACACCATCCCCCGGGGCATGCCCTCTTTTTTAAAAAAATATATATATTTGGAGGGGGGCTGTGTGGCCCCCCTCCTCAGGCCATTAAAGGCCCCGGGGACCCCATCCCCCGGGGCCGGCCTTTGCGTCCTTTTTTTTTTGTAAATAAAATTCCTTTTTTTGGGAGGGGGGCTGCATGGCCCCCCTCCCGGGCCTCTAATGGCCCCGGGGACCCCATCCCCCGGGGCCTGGCCACTCGTTGGGGACCGTGGGGGGGTCCCCAATCCCCGCACGGTCCCGCCGGCTCCCCGCGTCCTGCGGGAGCCGGCATTGCTTTTCCATAAGGGGAGCTGCTGACATGCAGCTCCCCTTATGGAAAAGCAATTCTGCTTTGCTTCATTGAAGCGAGAGCAGGTTTCCCTGCTCTCGCTTCAATGAAGCAAAGCAAGTTTGCAATGGCAGGACGGGAGCCGCGAGGCTCCCGTCCTGCCATTGCAAACAGCAGTGTCCCGGGGGTAGGCACCCCGGGACACTGCAGGAGCCGGCCCTGGGGGGTGGCGGTCCCCAGGGCCACCACAGGCTCCAGGAGGGGGGCCGCGCAGCCCCCCTCCCATGTCTTTAAAGCCCCGGGGAGGTGGTAGTCCCCGGGGCTCGGGGGGTCATTTACATTATTAGTGCCCCAGGGAGGTGGCGGTCCCCGGGGCGTGTGGGGGGGCTCGAGCCCCCCCACACAGGAAATGTTTTTTAAAAAAAAGAAGAAGCCCCGGGGAGGTGGTGGTCCCCGGGGCTGCGGGAGGGCCGAGTGCCCTCCCGCACCATTTTAAATTGAAAGCCCCGGGGTGTGGCAGTCCCCGAGGCTTGGGGGGCCCTTAGAGGCCCCCCCAGCATTATTTAAATAAACCCCGCATGCCCCCGGGACTTGGGCCACCCGGGGGCTAAATAACATCGAAGCGCGGAAGACCGCGCTTCGATTTTTTTTTTTATCGGCGGGATCAGCGCACCCTAAGCACATCCCGCCGATTTAAAAAAAAAAAATGCTTTTTTCTGCCCAGGGGGTCCTTGTGGGACCCCCTGAGCAGACCTAGGGGGTCAGGGTGTTTCTACCCTGCCCCCTTTGTGTGTTTTTCGCACTTGTTTCTGTCCCTCGGTTCTACCGAGGGACAAAATGTCTGCCAACACTTCCTGATTTGGAGTGTTGACAGCCAATTAGCATGCAGCTCGTGATCGGGAGGGTGCGCGAATCCGACGCGGCCATAGATATATATGTGATTTTCATTTTGATTTTCACAGGAACTACTGAACGGATTTACACCATTTAACAAAAGGGTTCTTTCTGAACCAAGAACTACCTCTTTGCCAAATTTGGTGTAATTCCGTTCAGCAGTTCGGGCTGTAGCCGTGGCTAAAGTTTCCTATGGGAAAATGAATGGGGAAAACACGTTTTGGGACCCCCCTTTTTTCTCGGCCCCCGCTTGACGAATCACCCCGAAACTTTCAGGGTAGGAGCGGACCGGAGCAAGCCATAAAGTTTGAACATTTTGCGTTGATTCGTCAACCGACGCAAGAGTTATTTCAAATAGAATGTTGCGGATTTCCTATGGAAAATAGGTCCTAACTATAACTATCTACTGGCGACCGCCAGTAGATAATATAGAGAGATATATATATTACACAGCGGCAACTATTACAATGACTGTGCAGTTATATTTAGAACATTGTTACCATAGGAAGAGTGTTATTTTTTGGATTGCTACTAACTTTAGTGCCGTTTGATGGAATCTTTACAAAACTTTTAAAAAGAGAGTTCATCCACCTCAGTTCCTTTCTGGAAAGTTCCAGGGTGATCTAATAAGCAGGGGCGAGAAAAAGGGGAGTTCCAAAATACAATTTTGCAATATAAATTCCATAGGAATTTTGACAACTCAAATGGCTGAAAGGTATTGCACCAGTTTGGCAGAAAGCTAGATCCTGACCCAGAAAGTGTGTATTTGTGATTTGGTATAAATCTGTTCAGTATTTTTTTTTTACTTAAGGTTCTAAATAGTTGTATATCTGGATGGTTGGGTTAGCGGGATTCTCGCCAGAGTTCCGCGGGCATGCAACTTAAACAAAAGAGCAATCTATTTGGTTGAGGGGATCCTGCAGGAGCTCGCACTGTGATTGGCTGGCCGCAATGAGGAGAAATGTTGCGGCTGCCATTTCAGGACATGGGGACCCCTGGTCTCCATGTCCTGAACACTATTAAAAAAAAATAAGGGATAAGGGCGCAGAATAGGGGCACCCTGGACCCCTGGACCCTCGGACCCCCCAGGACCAAATAAAAAAATAAAAAAAAGTTTATGTTTCCGCATTATTGCAGGTCTCTTGAATGACCCTGCAGGACTCCCCTGCTACAGTGAGAGCCCCAGAGGAGTGCCTGTGCCATGCTACCTTCCGCAAGATTTCGACTGGATATGAAACCCATTAAAAAAAAGGGGGGGTCTATGGTGCATTGGTTGCGTACGGGAGGTGGCGTAGGGCATGGCTGCAGGCCAGGTCCAGTGGCGAACCCCAGGCAGTGCATGGCCAAAGGCTGTGCATGTTGCGGGGTTGGCTGCCCATGGGGGTTGGCTGACCACGGAGGGGGGGTTGGTGAAGGCCATGCTGCCACTCCACACTACTCTTGGCTAAAGGCCATGCAGTCGTCTCCTTACTCCCTTACACATAACCCCTTACCTCCTTACCTTTTACCCTTCTTCCATTATTTCCCTATCATTTACTTCTTATCGTTACCTTTAACCTCTTAACTTGTGCCCTTTACCCCTTAACATTTTGCTTTTAACCCCTTCCATTACCAAGTTTACCTTTACCTTTACCTCTATTCTACCCATAACCTTAACCACTTATTCTTAGAGGGTACTTTACATGTAACTACTTACCACCCCCTTACACTTACCCATAACCCCTTAACATGAATCTCTTTGTCACTTAACCACTTATCAGCTAGTCCCCATAACCCTTAACCCATTACCTTAAACCCTAAACCTCTTACCCCTTGCCCTAACCCCTGCCCTTTCACTACTCAGTTCAAGTTTATTATGATATGGAACTCCTAGAGAGTTCCACCTAATAAACAGCCAAGAAAGTTTTAAAAATTGATAAATTCTATTACAGACCATTTCATTTGCTGGGGACAAGACAAATAGGCGGCCTCATGGGCGGAATGAATGTTAAATTTGATGTATGAAGGTCTTAAAAAAATACGCCTAGCCATTTGCAATTCCGGACACACAAATAACACATGATTAAAATCTTGGACTTGTAAACAACACATTTCACAAATTCTCTCCTCTTTCGGTATTCATTTTTATCCCAAATGCCAGTAATTTCTCTTAGGGCAACAAATGGAGTCTCAATAAGAGCATCATCCTTCTACTCCCATGAGGTAGGTTCCAAGTTAAATTGGTCTGTGGTTTGTTCCCCAGTGCGCTCCCACAAACCACCTCATTACGCGACTTGGGCTGACTTAAAGCAATATCCCTGGCCAGACTAATGGAGGTCACAGACTTCTTTATAAACAGCTTCAATACAGACTTTAGCATGGGAGAGTCAGTGTTCCAGCTAAGCCCAAACAAATCGTTTGCTCGCTCAAAGGACCTAAAGAATGTCGATTGTTTCATCAGCTTAGTAAAGATTTCCACTCTCAAGGCAGCCCTATGTGTACCCTCTTCCCCCCAGAGGAGGGAATTACCCCACCTCAAAACCCCTGCCAGAGATAAAATATATGAGGAGAGTAAGCCAAATTCAAGACGTAAAACATGGGGGGCGGCCAAAGAGTTTAGGTTACAGGTTTGGCGCAGGATTCGACCTTCGGCCTTATCGAAGGAAAGCTAATGGTTCACATCGGTAAAGAGTCAGAATATCGAGTTGGAAATGTCGACTTGCACTAATATCGAGTGCAGAATATCAAGACACAGAAATTTCGACTGCAAGAAAATCGTGGTCAAGAATATCGAGTTTAAGGTAAGAAATATCGTTTTCAAAAATATTGAAGTCATTAATATCATTTGCAAAAATATAGTTGTTAAAAATATCATTTTTCTAGTTAGTGTTATGTATTTTAGTAAGTATTTTAAATGTATGTGCTCTATTTCTTTGTCTAAGTATTGCATTTGTTTTTTAATATATGTGTTAAATTTTTAGAAGTTATTAATTTTATTGTAATTAAATTTTGCGTTTTAGTTCCGTAGCGGGTTGTGGTTTATAGGGGAATAGGGTGGGAAGTAATTTAATTATAATAAATTGAATATTAATTTTTATTTATTAGTATTTATTTAATTTTGATTTTATAGTGTTAATTGTGGGAATTAATTTATTATTAATTAATTAATAATTGGCTGTTCATTTTTATTGATTAATTAATTGGTAAATATGTTAATTGTGTCATTTTTTTAGGAGCGGGTTGTGGGGTTATAGGGGAATAGGGTGGGAAGTAATTTATTTTTAATTAAATTATTAATATTGTTTTATTAAATAATATGTATTTATTTAATATTTTATATTGTTAATTGTGGAAATTAATGTATTATTATTTATTAATTGGTTGTTAATTATTATTAATTAATTGGTAATTATGTTAATTGTGTTATTTTTTTAAGAGCGCGTTTTGGGTGGATAGGGGTGTAGGGTGGGAAGTAATTTAATTTTAATACATTTATTAATATTTTAATATAATATTTATTTAATTTTATTTTATGGTGTTGCGTGAATTAATTCATTAATAATTATTTATATTTTGCTTGTTAATTGTTATTAATTAATTAATTGTTAAATAATTATGTTAATTGTGTCAAGTTTTAAGAAATTGGTGGTGGCATTTATAGGGGAATATGGTGGGAGGTAATTTATTTATAATTAACTAATTATGTGTTAATTAGTGCCAATTAATTAATTAAAATTTAAAAATGGCAATGGTGTAATTATTTTGATGTGTGAGTTGTGGGGTTTATAGTGGTAAATGGTGGGAAGTAAAAATGTTTAAATTAATTAATGATTTGTTGTTAACTGATATTAATTCATTAATGTTAAATTAGTTATGGAAATTGTGTAAATATTTTTAGGTGTGTGTTTTGGTGTTTATTGGGGTAGAGGGTGAAAAGTAATTTAGTTTAAATTAATTAATCATTATTTGATCATTAATATTAATTTATTAATTGATAAATATTTTTGGTAATTGTTTTTTTTTTTTGGGGGGGGGATTTAGGTTCTATAGCTGTAACGTTTGGTTAGTACATTAATTTTTACCTTTTTAAATGTGTTTTTTAATTATTAATAATTGTTTTATTGATAATTAATTGTGTTCATTATGGAGGTACACTTTTTTTAAATTTAGATGTGTGTTGTAAATTGTGTGGTGTTATGGGGTAGGAAAAAAATACGACATTTATGTAATAAATATTTTTTTTCATTAAAATTAATTTCTATTACAAAATATTTATTTGTTTGTTAATTTTTTGTTATATTAAAAAATTAATCTTTTTATGTAAACATTAGATTTTTTCTACATTATAATATGTTTCTATGTTTCGTAAATTTTTATATTTTTATATATGTTTTGTTTTTGGCTTTTTTATTATATTTTGTATTGTAGTTGATATTTTGTTTGTTTTTAAATTTGAATTTTATTTAGTGGGAATAGTAATTTTTACCCCTCCGCTATCCAACACTTTCCCTACTGCTGCATTCGCAGGAGAGAGAATAGTAATTTATACCCCTACACTATCCAACACTTTCCCTACTGTTGCACTCACTGTAGTGGGAATAGTAATTTTTACCCCTCCACTATCCAACACTTTCCCTACTGTTGCACTCGCTGGAGTGGGAATAGTAATTTTTATCCCTCCGCTATCCAAGACTTTCTCTACCATTGCACTCACAGGAGTGGGGATAGTAATTTTATCCCCTCCGCTATCCAACACTTTCCCTACTGTTGCACTCGTTGGAGTGGGAATAGTAAATTATTCCTCTTTGCTTTCCTTCACTTTCCCTACTGTTGCACCCACTGGAGTGGGAATAGTAATTTTTACCCCTCCGCTAACCAACACTTTCCCTACTGTTGCACTCGTTGGAGTGCGAATAGTATTTTTTATCCCTCCGCTATCCAACACTTTCCCTACTGTTGCACTTGCTGTAGTGGGAATAGTAATTTTTTCCCCTCCGCTATCCAACACTTTCCCTACTGTTACACTCATTGGAGTGGGAATAGTAAATTATTCCCCTCCGCTATCCAACACTTTCCCTACTGTTGCACTCATTGGAGTGGGAATAGTAAATTTCCTCTCCGCTGTTCAATACTTTCCCTACTGTTGCACTCGCTGGAGTGGGAATTGTCATTTTTTCCCCTACGCTACCCAACACTTTCCCTGCTGTTGCACTCAATGTAGTGTAAAATGTAGGTTTAAAAAATATTAAATATTTAAATGTTTATGATTTTTATGTTACAGATGTATGTATATATATATTTATTTATAATTTTTAATATATTTGTAACATTTTATAATTAATTAAAATTATTATTTATTAATTATTTTTAAGTTAATATATATATTACATTTTATCTATGTACATTTAATTTATTTTTAAATTAAATTTATTACTTATAATTGTTAAAATTTACAAATAAATCTACATATTTTTTTTAAGTTAAATGTATTATTTAATCTATTTTACATTATTTTTTATACATATAAAAAAACGATATTTTGTACTTTGACATTTTTAACGATATTTTTTTTCGATATTTTTGTACTTACCATTATGAAGATATGAGATCGATATTTTTGACAACGATATTTATGTCCCGATATTTTTGTATCTCGATATTCTGTCCGTGAGTTGTTCATATCCAGCACCTCAGCACCATATGACAGGGAAGGGGGAATTTTAACCCTGAACACTGACAAAACATGGCCAAAGTGTCGTCTCCCACATGTTCTGTAGAATCTGTTCAGTGCGCTAGCCCAGGAAACGGCGCTAATTGCACAGAGTTTAATATGCTCTATATCTCACCCGTTTTTTTAAACAACCTTTCCGGGATATAAATAGGAATCAACCAATTCAAGTTTTTCAGACCCCAACACCCACTGGTAACACCTCTTTATTCTGAGCCCTTTCTTACAGAAAACCAAGATCTTACTTTTGGCAATGTTCATTTTCAAGAAATGGGCTTCTGCATATTTACTCTAGGAGTCCAGGTGAGGTTGCACGCCAATAGGTGTTAAATCAAAAATGGCCACACCATCAGCATATAATAGAGAACCAACGGACATTGTACCAATTCTAGGGGCATCCCGTCACCGAATTTATGGTGCCGGGAAGATCAGATATATAAAGAGAAAACAAAAGAGGGGCCAGTGGGCAACCCTGCTTGAGCCCATTATGTGTTCTGATCTTACGAGATAATCCCAGCGATCCTCCCATCAGAACTTGGCACCAGGTATCTGAGTGTAATTCCATGATGAGACCCAGAAGGTGATGTGGGATACCCAGTCGAAGGAGCCTTCTCCACAGCGTTTGGCGGTCCACTTTATCAAACACAGGGGAGAAATCAATTAATGCAGTATAGACTGGCATGCCCGTAAAAAAACATATTTGTCTACGATGGTCTGGAGGACCGCGATGTTATCCAGGATACTGTGGGGCACATTACGATGACGGGCAGACAAAGTCCGCAGCCACCGTAGCGGTGAATGGGACCGTCCACCATAGGAGCGGCGGTCCCGCCGTGAGTATTAGGATGCCACGGTGGCGGTGGCATCCCCTATTCCCAACATTGTGGCAGGCGGTGTTCACAGCACTGCCCGCCACAATGCTGGGGATGCAGGTCGTGCATTGCCATGCACAAGGTGACAGGCACCGCGCGGTGCCTGCCACCTTGTCCATGCCAATGCAGGGGGGTACCATAGGTATCCCCCATGTGCACCCCCCACCCCCCCAACACTCTGGGGCCCGCAACAGGCCCCCAATAGCGAAGACCGTATGCCTTTCCATTGTGGCGGTGCCGCCATGGAAAGGCTGCTCTCCGCATCCATCCTAATATGGATGGCGGTGTCTTGCAGACGCCGCCACCATATTACTGCCCTTTTCCGCCCGGTCACCTGTGTGACCGGCGGAAAACCGGCGGACGGTCTTTCCGTCCGCCGGGCTCCCCCCCACCATCGTAATGTGGCGGGGGAAATGGCATGCGGGCGGAGGGGAATGGTGGGCGGATCGCCACCGCCATACGGGCGGTGGCGATCCGCCAGTCATCGTAATGACCCTCTATGTTTCTTTCTGAAAACGGCTTGTTCTGGGGGTATGATATTCTGATCATGGGCCCATTGTTGCAGATGACATAGGATGCTTTTTGCAAATAGTTTGCCCAAAGCATCCAGCAAAGTAATCTGTCTAAAACTGGACGGCAAAGTTTTCGGACCCTTTCTGTACAAAGGGACTACAACACACCCCTTCCAAGAAAGGGGAATCTTCCCAGTTCTATAGCAAGAAAAGCTCCCAAGGCAACTGCCTCCATTTTAATTAACACAATCGGAAATCTGTCAGGACCTTGCACGCCAGATGTTCTGGCATTCTTTATAAACCCCACTAATTCATCCCCTAAAGGAGAACCAAATTCCAAAAAGGAGGACTCATACACTCCAATCCTCACAGGAATGACTGGACTGTTCTTATAAAATAGGGAGATATAACCACCCAGACCTTCTCTGGGATCGGAATAGGCAGAGCTTTCTGCCTTGAGTAGCAATATTCCGCTATCAGGCGCCAATACTTTCTAGAATCTTTAACCCTTGCAGCTTTTCTCAACCCAATCCACTTGGAGTCCCACTCCCTTCTCCTTTCACTGAATTTAAAGCGACTTCTTACTTGTTTGAGGCGATTAATTTCCTGCTGACAACCTATAGAGAACTGTAGATGCTATTTTTGATCTAATCGATTAATTTCTTGATTTAATATTTTCAATGAAAGTGTGCCCTGATTAGATGAGCGAGGGCCAACAGCTCTAGAGCTTAAATTGCGAATCTCTTCCATTTGGGCCTCAAAACACTGAATAGTATTATCGGAAACACACCCCGACTGTTCTACATAAGCCCTCTTAATTATTAAACTGACCTCAGCCATATCTTTTAATGTCCAAAAGGAACGTCCATTTACTTTATTAAAAACAGCCATACCCAGGCCGGAGTTCCCCGGATCCAATGCAGGTAAATCAAAAGCCACTGTCATACCCACTACACTATGGTCACTCCATGCAGACGGGAGAACAAAGAAATTTTCGCAAGCCCCAAATATTTGATAAGAGACAACCACATAATCCAGGAGACTCTGAGCATGCGCAGTTTTTGCAAGATGTACGTCTGACGTCGGCGAGGAGGGCAGCCCGGGGACACAGCAGTACAGGTAAGTGTGTTTTCATTTCTTTTTACATTAATCTGCCCATATTTTTTAATTAGGGGGGTTGGAGGCGGAGCGATTAGGAGTTCCATGGAGTTCGTTTCCAACTCCGTGGACCTCCGCGTAGTCGCACTACGTCAGCTCCGCCTGCCCTTAATCATGAGCAGATTCCGAAGAAGAACCAATCAGATGACTTATGCTACAATATAGAGGGGGCAAAGGAGACGCCTAGGAGAAGATCTTACAATTAGAGAGTTTGTTCCATTAGATCTACTCATTGGGTGATCATCCTTATGGGTTTGATCGTGAGGGTCTCCCCAACCCCTTATTTGGGCTTCTATGTCGATATATGGGAGTGTAAAATCTTCCCCAGACCTCGTTTTTTACATTACTACACCCTCTCGACCATACTAGGATCATCTCCCAAAGGTTCTTCAGGCTCACCATCCTGGCTATTCAGGGAAATGTGAGGCTGGTTCTGTTGGGGGACGAGGGCATCTGTAACCGCATTTGAGGGCAAAAAAGCATCGGAAGGTTGTGGAACTAGGCCATCCTTGGCACCTTCATTTATCTGAGTCCGGTCCCCTGCAGGAATACAATAGCCTCCCTGAGATTCCACATGGTCTGAAGAAAAGGGCGTTGCTAGATGGAAGTTAGGGAACAATCCCTCTGGGTTGGACCACTGCTGCCATCTCAGGTACAATCCGGGACATCTTTTGGAAGAAACCGGTGATGACTGGATGGGATTTATAGCAAAGTTGCTGTAATTGTCTAGTACCGCTGTGCGATCTCCTGATTTTATGCATTTGTCTTGGTGACGAGGAGATCACGCGCCCGAGTGTAACTTTCTTGAGGTCATCTCACTCAGGCTTGCTTGCCTGCCTGACCGCCGCCGCCGCTCACTCGTTCGGTTTGAAAAACTTCCACTTCCGCTTCTGGCCTCTACGTCTGGATGTAATTGACAAAGTTCCAGCTATTTACTTATATATACGTATATACTCTGATTTTCGGAGGCAACTGTAGTGCAACACGGCTCAGAAAAACCTCCTACCTCCTGGTAGGTCAGTAGGCAATAGGCAGTCAATGTGATCCAATCTAAACAAGCGGGAGGGGTGTGTGGGGAATTCACTGAGCTCTCCTGCAGCTCTTGTCCAAAGCCCAATGAGTCCTGAGGCGGCTGGGGCCCAGAGAACCAGAGGCTAATGGGTCGCTAATTAAGGCCACCAAACGCCGCAAACAGCCGCCGCCACTGTCACGTAACTATCACTGCAGGGGGGCCAGGCCGTCCCACATCGGGCCCTCGAATCTGCCCCCACCACACCGCACCTGACAAACCAGCTTCGCTCCAGTCACCTCCACAGCCGGGCTGAAACGCCAGAAACAAGTGCCTTCCAATGGTGGCCACAGCAGCCGCAAGGCACTGCTTACACACAGCTCCGACTCCAACAACAGTAGGCCGGCACCGTCCGAGAAAAGCTGCTGACAAGAGATGGAGGGGCTTTCAAACAGCCACGGAAACCACGGCAACCGGAGAGCTGCGATGGTGGGCCCCGGGGGAAGCAGAGTTGCAGACGAGTCTTCCCCCGGGGTCTTTCGCGCAGGAGGGCCAGGCTGGGGTCAAGGGGTGGGGTTTGTGGGTGGGTATAAGAATGCAGGGGAGGAAGGTGACTTCCTCTTCCTGCATTCTGGCACCATCAGGAGGGTTAGGTTTATGAAAGCCCACCCACCCGCCCTACAGTTACTAGGGTTCAGGAGCTGGGTAGGCTGAGCGTGCCAGTTTAGGACAGGTTGCAGGGTTTGGCGGTACTTGGGAGAGGTGGGGGAGTCACTGACGGGCGCACCCATCCCTCGGGGGGGGGGAGACCGAATGATGGGGGGGCTGGAGGGATGAGTGAAATGCCAGGTGATACAGGGGAGGATGCTAGAAGAGAAGTGAAGAAGTGGATGAAGAACGGAACGGGTCATGGAGGGGAATGAGAGGTGAGTTCGGAGTGGTGTGAAGGGAGTGAATGGATGAAGAGGTTGATGTTGGGGGTTTTGTTATTGGTTATTTTATGTTATTGGTTATTTAATATGTTGTGCAGCCTGGTCCTAATAAATGGCCTTTTAGGCTTAAACATCAGCGTGGACTGTTTATTGCGCGAAGCACCTGTACGGCTCTGGCTCCAGCAGATTCTGCAAAGCGGGGCAGGGCCGGAAGCAGCACATGGGCGTCCGCGGTAACAGTGATCCGCAACAGCTAGCAAGTAAACCACTTCCTGCTCGGACTCGTCCACTCCCTTTACCCCTGAATCTCCTAGCTTTACCTTTAACCCCTTTACTCCTTATGCTTAACGTCTTGCCTTTGACCATTTTTTAATTGCTTAGACTCTTACAACAATCATTTTACTAAAATTATTATCGATATATTTCTTTATTATTTGTATGGCTTAAAATGAAATAACAAAAGATGACATTTTCCAAAATGAAACTGTAAATCACAAGGAAATGCCCACGAAGTATAAGCATGCCAATGAAATAGACGCAAACATATTGTATTCTCCCCATACACAGCAACGCAGCAGTGCAAAGCAGCAGTAGAATGCTTCATTTAAATAGCAGAGACAGACTTCCAAATGAATATGAACGTGCACTTGTACATGATTGTGTTTGGATTTGTTAACACTTTAGAGCCAAAACTATTGGCATTGCCTGTACTTGTTAAACTCTGCACCTTGCTATTCCAGATCTAAAATGCTGCGCTTAACACTCTAATTAAAAATACTATTCCCTTCAAGAACGACACCTTGCTGCCAAAACAAAAAGCAGCTCACATACACCGAAAAGAAAAATGAAAAATACCTCATATTACAAAAGCAACGCACAGAAAAACGTAATTACTTCACCCAGTCACTACTAGAAGACTTTGAAATGCCAACAAAACATAAATAGCTGAAGAGGAATGCCCCAGAGTCCATTTCTGTATGTGATGGGTTGTTGTATGTGTGTTTTGAAGTGCGTGTTGTGGTGCCTTCAGTGCAGCTTTAGCGGATGGATAGGGGGGCAATATTTGACCTCGGCTCCCACCGAACTTCGTCGTTGGCAGAGGACACCTCGTGCCACCAAGCGAGCATTCTTTAGACCCTAGTCAAGCAGTAAATGTGTATGAGGGGGCCTCATATATGTTATAACATATTTCAATAAAGCATCGGCATCGATAAAAATCATTACTTAATCAGTTTCCTAACTCGCTAGATACCAATCAGTTTTCCTCAAATCAGCCCAACTTCGATATACTTATGTGTTCATTACGCACATGCGGCTTGGTCACCAGGCGCGAGACATTTCTCTCGAGCTATAAATATTGTTATTCCTTTCCAGCCCTTCTCTCAGCTTTGTTAAAGAGCAAGCACGGCAGAACGCCCCCGCTGTAAACAATAGGATGCTGCTCATTATGCACGCAGGCGGCGGGATCATGGGAAAGAAGCCGAGTTACTTCTGCCGCCCGGGTTCCCATCCTAACGAGCACACAGCAGCCTTCAGACACTCTCTCCACCCTGCCTTGTTTATCTCATGGTGTTTAATCTGAGACTTCCTCTTTGAAAAGCGTTACCTGGAATGCGTCCTGGGCCCGAGAGCAGATGTTCCAGCGAGAGATCTCCTGGAGTAAGTCACTCCAGTCTGTGATTAAAGTGTGATTATAAAGAACTATCACTAGAAAGGACATTTTGTTGGGATGTAAAGAGGGGGCTTCCGTTTGTGAAGATCACAAAGACATATCAAGCTGGGCGTACTCTCTTTGAAGAGAATTGTCTCATTGAGCACGTGGTACCAGGGATGATAGAACAAGTTTCAGAGTCGGTTTGCTGGGCAGTGGTGACGGCTCAGTAAAGTCAAATGTGTACATCCCTTCCTGAGGGCGAGGGGTGACTCCTTGGTCTCCTTGCCTCTCCATGACTGATTATTTTCTAATGAGATACACTGGGCCTTTTAGAAGATCTCCCACAAAACATAAATACCAACTAACCAGTTATCCCTCATTGCTGGGAAATCAGCACAAACCACCCCTGGAAAAAGTAATCTCAAAGGCTGACTGAGATGAGAATCACTTCATCGTCCTGTATTACAGTGCGCAGTATGGTGGGCTCTTTCAGATACAGATAGTGATGGACGTTGCTAAAAGCATGCATGCCCAGTTGGAACCCTAGACGGACAGCGCAGATTCACTCTGAACTCGGCTATGATGCCTAGAATCTCCAGAGCTCTGTATTTAAATGACAGAGACACTCAGAACTGCTCCCTATAATACACAATCAGGCTCAGAACTCCATTCCTGATAATACTCAGGCTCTTTCATTGTTTGGATCTTGGTCATTCAAATACACACACAAAAGATCTCCCCAGCGGGGCCAGTGCAGGTAAGAGCGGTGGGGCCAGGTGGGGGGTGATTTATGAAAGACGATGATGAGGGAAAATTATTTATTTATTTAATTTCCCCTCGTCACTCTCTGCTTACCCTTATTCTGGGTCTCTCAAGGGTCATGCAAGTCTGGAGCGTGGTGTTGTCTTATAGTCACACTCTTATCAGGTGAAAGACAGTCATTAGATATACAATAGAGACAAACATTTGTCTATGCATAGAGGCACTGGTGATTAGGCTGCATAATATCACTATTTTTTTTAATGTGTGTAGAAATTACCAAGCTTCATGTGAGCCATACTTTTTTTGACCGCGTATTCTTGGTAGCAAATCCTACTATTTCATTTTGGTGCTGCCCCTATTCTTTCGGTTTCGAAACATGTGTGATTTAAACATTTTTTAAACTCCCTGCAGAGGCCGTGTGTAATGCTTGTTCAATATGCCACTGATAACGCCGATTCTTATCTAATTATCTATAAGAACCTTCTGGTCGCCAAGATCTTTTTACCTGTTGAATAGTGTAAAGGAGAGAATCTCATCAAGTTAGACATCAGCATTCATTTTTATCTGAAAGGACCACTGACTCCGAATTCAAGTTTGAGAATTTATTATCGCCAAAAATAACTGAACGTGCAAGCACCTCAACACGAGGTTAAAGAAATAGATGGGCACTAATACAAATAATAATCTACGCAAGAATCTCATCCGACTCAGGATAAGAAGAATAGAAAGTTCTAGGAGGACCAACCAGACTATGATTGCTCCTATTTCTAAGTTACTCTTCATGGGCCTAAGCAAGCTTAAAATCAATTGCTGTCCCTACACTAACGCTAAGTGACATCCCTGCATAACGATTTTCCCAGGCAAGAAAGAATAAAAGGTGTCAGCTGTGAAGACTTCCTAAGAAGTGCAATCACCATATACCTAAGCTCAGCTCTGTCCTTCTCTCAGGTCTCCCCTACCGCTTCTCTGGCCTCCTCCCTCAGGGCACTATCCCTAATACAAAACCATACTACAAAGGTACACGCCTTGTTTACGCCCTCTTGGCCAGGTCTTCTTTCTTGTGCTTTTCCATTGAAACGGTGACTTCATCCTGGACGGTTTCGTTGACCTTGAGTCCCAGGCGCCTTCTCCGCTGAAAGTATCATCCCTAAATTCCATTGCACTCCCCGTACCATGCCTCCTATCTCTCTAACTTTTGAAAACAAAGAGTTAGTCTTTACTAACGAGACATGTGTCCTTGCACCTGCAACAAAAGATACGTTCAACAGAAACCTTCTACTGTGCTAATTAAATCTACCGTTTGTGCCCAGAGAGCCTTTCCAAGAGAAACCCTTTTCGGCCTACATTATAAGCTAACATAAGAATATACCAGGCCTTCCTTAAGCATATGTAGTCAGGCCCTTACATATAACTTTTGAACACACATCTTACTTTTCCCTATAAGCATATTCATTACGATTCTTTATGCAAACAATGAATTACATGTGCAACTTTAATATGGTGCACGTTTAAACTACTGCAATTACATTACATACACGAACTAATTCCTCTATGCATTATGTTCACACAATTCGAAAAGCATTACATTACATCATTATCCTAACACCATTACACTGCTGAGTTCCCTTCGTCTCAGTGAACTATTCATTCTTTGCTAAACATGCATGAGTATACAATGGGATATAAACGAATATATGTCTGAATACATGTGGGTGCGGCCTATCAGTGATTATGATGCACCCCTACAATTCACAAGAACATTTCGCTCTATCAGTTCCCCCTTTGATGACTCCTGTCATCACATCTCATTCTACTCCCTCGGAGAAGGAACCGACCTAAACAGAACTTGTTCCCATCTTCCCTGATCTGAAGTTCTCCATGCTCTTGAGCCTTTTATACTGATTGTCCTGCAGTCTTGCCAATCTCATGTCATTTTCCCTCAAAGCTCTCTTGACTCTGCCTGCTCGATACCACTTGTAGGCCTTGATCACAATCCACAAGCCAGCCACACAAACCACCAAAATAAGGAGTGGTCTCAGGAAGTACCCAAGGAATCCCTTTCCTAGGTTCGCAAACCAACCTCCCACTTGACCAAAACCCTTTCCTACCTTTTCCCAGGCCCCTTCTTCGGTCAAATCCGCTATCTTTGTGTGGATCATAGTGATGTTACTTATATATTTCTCCAGATCCTTGCTACGGTCTGGTATATAAGTGCAGCACTCTTGAACCTTCAGCATTTTACAGACTCCGCCCTCTTTTGCCAATAGGACATCCAAAGCAAGGCGATTCTGCAAAACCATTCCCCTTATCGACAACATCTCTCCTTCCACCAACACCAACGATTTTGCTGTGTTCATCGAAAATTCATCCACCACAGTCGCTAACCTCCGGATCTTCACATCATTCAAGACTACTCCTAGACTAGGTATCATAGCTCCAAAGATATCCCCCACAACAATTCCTGCACTTGCAGCTCTTTTCGTTCTTGAATGCTCTCCACCCTCCAGAAGATTTAAGTCTTCTGTATGGTATATCTTTGGAAATATTATTGACAAATAACATGTTCCATACCAATTTGCAGGCAACCTCACATAAGCATTCTTCCCACATACGTAATACACCGTAGGTATCACTTGTACAGGACCTTGGAGAAAATCTTTTGCCACATCTGCCATGGTGAAAACATGATCACAAGTACTCTGTCCCACTGGAACCTTTTTGTAGTAAGTCTGATAACGCCTTATACACAACTTACCCCTCTGCTCCTTATCTAACGCTATAGGACCATAGCTTCCCTTGGTCTTATGCAACCGTTCTTCCTCCGTCCAATCTGTCCTGTGATGCCCTAAGTCTCGGGATTCAGTCAGCTTTCTATACCTATCTTCAACCTGATCTACAAACTTTCTCTCTACATCCGACATCAAGCAAGTCAGGTTGTGTCTGTGTGCGAATGCTGTATCCAATTCCAAACTCGGTATGAAGTACTTCCTCAGTCTGTCCTCAGTCTTATAATAGTCATACTTATTCAAATGCTTGTAAGCTGGGACTTCAGGAAGCACTGCGTCGAAATTGGAAAAGAAATACTCGAACTGCTCTCTCTCATAAAACAAACTAAGCAAAAGACTACAAGAAATACCATAAGTCAGTGGAAGATGATGATACCTAATACCCTCATCCACCGAAGTAGGCAACTGCATACACACATAACAATCTTTCGCATCCATCACGTCAACATACTCATACAACAACTTAGCATACGCATTAAGCTTAAAATCACCCTTAGACAAATCTACATGTAATCTACGACTTTCTTCTAATATCATAGCTCTATCAGCTGCCCTGTCTACCCCCTTCTGACTAGGTGTGATAGGTGTAGGTGTCCCTGTCACTGCCTCTACTTCTGGCTCATGCGAACCAGTATATGAGACTACAACTACTATGATTATAGAAATTATCACACTACTTATAAGAATGCCTATAATCCACTTTGCTCTACGATTGGGATTTCCCGGTTCCATGATTTCGAAAGTTCTCAAAAAGTCTTGGTTATCGCAAAGAACTCAGAAAAGTCTCTGTCCTTTAATTATGACTTGCTTAACCAGCTCGAGCAACCATGAAATCTCCGGGCTTTCCCTTTCCGATCACAACTTATTTACACAGTCCAGAAAAAGACTTCCCTAGTTTTCGTTCCTCTTCTTGTGGAAAGTCCCTAAGTTTATTCTTCTTCCACTCGGACCTAGGTTATCTTCTTCTTTAGACTTTTATTTACAGTTCATTACTGATCCATAATGAGATCCTCATTGAGCACGACCAGAACGTGATACAAAAGTTCAAGACGCAAAACCAGCACTTCGTGTGAAAACGGCTCAGCTCCGAAAGGCGGGAATTCGACCCGATGCAAAAGCAAGTTTCGGACTTCACTCAGAAGTGGGGGATTCGGAATCGTGAGTGTCAGTGTTCCGTCTATCTCGAACCCTGGCATCCGCAGCACCACCTTCACCACCAGTTTCGGGCTCCGACTGAACACTTCCACTGACCTCAGTCTCCCTGTATTCACCACCCCCTGCATCAAACACAGTGTAAGTCCACTCAGGGGTAGAGTATCTGCGACAAGGCACTCTTGTTCTCTTGGACCTTCGCCGACTGTCTTGTGCTTGGTCTTCGTCGCTTGCTTCAGTTTCAGATACTTCGGACACTGGAGCAAGGTCTCTCTCAGGTGCTAACCTCAGGTTCAGTCGCCTCTGTCTTTCAGGCCAACTTTCAGCACTTCTGTTCGTTCGTCTGCCTTCTCCTTCTATACCCAGTGCACTACTTCCTCTTTCTGCTGCATTTGACTCTTCTCCGCCCACTGCACCTTCTCTTTCTTCGGTGCCTGTGTCAGGGTTCGAGATGTGGAAACCCCCTTCTGCTTGCTCTAGTGCACCACCAGCTGTGTCAGCGACCCTTACAGCTTGGCTTGTCCTCTCATGTGGCCCTGCCACATCAGCTGGATTTTCATTTGCGAGAGGAGCTGTTTCTTCCAAGGGTGCTGGAACTCTGCGGGTATGGGAAGCATGCACCCAGTTCGGCAATCCTCCACACTTTACTGCTGTGTTCGTGATCAGAATCACCTGATACGGGCCACGCCAACGGGCATCCAAACAACTCTTCCTCACGTGCTTCCGGACGAGTACCCAGTCACCGGGACACAAGTCGTGGCACAGATCACTCGAGGCTGGAACCACAGCTGCTTGCACCTGCTGGGATACAGAACGGACCACATCAGAGAGTCCTTTACAGTAATCGAGAATCAAATCATCAGTGATGCTTATCAAGGCTGTAGCTGGTACTGCTGGCAGTCTCATTGCCCTCCCCATTAATATTTCATGGGGGACAACCCGGTCTTTCTGTCTGGGACACTTCGCATGCTCATGAGCACCAGTGGCAAGGCGTCGGGCCATTTCAGGGATGTTGAAGAACACATTTTTGCCATCCGGGCTTTCAAAGTTCCATTAACTTGTTCCACCATCCCAGAAGCCTCTGGTCTGTAGCTACAATGAAGTCTCTGGTCTATGTTCAATGCCGCACAAAGTAACTTCATGATTTCGCTATGGAAGTGCCCACCTCTATCTGATTCCAAAGAGGTCGGGATCCCGAATCTAGGGATAAGCTCCCTCAACAGTAACTTAGCCACTGTGAGCGTGTCACACCTGCGTGTGGGGTAAGCCTCCACCCACCGTGAGAATACACATACTATCACCAGAATGTACCTCAAGCCATTGCACCTAGGCATCTCCACGAAATCCAACTGTAGTCTATTGAAGGGCCCTCCTGACCTTCCAATATGACTCAGTGTAACTACAGTTTTCTTTCCAGCATTCATCTGTTGACATGTAACACACCTCTGACATACCGTCTCAGCCATTGCTCGGAACCGTGGGTTATACCACGTCTGTCTGAACACTCTCATCATTGCGTCTCTACCCAGGTGTGCCTGTCCATGTATCAATCTAGCCATCGGACTCAACAATTCTTCCGGCAACACAGCTCTCCCATCGTTGGATACCCACACATCCACTTCTCCTCTCTCGCACCCAGCTTTGATCCAGCCCTCTCTTTCCTTGGTTGAGACTTCATCTTGCAATCTCTTAAGCTCTTCCCAAGTGTCTGCCATGGTCAACATCATGCTGAGATCGGTTCCCTCTTGGCTCTCTTCTATCTCTCTTCCTGTAAATATGCATCCTTGTTCTGCGCAGAAGCGGGCTACTTCATCTGCGTAGTTATTACCCAAGGATACAAAGTCCTCCCCCTTCCCATGGGCTGAACACTTTACAACAGCAATTTCTTTCGGATGCTGTAATGCTTCTAACAATTGTCTTACATATTCTCCATTACGAATGGGTGAGCCAGATGATGTCAAAAATCCCCTCTGAGACCATAACTGCCCGAAGTCATGCACCACGCCAAAGCCGTATTGGCTGTCTGTGTAAATCGTGATTCGAATTCGATCAGCGGCCAAACAGGCACGGGTCAAGGCAATGATCTCAGCTACCTGCGCGGAGCGTACTCCTTCTAGGCAAGCAGCGTCGACCACTCCTGAAATGGTACATACAGCAAACGCTGCTCTCAATTGCCCCACACTGTCTCTTAAGCATGAACCATCGACAAAGAAAATTTCATCTGGGTCAGCCAATGGCTCATCGACAATGTCAGGTCTCGGTTTGGTGCAAAGTTCGGTCACATCGAGACAATCATGGTCCTCACAATCTTCATCATCTGTGTTCGGTATAGGCATCAATGTCGCAGGGTTCAAGATGGAGCACCTTTTCAGAGTCACATTCTCTGCGGCAAGTATGACTTGCTCGTACCTCGTTAACCTATTGTTCGTTAGGTGCTGGGTCTTGGTCCTGGTCATTAATAACTCAACCGAATGTGGCACATGTACAGTCAATGGATGTCCCATTACAATGCTTTCACATCTTTCAATGCTGACACCTGTTGCAGCAACGGATCTTAGACATCCGGGCAACGCAGAAGCTACTGGATCTAAAGTAGCTGAAAAATAGGCAACTGGTCTACGGACACCCCCATGGTTCTGAGCTAACACGGCTAATGCACATCCTCCTCTCTCGTAACAAAACAATGAAAAGGCCTTGTTGTAATCAGGCATTCCCAGTGCGGGAGCCCTGCACAAATCATCTCTCAGCTTCAGGAATGACATCAAACACTCCTCGTCCCATGGTACCGGATCACTCACATCCTTGTGTGTAAGCCTCTGCAGAGGCTTTGCTCTCAAGGAGAAACTAGGAATCCACTGTCGACAATAGCCAACCATTCCCAGAAACATCCTAACTTCCCTCTGTGTAGTGGGTACTGCCATGCTCATTATTGCCTCAATTCGATCTGGTGACACCTTCCTCTTGCCTTTTTCTAATCTGTGTCCCAAGTACTGTACCTCATTCAAACAGTACTGCAGCTTGTTCGGGGACACCTTATGTCCATTCTCTGCTAAGTGGTTCAACAAGGCTACTGTGTCAATTCTGCAAGCATCTTCTGTTTCTGAGGCAATGAGCAAGTCATCTATGTACTGCACGAGAACTGAGTTCTGCGGCAACACAAGACTCTCAAGGTTCTTCTTCAGGATCTGGTTAAAGATCGATGGACTTTCCGTATACCCTTGAGGGATACGACACCATGTTAACACGCGATTTTCTAGCCTGAACGCAAAAAGAAATTGGCTTTCCTCGTGGAGCGGTATCGAAAAGAAAGCTTGACACAAATCGATAACCGTAAACCACTCGGCTTCACATGGGATCTGGAACAGTATTACTGAAGGATTCGGTACCACTGGACAACAAGGGACAACTATCATGTTGACCTTTCGCAGGTCTTGCACGATCCTGTATTTCCCGCTCGGTTTCTGTAGTCCCATTATGGGTGAATTACAGGGACTACCTCTGATCTCCTTCAAAATACCCTTCTCAATGAAAGTCTCGATCACAGGTTTTATTCCTGCAATCGTTTCTGTCGACAGGTTGTATTGAGGTGTTCTTGGGAAGTCAACATTCTGTTTCACCTCAATCCGCACTGGTTCAACCCCTCTGATTAAACCTATTTCATCGCCTGCGAAATCCCACACCACAGGCGACACTGCGTCTCTCAGATCATGTGGAAGTTCTTCCACAGTCACCATTGGGTACAGATCTATACACAGAAGCTGATTGGTAATTTTAAAGTCCGCATCGTCATCTATCGTTTGGACCTCCACTCCTCGTGGTGTACAATAAATCGTGCAGTTCAACTTGCACAACAGATCTCTTCCCAAAAGACAAACTGGACTCGTATCACACACTACAAACTGATGTCTAGTTTGGAAAGTACCTATCTTTACTAAGATCGGTTCTGTCAATGGGCTGCTTATTTTCTTGTTCGCTACTCCAACAACCTGGATTGATTGTCCCGAGAGGGGTAGGTTAGGGACTACTGCAGATCTTACAGTAGACCGGGTAGCTCCAGTATCAACCAAAAGTGTTGCAGGATTGCCCTCAATCTCTGCCTCTACAAAAGGTCCTCTCTGGTCTACCTCCAAGACCGCTCCAAGTGTGCAGTCTTCCTCCCCCTCAGGCACCGTCAGGATAAAGGGTCTAAGCTATCCTCATCATAGCGTTCGAACAGGGGCATCTGTTGGTACGTTCGTGTTCCTTGTGAAAACCTTGGAGCTTGGGGAATCTGAGCGTGAGAATTGTAAACCCCCCTTTCATCGTCCTAGGTCTCGTTATTGTGTTAACTACCTCCTGCGCGGGTGCCTGAGCCCCCTCTTCCTCTTCCTGTACCTGATTAGCTGGGTTCAAAGGACACTCGCGTTTCCAATGTCCGACCTGGCGACAAAGATGACACGCAGTGGTCTTCTTTAGTGTGGCCACGTCCACTCCTGTCTTGGGGTCTACTGGTTTTCCCTTTCCCTGTACCTGCCCATTCTGGTTTCCCTGGAAATTTCCTTGCTTTCTCCCCAAGGTCCCTCCACTAGGCTGACCCTGTGCTGTCTGCATCTGGACAAGCATTAATTTGTCTTTTAGCTTTCGATGTTTTGATTCCACCTCATCACTACAGTATCTCGCATACCGCAAAATTTCATCTAGTGGCTTGTTCTGCCAGCAGATCAAATGGTGAGGTATCATGAGGCTGATTTCCCCTCTCAGACCCGTTACAAACTTTGAGACAAACTGTCCCATATCCTTAGGGTCCAAAACATCTAACCCACTATACTGTTTAAAAACTTGCAGAAGTCTTTCGTAATACTCATGCACCGTTTCCTTGGGTTCCTGTACAGTCCGATCTATCTTAACCCAATCTATATCCTGAGGTGAAATCTTCGACTTCAACCATGTAATCACCTGCTCATACTTTTTCATGACATCAGGTGATGGACCATTTGTAACCGCCTCTCTTTTCGGTTCCGAAGTCGGCCACTCAATAGCGACTTTACATGCTGTCCACAAATCTCCCGGTACCACTATGTCAAACAAGGTGTTCAAATCAATCCACAATACTTTTGAAATTTTCACAAACCGCTCAACCTGCTTGTACCACTCCACCGGTTTTTCCCTCAGCCGAGGAAAATCATTTGTAAATGCAGCCAAATCACCTCTATTCCACGGCACATGCACGTACCCTCCATTCTGTACTTCCCGTAAAGGAAAATTTCCAACACCCGTCGCCCCTCTCCTGGCGGCGGCGTTTCCCTTCTGCTCTCTTTACTGGTTTCTTTTTGGACCACCTTTCTTCCCATTTGTCCAACAAAATCCATATTCTCATTCCTATGATCAGGTCTCTGGTGTGCGTTTTTAATCCTGTGATTCTTTTCTCCTCCAACTCCTGATCACTGTAATGCAATCTATGTGGTCCCTGCAACGCTTTAGTTTTGTTCAGGTCCACCTCATATCTTTTAGCCAATTCCTTCAATCTATCATGTGCCATTCTAGCTTTTCGAGTCACATCTTTTGCTACAAACAGCAGCTCATCTGATCCATAAATTTCTATCCTTTCCAAAGGCAGACCCCCACTGATCATTTCGTCTACCTCTGCTTTCAGCCTCACTACGTCTAGCAACCTTGCCTGCACTGCACTCCTCAGTACATCTCGACAACCTGAGCCGTCCCGCTCATCACAGTCACTATTCTGTCCTTGTGACCTATTCCCTTCCATATTCCTGGAACCTGGTCTGTCTTCCGAGACATTTTGTGCTCTATCTCTTTGCATCCTATCCTCTTGGTTCGATACTGTTGGTGTCCACTCCCTCAAAGCTGACTTAGATTCCCGTAAAGACCTCGGTCTTTCCGGTCTCTCCTCGTCTCGCCCACATGAAGAGTCCGCAGTAGCCGGTAACGGCGTACTTGTGTCTATTGGTCTTGGGAAATGAACCACTCGTACTCCGAACCCATTCCCACTCTCGCTGTTTCCTTCTTCCCTTCTCATCGGTACGGAGCTCCCTTCTCTCACTCGGTCTGGGTCATATACCGGTACTATAGGGCCAATGGTAACCGGTACTGTCAAGGAGTCCGGTAATCTTGTGTTCCCCACAGGAGGCTGTGTTATCATAGACGCCGTAGCCCCTCCGTTCCTGTGGAAATTCTTCCCACTACTCTCATGCTAGTCTGGTTCTGGCTCTCATCTACTATTGCCACTGCTGGGGTTGTCTTTCCCTCTTCTGAATCTGGGTTAAATGGTGGTGGCCTCTCTGCCAACATCCTATCCAACAAACTGTCATCTAGATCACTGTCGTCCTCATCGATTCTTGTAATCTTTCCATTTTGTATCAGCAGTGGGTATAACTTATCTCCTTCGATCGTGTCTGCTCTCCACCTTTTCTCCAGTGCATCCCACCTTGCATCTTGAAATGCCCTGACCGATTTCTTCACCCTTTCTTGGCATCTGCCCTTCTTCCTATCATACGCTGCTCTTATCCACGCATGTAGTGCCTCAAACTGTGTCGGTCTAGGTAGTGGTCGTAATGAAGCCATTACACTCTTGAGCTGGTACAGCACCTCTAACCTGAAAGTACCATATCGAGGGAACGACAATTCTCCTTCTGCTTCTGTCATTTTATGCCAATTCTCAAGCCAAATTATAGTATGCAATCCTACATTCTTTGCCATATAATGTGCTGGTGTGTCCTCGGGAGGAGCTTCCTCTCCCTCCCGAACAACCACATGTCTATCACCTCTACAAAGTTCCCTTAAAGCTTTAAAACATTTCATGATGAATCAACTTTGTATTTGCACTCAAAATGTCCGCTTTTACTTCCTGATTCCAATCCTCCAATCCCAGCGCGGTTCACACCAACCGGCCTATCGCAGCGCGGCACTAGTCTGACGTCACGTTTCCTCCGCTCGCAGCAGTTCCCCTCCTTTCTAATTCACTTGTTCTCACTCGCATCCGTCCCAATTATACTCTGAAATAATGTCCGTCCTACCGAACAATTACCTCTCTGACCGTCAGTCTTACCAATGACCGATCAGTCTCTTGAGCTTGTTGACCTCAATCTGGCAACCGTCTGTCCACGAACGACCGGACAATCGCCTCTAATACACTCGATAGGATTCAATCACTCGATGTTCTGCACACAATAACCTACGACCTGCGTTGGTTATTCACACACTCACACATGTGTCCCTATCTTCTGTGGGTCTGTCAATGACGTCTCGTGACCCCCACAACTCTGGTCAACGTTCTCAACTCTGGGTGTATTCTACACCACAATAAATCTCCCGGTCCCGCGCGCGCTCACGGTCCGTTTCTCAATCACACAACTTTCGTTCCAACTCCGCAAGACATCACACAACAATATAACACCGCAATCTATCAACCATCACTCTTTTCATACTCACTCTACTACGAACTGCTACTTCCGCCGCACCGTCACTCTCCGTCAGTTTTCCACGACCTCCGACATCCGTCTCCCGCGGTCCTCTGGATCTGCGTCACTCGGGCTCTATGGGGCAACTTAGTCTCTTATCTTGCTCTAGATCTCCCCTTACCATCAAAGGTAACCATCCTACTCTGCTACCAACTGATAACGCCGATTCTTATCTAATTATCTATAAGAACCTTCTGGTCGCCAAGATCTTTTTACCTGTTGAATAGTGTAAAGGAGAGAATCTCATCAAGTTAGACATCAGCATTCATTTTTATCTGAAAGGACCACTGACTCCGAATTTAAGTTTGAGAATTTATTATCGCCAAAAATAACTGAACGTGCAAGCACCTCAACACGAGGTTAAAGAAATAGATGGGCACTAATACAAATAATAATCTACACAAGAATCTCATCCGACTCAGGATAAGAAGAATAGAAAGTTCTAGGAGGACCAACCAGACTATGATTGCTCCTATTTCTAAGTTACTCTTCATGGGCCTAAGCAAGCTTAAAATCAATTGCTGTCCCTACACTAACGCTAAGTGACATCCCTGCATAATGATTTTCCCAGGCAAGAAAGAATAAAAGGTGTCAGCTGTGAAGACTTCCTAAGAAGTGCAATCACCATATACCTAAGCTCAGCTCTGTCCTTCTCTCAGGTCTCCCCTACCGCTTCTCTGGCCTCCTCCCTCAGGGCACTATCCCTAATACAAAACCATACTACAAAGGTACACGCCTTGTTTACGCCCTCTTGGCCAGGTCTTCTTTCTTGTGCTTTTCCATTGAAACGGTGACTTCATCCTGGACGGTTTCGTTGACCTTGAGTCCCAGGCGCCTTCTCCGCTGAAAGTATCATCCCTAAATTCCATTGCACTCCCCGTACCATGCCTCCTATCTCTCTAACTTTTGAAAACAAAGAGTTAGTCTTTACTAACGAGACATGTGTCCTTGCACCTGCAACAAAAGATACGTTCAACAGAAACCTTCTACTGTGCTAATTAAATCTACCGTTTGTGCCCAGAGAGCCTTTCCAAGAGAAACCCTTTTCGGCCTACATTATAAGCTAACATAAGAATATACCAGGCCTTCCTTAAGCATATGTAGTCAGGCCCTTACATATAACTTTTGAACACACATCTTACTTTTCCCTATAAGCATATTCATTACGATTCTTTATGCAAACAATGAATTACATGTGCAACTTTAATATGGTGCACGTTTAAACTACTGCAATTACATTACATACACGAACTAATTCCTCTATGCATTATGTTCACACAATTCGAAAAGCATTACATTACATCATTATCCTAACACCATTACACTGCTGAGTTCCCTTCGTCTCAGTGAACTATTCATTCTTTGCTAAACATGCATGAGTATACAATGGGATATAAACGAATATATGTCTGAATACATGTGGGTGCGGCCTATCAGTGATTATGATGCACCCCTACAATTCACAAGAACATTTCGCTCTATCACCTCTGTGCCTTAATGTTCATTTTGCACGTTTATGTCATACTCCTCATGTATCACAAAATAATGTGCCATGCAGCAATGACCTTATGACCCTCCGAATATTGGAGTCAGCATATACATAAATACATTTGTTCTATAAGATATGTCCTCTCAATATATTCATCATAATTGTTTGCTGAAATAAAACAGAGTTGTCCCAGTGCTAGTATCCTTTTACAGACCAGGTCATCCTATTTACCTGTAAAAAATTAGACTAACATTTAAGTACTAATGATATTGTGTCATACCTTTTCTCTCAGGTTGGAAAAGTTCAACTGCTGCTACCATGCTATGTCTGCTCATGCGGGAGGGAAGCTTGAACTAGTGCTGTCCATTCTGTACCTGTTACGTGAGGAGTAGAAACCTGCATTGCTGAAAAGGTGTCCCTTTTCTATGAGGGCTGCTTGCACTGCTGATGGTGTGCTCTGCCTCAACTGTGAGAGAGGGAAGGTTGCACTGAAGTCGCTGTGTAATACTTCGTTCCTTGAAGAATCCCTCAACTAAAACACACTAATATGTTGGAGAATAAAAGATGAAATGAAAGAATCAAAAATAGACCTTCACCATGGTAAGCAGTCAATATATCGAGTTTTTAATATCGATATACAGAAATATCGAGTTTAGTGAATCGATGGTATTAATATTAAATATCGATGTTCTGTATATCGATGTAAAAAATATCGATTTGAAGTATTGTCAAAAATATAGAAGTATGTAAAATCGACTGTAAAAATATCGTTATGTGAAAATATCGTTATTGTAATATATTTGAATGTATTTAGAGTTTGTTTGTAGTAGTATATTAGGGGCCTAGTACGATGGCGGTCGGAGGCACCACCGCGGTGCTGGCGGAAAATGCTTTTTTCCGCACGCCAGCAGCGGCCCTCACGCCCGCCATATTAGGATGGCCAAACGTAGCCCATTTCCCGTCCGGCGCAGTGCGACGCTAACCGCCATCAAAGTGCGCCCGCCACGGCGGCGGTGGGAGCCAATGGAGACTCACAGCCGTGCGGAATGGCGTCCCGACCGCCGTACAAATCAGGATGCCGCACCGCAGCGGAGAAACCTCCCAACCAGAGACGGCAGAAGCATCACAGAGGAGCGCTACACCTGATCCCCGGTCCCAACCGCCCGGTCCCAAGCGCAATGGACCCAGCTTTACACGTCTTCCCGGCGCTGTACCTGATACATCACCAGCAACTCATGGCCCGCCGCCGACGCCGCCGCAGGTACGCAACAACACAACTCCGCACACAACCTCAACACACAACGCATGGGCTGATCTAGGGTTCCTGTCCACACCAGACACCCTGGTGGGGACAGGAACACATCCACAAGTGTACCCACACATGCCCTACCTGTCACCAAATCACTCCTCCGCATCCAGGTCACCCATCCACCGCGATCATGAAGTAATGTCCCGGTCACGTCACCGCAGCGGTGAAAACGCGGGAAAACATGCGCACAATGCAGAAGGCAGGGCCAGCGCCAGGCATAGGTAGTGCACAAAGACCACAGGGCCACACCTCCACCCTCCACACACCAGGCACCCCCCCATGCCATGTGCCCCTCCTGTGCTCCCCCATGCACAACAACAAGCCAGGTGAACCCACACCCTGCACCACACACCAAACACCAAACAACTAGGGAGACAGCCACAGCAGGAGTGGCTGCAGAGGAACACACAGCACAGAAGCACAGGGCCAGGGCAACCCACACACCACAACAATACCACACACATGGCAAGAAAACTGAGTCCAAGCAGAAAATGCACACACACACACAGATAATGAACAATCACTCCACTGGACACACAGCCTGCCAAGTCACACAGACATACCCCACACTGACACACAGCCACATACACAGACCACATGCCAGCAGCAATGGAGTACAACATATAGGAAAGCTAAAGTGAGGTGCCCACAATTGGAAGGCCAAGGAGCTAACTACCAAGCATGTGTACATCACATGCAAGACAAGGAATATATAAGAACACCCTCAGCCCATCAAATCACACATGGCTAGCACAGTGAGTGAAGTCAAACCACAGTCACCTCAGTGCAACAACTCAGGGAGACAGCAAGGCAACCCATGGATAGGCACAGGGATAAAAGGAAGGCCCTGAAGTCAAACAGTGAACAGCCACACATATGTATCCAACTACTTGACAGGAGCATGTCAGCAGCACAACACACAGGGCCCATTGACACACTCCATGACTGTCAAACACAAGTAGGAATCTTCACACATACCCCCCATCACACCTGCAGCACACAACACCAGTGCCAGACACACAGAAGGGTGTCAATAAAGTCCAGTCAATACACAGACAAACAATCACACTCCCTGGGGGCTCCCACAAACATCACACACACACAGGGATGCCAGAACCAATGTCTGCACAAAAACAACAGCCAAACACATAACTCAACTAAAACACACACAGAAGCACAACACCAGACATGAACTGTGCAGCCAAACTGTGGAAAGGCAACGGGAGCACAGACAGAACAGGAGTGCACAACCCCATCAGTCAGGAACAATGCACAGACAACATACCACAACACAGACAAGAAGTGCACCATCACAAAACAATCTGGGAGAAATGGGCCTACAATGACACACAGACAGACATACCACACCACCCATCAAGTCAACATGATGTCACAGTGTACCTCATTCCTGCACATGCACAAGACTGACAAGAGACAGCTCAGATATGAGAGGAGAAAACAACAAGGACGCACCTAACACAAGCACAGGAACTAGAATAGACCTAAGTTCATGTGACAGACACACAAGTAAGGCACACCACACTGGCAACACATATCTGAATGAAACACACCACACCAACAAAACACACACACTGACATGCAAATAGAACACCACACACAGAGCATCTGTCATCTGCAAGAGACAACACAGCCCAAACACTGCACACAGCCACATCAAACACACAAAAGAAGCACATGCCAATAAATCACATTGCAAACACAGCAGGACATCAGGGGATGCACACCAGGCAAGGACAAGGCAACATACACCCACAGCACTGCATGCACACCAAGCAGTGTGTGCACACCAAACATACCAGTCCCACACAGACATGAGTGACACACCATGAACACCCACAACAACAATCAAAACAGCACACTGACATCACACTCAGGAAGTGAAGCAGTACCTCAGCAAACACACATACACCTAACCCAACACCCACAGATGCACAAGTCTGGGACACCAAAGTGGAAACAACTTGACCAGAGGACTGTGCAGCACAAACAGTTGAACTGCATATGAGCAACCATGACTGCTAAACAGTACAAGAAAATAACATATAACCAATAGGGAAAATATCCTGAGTGGCACATTGGTCCTGTGCAAAGATCTGCACCACAAAGCACAGTGTTACAAATGAAGTGATGGGGAGGCACACACACAGGCAAACCAAGGGGACAGCTGACATGAAAGTGAAGTGGTGTGTACGTCAGTAGTGGACATGGCAGGAGTGTACCATACACAAATAGATGGAGTGCAGACTCACAATGGGTAGGCATCTGAAGCACAGATAGGGGATGGTATGACACCACACACCACATGCCATACTGGAGGCAATAAAGCCCCATGTGACAGCAATGCATGAGAAAACACACCCACAATGTCAGTGTGGCTGAGCAGGGATGCACAGTGAGTACAAACAGCATCAAGACACATGGATGATCAACAAAACACAACACTGACTTGCCAGTCACATACTCTGCATACTCACAATTGGCAAAAACAACAAGAAGGAGTCAGCCAGAACTGCAAGGACACACCAACACACTGCACAGTGCACAACATGCAACACACACATGTGCACACAATCACAATCACTGGGCTGAACAATTATACAAACAGGCACCCTACTCCTGGGTGACACATGTGTGTAGTTGACATTGCAGGTGCACACACACATCAACACTCACGACAAAGTCACCTCTCCACACTGCACTCTTCCTCACCACCCAAGTGCACACATTGAAAGTAACCCATGTGACTAGGATGACTGACCATCACAAGATGACTATACACCTACACTGCTGGGCACACATAAAGTAAGATCACACATACATGATGACCCTGGCCAGCCTGCCTGCAATCCTGTGGATAGAATCCCACTATGTGCTGGTAGTGCATCATGACATGTGTACAATTTAGCAAACCTGAACATAGAATCATTAGGATAACAGTAGATCATCACAAACAACCATCAGTGCACCCCTAAGCCTCAGAGTCAAGTAGAACTGAAGTGCCTCACACCTCAGCCAAACTCTGAAATAGTGAAACTAGCAACTGGCAACGTTAAAGTGGCATACAGAGCATGTGTCACATTAAATCATACCCACACAGAAAACCCTTTATTTAGCAAGGAGACTGACAAAGCAGACAACAGGAGCAACTGTCTTTATTACAAATGTCACAGATAGGCATAAAAAGTAGACAAGAGCAAGGCCAGTGGCCAGTCCAAACAGCAGAGTAGGTACATGAGAAGCTGCACAGGGAATGGGCAAACACAGCAATGTACAGTAAGGCCAGTGGCCAGTCCAAACAGCAGAGTAGGTACATGAGCAGCTGCACAGGGAATGGGCAAACACAGCAATGTACAGCAAGGCCAGTGGCCAGTCCAAACAGCAGAGTAGGTACATGAGAAGCTGCACAGGGAATGGGCAAACACAGCAATGTACAGCAAGGCCAGTGGCAAGTCCAAACAGCAGAGTAGGTACATGATAAGCTGCACAGGGAATGGGCAAACACAGCAATGTACAGCAAGGCCAGTGGCCAGTCCAAACAGCAGAGTAGGTACATGAGAAGCTGCACAAGGAATGGGCAAACACATCAATGTACAGCAAGGCCAGTGGCCAGTCCAAACAGTAGAGTAGGTACATGAGAAGCTGCACAGGGAATGGGCAAACACAGAAATGTACAGCAAGGCCAGTGGCCAGTCCAAACAGCAGAGTAGGTACATGAGAAGCTGCACAGGTAATGTGTGAGACTGTACACAGTCATGGTCAGCAACACAGCTAGGGGGATAACAATGGGCAGTACAGGCACCGCTGTGGGAGAGACAGGTGTGTGAGGGGGATTTAGCCTCAGACTTGTCTGTCAGTCTGACTGGGAGCTGGCCGAGTGTCGGGGCCAGTTGGAGGACTGGACCTGGGAGAGAGCGGACCAGCTGAGCTTGAGGCATCAGTGGCTTTGGGAGCCGGAGGGCTGCTTGGACCGGGTGGTGTGGTGGCCCGTGGAGGCGGAGATATGCTGCCATGAGACACAGCGTGGGAGGGAGAATGTGGAGGGGTACCTTTCCACTTCTTGGGGATTCGATATGGAAGTGTGGTCTTGGTAGGAGTGGGAGGTGGGGCGGCCACAACAGGCACACTCACCACCAAAGCTGCATCAGGTGCAGACGGTGGCCCTCCCTCTGGGAACATGCTGGATCCAGCTGTTTGCTTGGCCTGGCCTTGCCTTTGCCCCTCCATCCCCTGTTTACCAGGTTTTCCCCCTAGAGTGCCTGCATTTCCCTGCTTCACAGGGCTTTGGATGGGAGTTGAGGTTGTGGGTGAATCTTCCTTGGAGCTCTTCTTATGTGTACTTTTAGCAGGCACCACCTTCTCAGCGGGCACGGAAACTGTCTGCGTGTGCTTGCGAGACGCTTTTGGGACAGGAGAATCCGTGGCTGGGGATGCATCTGAGGCATGTGACCCTGAGGTCTGCTTCTTGGCTTTGTGGCCCTTGGTGTCGCCTGACGGGCTTATGTCTTTGCGCTCTGGGGTGGCTGTAGTTTTCTGTGGGGATGGTGTCTGCACCCTGGACCGCATGGGCTGTTGCTGCTGTGCGCTGCGTGTGCTGTATCTTGACCTTGAGGTCTGTTGTGCGTGGTCACTATCGTCCATTGTGGCCACTGGCAGGGGGGTGGACAAAGGGACTGGAGCTGGACTCCGAGATTGTGCCAGTTGAAGGGCTGCCGTCACTGCGGAGGACAAAGACTGTACAGTCCGGTGTAGCCCACCCACGTCTGAATGTATGCCCTCCATGAAAGCAACCACCTGTGACAACTTTTTGTCGTGGTCTATGAAGGTATTGAGGAGAGCTGTCTGGCCCACACACAGCTGGCGCAAAAGATCCACAGACTCAGCACTGATGGCAACAGGGGGGACAGGGGCAGCGGTGCCTGGGGTGAAGGACACTCTTCCCTGCTTACTGGTGCGAACACGGGCAGCAACAGTGGAAGTAGATGGGAGGGTGGGCACTGTACGCTGTGTGGTGGAAGAGGAGGCTGAGTCCCCATTCCCTGTGCCCGCCAACATGGATGCGTCACCGCTGGTGTCAGATGACGTTGAGCTTTGCATCTCTGGCTGTGATTCCTCTAGCAGACTCCTGTCCCCCTCCGATGCGCTGCTCACATCTGTGTCACTGTGCCCGTGTGCAGCTGTTGTGCTTGATGCCTCACCACTGGTGTCCATCCCCTGTCCTCCCGTGCCCACGGGAGATGCTGCATGAGAGAGAGAGATGTAGGGTCAGTTCATTGGCATCAACAGAACAAACATGCAAGCAAAGCATCACTGACGATGAAGAAATCTACATGTTGCACACCACCCTGTGCTATGACATTGTGCACCCTCAATTTAGAACTCGAACAGTGCGTGTAAACAGGAAAACCAGGCATAAGTGAGCCATGTGATGACCACTCAGCACAATATCCTGCCGGTGGCTCCGTTCAACCAGACACACAAATAGCTCTGAGCACACCTAGGGCCCTGATGTGGGCAAGGATGAACCCCACAACATGTTGCCACTGTCATATCTGGATGGAGCAGAAGGGGACAACACAGATACAGACTCCAACATAACAGTCCACAATGGCCATGAGCTCATGCCATCCACCATGTTGTACTCCAACATAACAGTCCACAATGGCCATGAGCTCATGCCATCCACCATGTTGTACTGTGGGGCACAAGTACTGTAGCACATTGGCGTCAGATGTCTAAGCCTCACAAATCTGAGGTCAGGCAATGCACGCATTGATGAGAGCACACTCAGATTAGGCACACTGCCGTTCCCTTCCATGTGATTTCCCAGACTACCCCAATGCAGACGATACCTGAAGCCCACGACTCAGAATGCAATGTCAATGCTCAGTACTCAAATCACACTAGGAAGTACAGGTAGGGCAAATGCATTACAGCTGCACCCAGCACAGATGCCACTTACAAGCCACTGCATCACACTACCAACATCACATTGCCCAGCGCTGTCCCAGGCTGTGAACACATGCAGCCACTCACAGCCAAAGTCACCCTTCCCAGAATACTCACCCCTAGCTTGCTGCTGATGCTCCTTCAAACGTGCATCCAGCTTAGGCTGTGTCACGGCCAAGATGCGGGCCATCAGTGGTGTCATGCTGCGCCGTGCCAACCTGCCAGTCCGAGGGAGCAGACCCAGCGTCATCTCCGCCACGTTCTTGCTCAGCCGGCAGATGTCATCCCACCTCTTGTGGCAGTGGGTGCGCCATCGGTTTGAGACACCCAGAGCCCGCATCTTGCATGCAATGGCCCTTCACACGGCCTTACGCTGGTGTACTTTGAGCTGCAGGCATGGGAGACAAGAGGGGGAAAACATCAGTGACACAGTGTTATGTACCAATATCTCTCAGTACAGTGGCATGATACTGACTCATACCAAATCCACAGATATGTCTCACAGAGACAAGAATGCATCTCACATGGTACATCAGCATGGGAGAACAACACGTAAATGCATGCAGGTGTGAGGGTGGACACAGTACCTGCCCATCTCATACACATGCAGGTTGCCAGCACATGAAGCCATGTCTAGTCTGCCCACATCTACTGTCCATTGTTAGGTAGAGCAAGACATACATTACATATCAACATATGTTGGGGGTTAGACTCACTGTGTCCAACACTGCGCAGCCCTCAATGTCCTTGCCCTGTGAATGGCTCACTGAGTCATGAAGGTCACATTGAGGGACATGATCTCACAAACCCACACCCTTCTCACAAGGCCTGTCGTGTACAAGCTACAGGGCTGAGATGGCTCATTGAAGGAGAGTAAAGAAAAAAAGACACATGTAACACTCTGTACATTCAGTGATGTGTTCTTGTCAGTTTGGGCGGTGACTGTGCAGGCCAGGTGGGCTCACACTGAGAAGGACAACAGGGACCCACACAGCCATTCACACAAGCAATCACTGTCCTGACTCCTGCATTACCAACTTGCTGCGTCACTGTATGGCTGACAAGACAATACATGTCCCTCAAATCTTGATGTGCAGGCAGGGAAACGTGTGAAATAGGCTACACACCCCTTCCCCCTGGAGAAAGCGTGCTAGGCAGTGCAAGACATAACCCCACACTCCCAGGCACATACTGCAGCAGCTCAACTTCATGTGTGCCCCTCCTGCACTCTCACTCACACTGTTGAAGACTTACCATGACATTTGGGGCACCATATAGCCTTGGATACTGTGTGAGCACCTCGTCCACCAGGACCTCCAGCTCCTCGCTGGTGAAGGGACTGGCCCAGCTCTTCTCAGTCCTCGCCATCACTGTGGCCAGGTGACAGCAGCAGCAGCAGTTGATGTTGAGGGGTGGCAGGCAGCAGTCCCTGGAGACAGCAGCAGTTGGTGTTGAGGGGTGGCAGGCAGCAGTCCCTGGAGACAGCAGCAGCAGCAGGTGGTGTTGAGGGGTGGCAGGCAGCAGTCCCTGGAGACAGCAGCAGCAGCAGGTGAGGGGTCCCAGGCAGCAGTCTCTGGAAGCTGTGGAAATGTGAGGCTCTCTCCCACGTATATAGCCCCCTGGGGCAGTTTCAGTGGTTCCAAGCTGCTGCAATTGGAGTGCCAGGTCAGCCTTTTTCAAATGCATCCAATGACCGGCTCCGCGGTGGTGGAGCACACCTTCCGCGATTTTCAAAATTGCATTAGGCTACCGCGATTGAGGTTCCCATTCGCTGCAAGGGCATGGGCATTGGCGGTGACACACCGCAGGGGCCAGGTGGGCACTACCGCGGTGGTGCATCTTTCAATTGCATCCACTGACCGGTCCCGCGGTGGCGGAGCACGCCTTCCGCGATTTTCAAAATTGCATTAGGCTACCGCAATTGGGGTTCCCATTGGCTGCAAGGGCATGGGCATTGGCGGTGACACACCGCTGGTGGCAGGCGGTAGCTTCCGTGATTTGGGTGCCATACATTGGTGCCTGTGACCGTGATTTGGGTGGCGGAGCATGCCAACCGCCATTTGGCTATACATATATATCTCTCACTACCGCGATTGTGTTCTAGGGATTGGTGGTGACACACCGCTGGTGGCAGGCGGTAGCTTCCGCGATTTGGGTGCCATACATTGGTGCCTGTGACCGTGATTTGGGTGGCGGAGCATGCCAACCGCCATTTGGCAATATATATATATCTCTCACTATCCCGATTGTGTTCTAGGGATTGGTGGTGACACACCGCTGGTGGCAGGCAGTAGCTTCCACGATTTGGGTGCCATACATTGGTGCCTGTGACCATGATTTGGGTGGCGGAGCATGCCAACTGCCATTTGGCAATACATATATATCTCTCACTACCGCGATTGTGTTCTAGGGATTGGTGGTGACACACCGCTGGTGGCAGGCGGTAGCTTCCGCGATTTGGGTGCCATACATTGACGTGAGTGATCGTGATTTGGGTGGCGGAGCACTTTGTCAGCACCTATGGACACATCATGCTGTGTCAATGGCCAATGGGCAGTCATCAACAGTGCACAGTGGCCACATGATTAATGGCACATCATTGTGCACACAATGCCAGTGTAACATTTAACACACTGCTGACTACACATGCCATGTTTGTGTATGTCATGTAGTACATTGGCATGTACTCACTCACATGTCACTTGTGATATTGATGGGCATGTACACAAAACAGTGTTGTTATGGACTCTCAAATGTGTACACATGTCAATGTGTGAAAGTGCTGTGAAAATCACAGTGATGTATGTCTTAATGTAGAATGTGCAGATTTGACTGTTTTGTTTTCTTGGATCATGCACACACTTGTTGTTTACGCTCAGCCTGTGGTCATTGTGTTGTTGATGTGTGCCATGTTCAACTTACGCCTGAAGGTGTGTCAGGTACAGCAGCTAGGTATGAGACAGTGGTGTTGCAGTTTTATACATATGCTGTATGAAATACTCTCAGGCCTGCTCATGCTTTTTGTGGCCATCCCTACGTGCATTCGCATAGTCAGATGTTGTTTTGTATGTACTTGCTGTGTGAAAGGAGACAAGTGTGCGAGTAGTGTAGCTGAAGGTGTCCCTACGTGTAAGCTGCTCTGTAACTCAATTGTGATGACAGTCATTGTTGGCGTTGTGTCAGTCAAAACGTAAGATGTTGTACACGTCTCATGGTGTATTGAATTGACATGTGTCCACTTTCATCTCAACTAGGAGGAGACCAAATCTGCATCATCCCTACACAGTGCTGGCAGACATGGAGGATGAGGAGGTCATCCGGAAATTCCGTCTGGATAGAGCCACCCTACAAAACCTATGTGCTATGTTGGAGCCCCACCTGCAGCCTCGCAGAACATATCCAACAGCTTTCACCCCAACATCTAAGGTGATGGCGGCCCTGCATTTTATTGCCTCTGGATCATTACAGCACATGGTGTCCAGCGCAGGTGGGATGTCGCAACCCATGTTCAGCATGGTGCTGCGTGATGTCCTGTCCGCCATGATGATATACAAGGACAGGTATATCCATTTCCCCAGGGTGCCTGAATGCTTCGCTGCGCAACAGAGGCTACGTAGCAGTGAAGTGGCAAAACATGGAGTGGAGCGGAGGAGCGCGAAACGCCGAAAGCAGCAAGGAGCGAGTGGCGCAGGGGAGCTCCAGTTTTACATCTTTTATTTATGTTCATTGTGGAGTGCTCCCCTCGAAAGAACCCCTTGAGCCTGTGCCCGAGCACCGGGAAGCACCGGGGGGAACCGGGAACTGGAAGAACTGGGTACAGACAACGAGGCTCCTCAGCTCAGCTCAGCTCAGCTTAGCGGTGGCATCTACAGCCTCACTTCTCCCCTGGTACAGTGGTAAAGTCGACCCGGCGAGTGCGAGTGCGGTCGCTGACAGTCAGCGGTGCTAAGTGTGTGCTACGGGTGGTTCGCAGATTCGGCCCGTGTAGCTCTGAGTGCAGCCTGTAATCACCTGATTGGTGCCACTCGCCCAAATTTGACAAAAAACCTTTCAAAGAGTACTTCGGCCCACAGATCTTGGAGGAGCAAAGGGGGTGAAGGAGCCCCCGGAGCCCCCGGAGAAAGCTTGCCCTTGCTGGGAAAAGTGGAGTATCTGCGTAAATATCCAGTGCTTCTGACACCAGTGAAACATATTGGCCTCCAAGAAAGTCTGGCATTGGCATTATCTGATTTGGACATCCCTGCTCCTGCTGCTATCTATTCCCTCACCGGCCGTGCTGTTGCTGGTGAGCAGAGTGCTTGTGGAGTGCCTGAAGAGCTGCAAGCTTGGAGAACTGCAAGCCTAAGCAGCAACAGTGAGTAGAGAGCACAGTGATATTAAACTTCTGCCACCAGTGGAGCGGACGCAGAGCAAGAGAGCAAGAGGTGGCTGTGCAGCTGTGGAGCATTGTATAGTGTGACTTCGGGGGGGCCCCGATTCGGCCTGGTTTGCCCGTCCTTGGTGCTGTGTCTTGGCTCCAGGGCCGGTATTTTAGGCACTGGGGGCCACAGCTCTTCTAACCAGGTGATTAAGCGCTTAACCGTGTGGTGGCAGGAATCAACTAGGCAAGCCCGAAACTCAAACCCAGAGCGAGATGACTTCTAGAAAATTGCGCTCTGGCCGAGTGCTCTCCTCCTCCTCCAGTCATAAACTAAGAAGATCTTTTAGCGGCACCAGACAATTACAGCATCTCTGCTATAAATCCCACCCTGTTATAACTGGTTTCTTTCGTAAAAGCCTCGGATAGACCCTGAGGAGGCAGCTGTGGCTCAAGAAGGCCAGATCTTTAACTTCCATCCTGTAACGCCTTTAATCTCTTCTTCATTGCCCCTCGCAGACTCACTGGAACTTCAAGGCAGCCTTGCTGGGTGCCAGGTGCAGTCTAGTGGAGGGCCTCGGTCTTTGGATCAGATCACTGAAAGAGTGGAGGTTGGCTCCTGTGAGCAACTGCTTGATGCACCTACCGGTGCTCCTTTGGACTCTGATCTTCTTGCCAGCCAGCAGAGTCAGTCAATTATTTTAATAAATAGGTCAAAGCAGTCAAGGAATGACAGTATGATTGAGATTTTACCGGTTGTTTCATCAGCTCGGACGGACTTCCAAAAGGGATCAGGCGGGGACGGCGACCTGGTTGATCACCTTGGCGCTCCCACGGTGGAGAAGGCAATGTTACGTGAAGAGTCATCGCTAGGGGAAGACTTTACACTCCCGGACATTGACATAGAAGCACAAAAAAGGGCCTGGGGAGACCATTTTGACTGTAGGTATAAAGACAATCAGTTAATGAGTAGTCATAGAGGTGTCAATACTCCAATTGTAAGCTCCTCTCCTAGGCGCCTTTCCATGCCTCTCTTATACAGCAGTACAAGTCATTTGATTGGTACCTCTATGGAGTCTGTCCATGATGTATTCTTGCCTGATTCTCAACCGAAATGGGGAAATGAGAGAGAGGGGGTGCCCTCAGAATATCTTGTGTGTATTGAAAACATTTTAAACTCCATACTTTCCCTATTAGAGAAATCTGTACTGAGTTCTGACCACATACTGGAAATGATTTCTGTAATGCTATTTGAAATGCAAAAGGGAAATAAGTCTGTTACCGCTAAATCTATCCCTACGATTCTCCCCCACGCGGAAGAACGGCCAAGTGATAGGCCTGACCATACCTCCCCTTGGGAGAGTCGAGAGACGTCTCCGTACAGGTAGGAACTCCTCTCTTCCTGGCGCCCCCCATGGCTCCTGTATGTAATCTTGAAAAGGAAGAGTTATGCTTAAGCACATTATTTGAGGAGGTCGAACTGAGTCCCCCTTTGGAAAAGTCCATCTTGAAAATCTTCCCTCTGTTTAAAAAGTGTAGATTGGGGGACGCCGGAGAAATTGAAAAAATCAGGGGCCATGCCAAGCAATCTAAGCAGGTGGGGAGGGCGGGTGGGGAGGGGGAGGCGCTAACATCTCCTACCACTATTCAGGTGTACTCTCCCACATTGTCAGGGAAGGGAGGACAGAAAGTAGGTAAGAGGGATAGCCTAGTATCAAAACATAAGGGGGAAAACACGAAAAAGAAACACAAAAAACTGAGACGATTTTCCAAACGGAAAGTGTCAAAACTGCACTTTTCCCGGATTTTGGAAAGCCAGAGCGATACCCATTTAATATCGGAGAAGGAAGGCCCTAAAACTCCACTAGCAGATGGCAACCTAAGGGAATCTATCAGAGCACCCACGGCATTAACTGGGAGTTTGGGGGACTCGGGACCGGGAGTACCTCCTTTAACCCTGTCGTTGCAATCCCTCCAAGGAATCCAGCCCTCCTCTAAGGAGTTAGTGGATTCATTGGGAGGGGAAATGCACATGGGTTATGGGGTCCCCTCGCTGCATATAGGGACTGGGGCCATTGACTCCACTGATCCCAGGGGGGACGGTAACCAAGAGGGAGGGCCCCAAGCCCCAATTACACCACAGATTGGGCCGAATAGAACCCACATATGGACCTAATTTCCGTCTGATAGAAATACTGAGGTCCCAACTCTTAATACGGTCTCAGACTCGAATATCCAACACCATGGTGGGACGCAAGTTGCCAGCTTTACGGATAGGGTCCCTTTATGGATTCCCTGGAGAGACGCTCCAAAGAAAACTAGTAAGGTACAGCCCGGTTTATCTCCCATGGTGGATTTCATCTGGCTATTTGATAATGAATCCACCCCGGAAAATAGAGGTTACATTCTTAGCTTATTCTCGGAACGTGAGTCATTAAAGCTGATAGCTAGCAAGGATATTTTAAATGTGATGATTAATGTACATGACACTGTTCCATACTCTAGGGTCACCTTTTGTTCCCTGATAGTGACCAACCTGGTTTTAAAGAACTGTGAGTATTTTTTTAAACGAGGGCTCGATATAACTCCTGTTAATGAATATGAGGAAAATCAAATTGCGGGCCCCAAAAGCCAAAATCTGAAAGTTCATTAGGCTACTAATTCAGTGGCGCTAGATGCATTGGGCCCCGATACCGAGTATTCTGTGGGCAATCCTAAAGATATAGTGGTTTCCGTGGACTGGAGGGGGCGTTTAATAAATGTTGTGCCCAATGTGGCAGTTGCCCCTCAGACTCCAGACATAGAAGATGAATTCGCCCAGTGGAGTTGGGTTGCAAGAGCCCTGAATAACACTCATGCGGAAGCAGTAAGGAGTGATCCGTTGAGGTAGCCTGGGTGGGCTACTCTTGTCTTGGAATATGGCCGGTCTGGGACCCAATGAAACAAAATTAAATTCCTTAAAAGTTATGAATCCTATAATTATATGCTTACAAGAAACGTGGTCCTGTAAAGAGTTTGAATGTGATGGCTATTTTGTATACTCTTGCTATGCTAAGTGATCGGAAAGGGGACATGCTAGTGGGGGGGTTTCTATTTTGCTTAAAAACTCCATTAATTGGAAACAGAAGGTTTTTTCCCACCCCTCAAACCTCTGTATATGCGTGAAGTTGGCATGTCTAGGAGATTCTGACATGCCCACTTCCTTCCTTGTGGCAAACTTGTATATCCCCCTGGGAAACATTTTGATCATCTTTTGCCTGTATTTTTTCTTTTATTCAGGATATAGCTACCAGGGAAGATTGCCCCCTAGTGATATTAGTGGGGGACTTAAATGCTAAAGTTTCGAACTCTGCCTCTGGGATTTATGCCAATACTGACAAAGAGGAAATTTGGCACATTTCCGAGATTTTATTACCAAATAAAGTAAAAACAGATAAGCAGGGGTTTCTTTTGCTTGATAGCATTAGAAGTCTAGGGGGCATATTATCAAGGCGGCGTTAAAGAATTATCGCCGCTTTAGCGTCCGTTTTCGGACGAAAAGCGGCGATAATTGTATCGCCTAATTAACAAGGACACGCTAGCGCGTGATTTCTTGAATTAGCGTCCGTTTTCTGCACGCCTCCCATCGCATCGCTAATGAGATGCAAAGGAGGCGTGCCTGTGAAAACAACATGGGGAAATATCGCTAACCCAGGTATCGCCATATTAACAACGTGGGTTAGCGATATTTTAAATCGCGTTAAGTATGCCTTAACGCAGGAATTTAATTCCTGACTAAGGCATACCTAACATGGGGGGTGGAATGTGTGGCTAAGACCACAGGCCCTATTCACAAGATTATCGCCGTTTTTCCATGGAACATCGCTGAAAAACCAGCGATGTTCCATGGAAAACACCGCTATCACTGGAAAATTATCGCCTTTGCGCTAAGCGTTGTTAGTACAGCGCTAGCATGGCGATAATTTTCAGCGATAGCCGGCGATACTATTCCCCACGCTAAGAGCGGTCAGCGATAATTATCGCTGCCGCTTGATAATATGCCCCTAGATCTTGTCATCCTAAATGGGAGAGTGCCCGTTGATAAAATAGCCCATTTTACCTTTCATTCTCAACATACTCAGAGCCTTTTAGATTATGTGATTGTTTCCTACCAAATGTTTGGGGCCTGTGATAATTTTTTTGTTAGCCCGTCGATATGGAGTGACCATAGTATAGTGGGTATGACAGTGGCCTTTGATCTACCCTCATTGGACTTGGGGAACGCCGGTCAGGGCACAGACACTTTTAACAAAGCAAATGGTCGGTCCTTTTGGACGCAAAAAAACATTGCTGAAGAAGGCTCCATTGTGAAGATGGCTTATGTAGAAAAGCAGGGTATTACTCATTCCAACGTTATACCCTTCTTTGAGGCTCAAATGAAGAAGATTTGTAATCTAAGCTCCACATCTTCTGAACCTCGCCCGTATAAACAAGATATGTCCTATATGATATCTTTAAAACAAGCAATTAACCATCTTGTTCGAAAACAGCATATTCATTTCCTCTTTGGCCGGCAGCAGGAAATCAATCGCCTTAAGCGAGTGAGAAGACGCCTCATGCTCAGTGAAAAAGAAGGGAGCTTGATGCTAAGTGGATAGGGCTGAGGGAAGCCGCAAGGGCCAAGGATTCAAGAAAATATTGGCACTTGATCGCTGAATATTGCGATTCAAGGCAGAGAGCTACACCCATACCGATTCCAGAAAAGGACTGGGTGGATTACATCTCCCTATTGTATGGAAATAATAGCCCAGTTTCTCCCGTGATGACTGATGGGGTTAAACCCGTGTCTACTGAATTTACTGAATTTGGTCCCCCGTCAGGAAAGGAATTGGTAAAGTATATAAAGATTGCTAGAACCTCCGGCGCACAAGGGCCGGATGGAATCCCAATTGCATTAATCAAAAAGGAGCCAGAAGCATGGGGTGATTTTTTAGAGCCACTTTTTAAATATTGTTTCTTTATGAATAAAATCCCCCCCTCTTGGAAGGGAAGCATTATAGTGCCCCTGTATAAAAAAGGACCGAAAACGGTGCCGACTAGTTTTAGACAGATTGCCCTCCTGGATGCCTCAGGCAAACTATTTGCAAAAAGCATATTATGCCATTTGCAACAATGGGTTTATGCTTCCACCGGAACAAGCTGGCTTTAGAAAGAACCATGGCACCCTGGATAATATAGCGGTTGTTCAGACAATTGTAGAGAAATATGTTTTCTCCCGAGGGATGCCAATTTATACAGCTTTTATCGATTTCTCCACAGCGTTCGACAAGGTGGACCGTCGGAAGCTGTGGAGAAAACTTGTCTTCCTTAGCATACCTAATCATCTTTTGGGTCTGATTATGGAATTGCATACAGACACCTGGTGCCAGGTTCTGATGGGAGGTTCGCGGGGGTTATCATAGAACGCATAATGGGCTTAAGCAGGGTTGTCTATTGGCACCACTTTTATTTTCTTTGTATATCGCTGATCTCCCTGGCGCTCTGAACTCTGTAAGGGGGGATGCCCCCAAAATTGGTACAATGTCCATTGGCTCTCTATTATATGCTGACGATGTTGCAATATTCGATCTAACGCCCATTGGCCTACAACGTCGTCTGGATGCTTTAAGTAAATATGCAGAGGCTCACTTCTTGAAAATTAATATTGCAAAAAGCAAGATTTTGGTTTTTCGCAAGAAGGGGCTTAGAATAAAGAGATGTCTAAGGTGGATGCTTGGTTCTGAAAAACTGGAACCGGTTGACTCGTATGTATACTTAGGGAAAGTTTTTTCCAAAACAGGTCGAGACTTGGAGCATACTAAACATTGTGTTAGTAAAGCTGTCTCCCAGGCAAGTGCATTAAACAGATTTTATAAAACTTGCGGGAGACGCCATTTTAGCCATGTCTTATCTGTTTTTAAGGTCAAAATCCCACCCTCATTAATATATGCTGCCGAGGTGTTGGACATGAATTATTGGCTCTCGTTTGATAAGGCGGAAGGACAAATTATGCGTCAAATTTGCAATTTAAACTCTTTGGCTGCCCCACATGTACTGCGCCTTGAATTTGGATTAGTCTCGTCCTTCATTTTAGCCCAGGCAGCGGTTCTCAGGTGGGGTAACTCCCTCCTTCTGGGGGAAGAGGGTACACTTAGGGCCGCCCTGAGAATAGAAATCTTTGGCACACTAAAAAAACAATCAAGGTTTTTTAGGTCTTTTGTATGTGCAAATTATACTTTCGGTCTTAGTTTAAATTCCATTTCTTTTATGTCTAAATCTGTTCTGAAACAGTTCTTAAAGAAGTTTAGATCTCCTATCAGTTTGGTGAGAGACGCTGCTTTAAGCCAGTCCAGGTCCAGTAATGTGGCGGTCAGTGGGAGCACTTTGGGGAATAAACCACAGCCTTATTTAACTTGGAATATCCCTCACGGGATTAGAAGGCTGATACTCCTACTGAGACTTAATCTGCTGCCTCTAAGAGATGTTACTGGCATCTGGGATAAGACCCCTAGAGAGAAGAGAATTTGTGAATTGTGCCAGTTGCAAATCCAAGATCTAAATCATGTCTTATTTGTATGTTCAAAGCTGCAAAGTGCCAGGCGAGTGTTCTTAAAACCAGTTTTTATCAGATTTAATATTCACTCGGCTCAGGACGCACAATCTTTGGTCTTGTCCCCTCCGAATGAAATGGTTTGTTTTAAGATATATCAATTTTTTAAAACATTTTTGCCTATTTACTAGAAAATTTTCTAACAGTAGCTTTCTGGTTATGATTTAATACCAACTGGTTGGTTATTTGATTGTTTCATGTATTCATAGCATTATTTGCACATTTTATAGTATGTTTGATATAAGAATTTTTTATTGGTCGGTTATTTGATTGTCTTATGTATTTATAGCATTATCTGCACATTTCTTAGTATGTTTGATATAATTTTTATAGCAATGTATAAGGAAGAATTTTGTATTGTATGTAAAGTTTGCCCTTTTAATTGTTGGTGTGTTTTTGTGGACCTCCGTAGGAGTTCCAAAACAAAATAAATAAATAATTGACTAAAATTGAAAATTTAATTGAAATTGGCAGCTGTGAAGGGAGACTTTTATGCCCTTGGACACATCCCCCATGTTGTTGGGGCCATTGATTGCACCCATGTTGGGCTTGTTCCACCAAAGGCACGGGAGCACATTTATAGGAATCAAAAAGATTTCCATTCCATAAATGTGCAAGTGGTGTGCCAGGCGGACATGATCATCATGCACGTGTGTGCCAAATTTCCAGGCTCAGCCCATGACTCATACATCATGCGGAACAGCATTGTACCACAGCTCATGGCTAATCTGCTTCCTGAGCGTGCATGGATTGTGGGTGAGTACGAAGAGTCCAGTAGCGTGCTGTGTGTGTGACATGCTGTCCTCTGCCACAGTATAATTACAAGGTTTATCTGTGTTTCTCACACCTAGGTGACTGCATATCTCAACCGTCCATGGTTGCTGAGCCCACTGCGGAATCCCAGGACACCAGCTGATGTACGCTACAATGATGCCCATGGGAGGACACGTCGTGTGGTGGAGCGGACTTTTGGTCTCCTGAAGTCACGATTTCGCTGCCTTGACAAGACGGGAGGTGCACTCATGTACTCGCCCAGGAAGGTGTGTCAGATTGCAGTGGCATGCTGCATGCTCCACAACCTAGCCATTCGCAAGGATATCCCCCTGATCCTGGATGATGATGAGCAGCCAAGGCCCCCACCTGCAAACCAACCCGTGTCCAGTGATGAGGTCAGTGGAGAGGAGAATGGTGTTGACCTGCGTCAACAGCTCATCAACCGCTACTTCACTTGAAGGTGAGGGACAATGTATAACTGACCCATTGTCTGATGATGTTGCTGTTGTTGTGAAGGTGTATGTGAGCTTTGTGACTGCAGCCGGTTGTTGACTCAGTGGTGGCTGACAATGTTTATGGGACATGGTGATTTTGAACATCTACAGGATGTGTATGTTGGCACTTGTTGCTCATTGTTATGTGTGCATGTTGTATTAGCTTTATGGTATGTGTTGTGTGATGTCTGTGATGCCACACCCAGACTAGTGAATCTTGTTCTGTTGTGTTTTCCTAGGTCACTTCAGCCTCTCCTTGCCTACATACATTCCATACTCGTGGTACATTTTAATCATGGTGATGACTGCACATCCTGGAATAAAGACGGAGCAGAAACAACATGTGTGTGAGGTGCATTTATTTACAATGGTGACATATGAGGGGGGTAAACATTTACATTGAGGTGATTAGTGAAGCAGTGAGTTGACAGTTATGGTACATGAGAGAATCGAGTTGTCACCACATTGATGTGGTGACCCAGTCCAACAGACAGATGCCATTCACAAGGCAGTGTGGGGAAGGACAGTCCAAGAAGTCAGTGCAGTAGTGCAGAGTGTTGCCATCATGGCTGGCTCCGTGACTGACGTTTGGCAGGTGCTTTGCCACGGGATACTCCCAGGGATTTCTTGGGACGGCCCCTTCGTCGCTTGGCAGGGGGGCCTCTGCTGTAGGGCCTGTGGGGTCTGAGGACTCACCCCTCTCTGTGGCTGCAGGGGAGGATGTTGAACTGTCATCCTGCGGCCCAGCAGGGGGAGGTGGAGGTGTTGTTTGTGGCGGAGGCCTGTCCCTCATTGCCGCCACTATCTGGCCAAGGAGGTCCACAATTTGTCCCATGCGGTTGTCCATAGACCTCTTCAGCCGGAGGAGCTCGCGGGAATCTTCTTCTGACCGGGCCGTTCATCCCTGGGCCCGTTCATATGCCCCAAGGACTCTGTTTATGCTGTCCGGGGCTTCGGTACCAGGCTCTGGTTGTCTGTGAGTGACCCTGCCACTCCCACCTGCCCTGCTGCCACAGACCTGTTGCATCACCACTGTAGGCACCCGCATCCTCTCCCTACCCTCCTCAGTTGGTGGTGTGGGGTGGTCATCTTCTGGGACAGGGAGGGTGTTGCAGGCAGCACTGGTGGTGGTGGTGGTGGTGTAGGACGCACAGGCTGTAACAGCAGTGGTCTGCGTAGCTGTTGGTGTTGCTGCAGATGTGGTGGGGGGGACGATGGGGTCCTGGGATCGGTTGCGCCCTGGCACACCAGATGGGCCGGGTCCGAGCTCCTCATCCTCTGAATACCGGGAGTCAACATCCGAGAGTCCATGTTCCGGGGGGGGGGGAGACTGGCTCTGCAGGTTGCTGGTGTTGTCCTCTGCAGTCAGTTCTTGGTCACCTGTGGGACAGATGGGAAATGGTCATTGTAGTGCACCCCGCAAGCTTTGTGTTAGCTGTGTATTATTCACTGTTTGTACACCACACAGCTGACTAGTCATCACATTGTTTGTATGCGCACTACTGTGCCTCCTGAGATGATGTTGAGGTACATGCATTAGTTGTCCATGGTGTGAGGTGTCACAACATACCATGCGCCACATGCATGTTTTGTGATTACAGGGACATGTTGCCATCTAGGGACTAGCTCAACAAAGCATTTCTGTGACGCCTCTTTGTTGATCACTCTGCCCTGGCAGACGTTACATCTGAGCATGGACTGGCCATTGTCATCTCATGCATACCTTTGTAATGTCATGTGCAAATCTGAATTTGTACCGACAACCATGCTTTCTTTGTTTACATATGGTCCTTGCTGCTCTGGCCACATGGCACTTACACATGGCATTCAGTGCTGTGCATGATTGTGCACAGACTTTCTTCTACATGTGAATTGGTTGTCACACTTTGGTTGCTGTGACAGTTACATTTGCTTAGCTGTCTGCACACTGTGAGTGGCAATAGGATCTGTGTGTATTTTTGTGTGATGGGAGGGCTGGTGTTGTCATATGGCACCATGCTTTTTGGGAGGAATGGCTGGGTGCATGTACTGGCTACTTACCTGTTCTGTTTTCACATTTGTGTTGGATCTGTGTCACATCTATGGGGCCGATTCCGATCTGGGTCGGAAAACTCTCCGACCGAGCCGGATCCGGAGAGATTTTCGACCGAGCCGGACTCCTGCAGTCCGACCGAGCGACCAACCTGTGTTCGACTCGTAAGGCTACGGGTGAAGGGGGGTCCGGCACGGACCCCCCAAGTCCGGCTCCGGGAGCTTTTTCGAGCCAGACGCTCCGACTCGATCCGGCTGTCCGACGTGTACATCGTACTCGCTCGGTCGGATAACGTCTCCATTGCGTGGTGCGATTCGTTTCCGTACGAGTCGGTCGGAGCGGTTTGGGTCCGGAAACGGTTAGGTCGGAACACACGCGTATATTCGCATCGTACTCGCTCGGTCGGACAGTTGTACGAGTCGGTCGGAAAAAACGCGTACGGCTCCTACTTTTTCCGGCCGGATCCCGTTCGGAGAGCTTCCGACTGAGATCTGTATCGGCCCCTTGGGGGCCGATTCCGATTCGGGACGGAAAACATATGGACCGACTCGGTACGGGAATGTTGTCCGACCGACACGTACCAGCGCTGCCCCAATCCGCGTAGTACGATGCAATGCATGTGAATTACGACCGACTCGTACGGAACACAAGCCGAACGACTGAACCGCACGGAAACCAGCTATCCGGCCGGGAAACTACGCAAATAGAACCGACCGACACGCACCAGGAATGAACCCGACAGAAACGTACCCGCGAACTCCGACCCGCGTAGTAGGATGCAATGCGTGTAAAACCAGAGTGAGTCGCTCGGAGCCCAAGCCGTACGACTGACACGCATACAAAACCGAGCCGAAGCAACCCAATACTCCGCGACCGACGCTTACGCCGCACATGAAACCCATCAGGAACACAGCTTGAAAGACTCGGAGAAGCCCGCACGAGCCAACTGCAGCGTCCTACTCGGTCAGAAGAACGTCTCCTACATGCCTAAAAAACACAAAGGAAAAAATACAAATAAAAGGGCCAAACAAGCAATGACAAAGTCAATAAATACAGGGGAATAAAAACATGGAACAAGGATACACCCCCAACTCCACCCATATAAAGGCCACAAATCCCTACCATGATCCTTTGCAAATTCAACTGACCTGCCAGCACAGAACACCATCAGACAGCAACCACAGACACACTCACAACTCATCCATCACACAAGCCACACACCATTAGCACCTCCCAAATAGCACCCTCACATACACCCAGCAAGACCTACACTCACCCACCTTCACTTGCACACTCACACACACATCAATCCCCACCACCACCCATCACCATGCCCCCAAAGAAGAATCCAAAGTTCCTAGACAGTGAATTGGAAGTCCTGGTAGATGAGATCCTCAGGGTAGAGCCACAGTTGTTTGGTACATTGGTCCAACAGACCCCCATCTCGCAGAAAACCAAGATGTGGGAGAGGATCGTCGACAGGGTGAACGCACAATCACCATGTTTGCGCACAAAGGAAGACATCCAGAACAGGTGGTATGATGTGCGCAGGAGGGTCAAGGACCTACTCAAGAAGGATTACGCCTTGAGTAATCGCACCGGCAGTGGCCCTCCTGCCAAACCAGTATACCTCAGGCCCTAGGAGGAGAAGGTGCGGGCCATCCTACCACCAGTGAGCGTATATGGACTATCAAACATCCCAGAGCCTGGTGAGTACACAACCAATATACACAATATTGTGTGACAATACACACACATCACTGTCAAGGGGATAGTCAAACCATGCACCCTTAGCAAATCCACAGCAACCAAAAGATAATCATCCCAAGATGTGTATGTTAGTCAGATAAACACAATACATGCCATCTCATAGTGATATGTAACTGTGTCATGACATGTACAAACCTAACAACAAATAGAGCAAGGCAGTGGCACAAATCTAACCAACAAACACAGTCAGATATTTTGCCACCACTAGAACACCACCTCACAGGGAAGCTCACTGAAAGGAAGGAATTCTGTGTATGCTGGTGAAGTGAGTGTAGGCAATAGCATGATGGGAGTTGTAGTCACAGATATTGGTCACCCTCACAATTGGCCCATCAACACCACTCTGAACCATGCTCACATCACAGGGCGTGGAAAAGAACTGACAAGATGGCTGACACTGAGTACTGCTGTGGGAACACAAGGCCCTGCTGGGAACTGTGCAACAACCAACAACAGGACACCACTGACTGACATCCTGAAAGCCAACTTGCACTGCCTGAAATGGAAGCACGTTCCATGGTGGGATATCTGGCTGGGTGGGAAGGAGGACTGACAGCTCTGACCATAGTTACCAGCAGCTTTTCTCACACACCTCCTTAACACAAACTCCACACAACTCACCTGGGAGAATGCAATGCCTCACACTCTAATTAAATATCCCACAAAGAACAACCACACTGGGTTATGCTGTGTGAAGCACAGGGACACTTTTGGGATTTGTAGCCAAACAAACGCCAGGACAACACTGTCAGCCATCCTTTCTGCACAGGCACACTACCCGACAGGGAAGCAGAGTCAAAAGGAAGGAAATATGGGCATGCTGGGAAGGGGGGGTGTAGGCAATAGCATGATGGGAGTGGTAGTCACAGCTCAACATCCCCCACCCACATGGCCCAGCAAGCTCACACTGAAGCATGCACACCTCACAGGGAGTGAAAAGCCACTTCAAAGATGTCTGACACTGGCCTCAGCTGTGGGGAGCACAAGGCCCTGCTGGGAACTGTGCACCAACAAACAACAGGACCACACTGTCAGCCATCTTGCCATTGCTGTCAACCTCACACACAGTGAAGTCGACTCAAAAGGAAGGAAGTATGGGCATTCTGGGAAGGGGGGTGTAGGCAATAGCATGATGGGAGTTGTAGTCACAGATATTGGTCACCCTCACAATTGGCCCATCAACACCACTCTGAACCATGCTCACATCACAGGGAGTGGAAAAGAAATGACAAGATGGCTGACACTGGGTACTGCTGTGGGGAGCACAAGGCCCTGCTGGGAACTGTGCACCAACAAACAACAGGACCACACTGTCAGCCATCTTGCCATTGCTGTCACACTCACACACAGTGAAGTTGACTCAAAAGGAAGGAAGTATGGGCATGCTGGGAAGGGGGGTGTAGGCAATAGCATGATGGGAGTGGTAGTCACAGATATTGGTCACCCTCACAATTGGCCCATCAACACCACTCTGAACAATGCTCACATCACAGGGAGTGGAAAAGAACTGACAAGATGGCTGACACTGGGTACTGCTGTGGGGAGCACAAGGCCCTGCTGGGAACTGTGCAACAACCAACAGCAGGACACCACTGACTGACATCCTGAAAGCCAACTTGCACTCCCTGCAATGGAAGCACGTTCCATGGTGGGATATCTGGCTGGGTGGGAAGGAGGACTGACAGCTCTGACCATAGTCCCAAGCAGCTTTTCTCACACACCCCCTTAACACAAACTCCACACAACTCACCTGTGAGAATGCAATGCCTCACACTCTAATTAAATATCCCACAAATAACAACCACACTGGGTTATGCTGTGTGAAGCACAGGGACACTTTTGTGACTTGTAGCCAAACAAATGCCAGGACAACACTGTCAGCCATCCTGTCAGCACAGGCACACTACCCCACAGGGAAGCAGAGTCAAAAGGAAGGATGTATGGGCATGCTGGGAAGGGGGGTGTAGGCAATAGCATGATGGGAGTGGTAGTCACAGCTCAACATCCCCCACCCACATGGCCCAGCAAGCTCACACTGAAGCATGCACACCTCACAGGGAGTGAAAAGCCACTTCTAAGATGTCTGACAATGGTGCTCTGTTGTGGGGAGTACCAGGCCCTGCTGGGAACTGGGCACCAACCAACAGCAGGACACCACTGACTGACATCCTGAGAGTTAACCTGCACCCACTGCAAGGGTGGCATGCTTCATGGTGGGATAACTGGGCTGGGGGAGAAGGAGGTCCGGATGTCAACCAAATACCACCAATGCTGGTCATGCACACACCTCAACATCCACATTGAAATGCATCAGGTTGGCAGGACAATGAGCCACACCAATATCAACCTCTGACTGTGACAACTTAGGACAATGCAATGTACAGGGCCGCATCCAGAGGTACAGTCATAACTGTCATGTGTTTGAACCATTGATGCCTGCAGAAACATAACATACATTGTGTGTCTCTTCCAAAAACAGGAGATGATGGGGACACAGCAGCAGATGAGGAGGAGTCCCTGTCCCAGGCTCCGGTGGCCCCTGAGCTCTCTGGTGTGGAACAGCCTCTGCCCTCATCGGATGGCGAAGACCAACCTGGCACCTCCGGTGTGAGTCATCATGCAGCATCAGCAGGACCACCATCTGCACCCCCTGCACCCAGACCACCCCCGCCGACACGGACAGACCAAGGACACTGAATGACAACAGCACAGGGACCCCAGCCCACCGTGAAGCAACGGACAACAACCCCAGTACCAACCCCCAAGGGGGCCTAGGGTCACCTGTGCGTGCCACCGCAGGTCCCGCACATGTGGCCAGGGGTGGTGGGAGGGGTGGTAGGCAGAGGTCGCTGTTTTCAAAGGGGTCTGGACTGCATGATGACCCACAACTGGCACGCATTGCTGATGCGTACCAGAATAGCACCGGAGAGGTCAGCCAGGTAGTGGGGATCCTCAAGGACATTCAACAGCAGCAGGCTGCCCATCATGCCCGCTTGGACTCCCACATGTCCCGTGTGGAGACACACATGTCCCGTGTGGAGATGCACATGTCTGGCATGGAGTCCAAGTGGGACACATTGGAAGGACTGACAGCGGTGCAGAGGGACATATTGACATGCCTCCGCCAGATTAGCACCAACATGTCCACACTTCCCTGTGTGCCCACAACATCTGGTGCCGCAACAACTGCAACTGCCACAGGGAGGGAGGATGACTCTGGTGGAGAGTCCTCTGCACCGCAGCGGCCTGCATGTGAGGGTCCCCCCAGAAAGAAGAGGGGTTGTCCGAGGAAGGACAACTGAGAGGCCGATGGCCATGTACATCCCCCAGGAACCCAACACCTGTTCTGGAAATTCTCCTTTGTGTGCAAACTGTTCACCCTGTCGAATGCAACCCAACTCTCCCACATGACATGGGGAGTTTAAGTTGGACTAATGTATCAGATGACTGTGGACTTTACTCAGGACATTTCTGCTACCAACACTTCCAACTCATCTGGGAACTTTGGATTCCAATCCCAATCTACAGCACCCACCATCCTGTGCACTATCTTCACACATGTATGTAAATAAACTCACTAATACACCATACTTGCCTCTGTTGTGATTCCAACGTTGTTTTTGTCATGGAGATGATGATCTGCTAAATGACACTGTGCATGCTAACTGCTACAGCAAGTTCAACACCGTCATGTGAGTCATGGCGACGTGACACATATGAGGGAGACACACCACTAGGGCTACACAACACATAGACACCAGGGCCATCTGACTCATCGCCTACACTGATGTTGCCAGGAAATACAGTGGAATGCACAGACACCACACCTATTCAGAGTCTGTGTTAACTAGCCCACAGGTGCAGTAAGCAAATGTCAGTCAGATGTGTGACCACAGACAATGCACATCCCAAAGTGAAGCACAGGTTTATTACACATTTGCAACATGTTGTTTCCACTACAAATGCAAGGTAATCCCACGTGGCAGTGGCCACACAGTCAACAAGTGTAGAAGAAATAAAGTCCAGGGGTGTGTGGCACATCACCTGTAGGGCAACAACTGCTTCCACCCTGAAAGCTGAATCATGGTGTCGGGGGATCCGAGTTGACCAAACAACTCTGAAAGTACCCTGTGAAGGACAGACATGACACACAGTCAAAAGCACTGAAGAACAGGACAGAACTGCAATTCTCATGCCCAATACATGTCACAGGAGGATACCTACACAAAACCAAGTTAGCATGTCAACACTGTTGGGGAGTACAGACCACCTGTAAGGACACATCGCTGCACGCATCCAGTCAAGTAGCACATGGCCACACTCAAACAGCACCAGAGCACCACCAACACATATCATGCAAACTCACATCATTGACATGACATCTCTGGATACTCACATTCAGCTGAAGAAGTTGGTGATGAGCTGTGTGCGGACATCACCCTCATCATCATCATCATCACTGGCATCGTGGCCCAGGCCAGGATCCTCCACAGGTGGCGGATGTTGGTCATCGTCATCCAGGATGAGAGGCAACTCCTTCCGCACTGCCAGGTTGTTTAGCATGCAGCAGATGATGACAATCTTGCACACCTTTGCTGGGGCATGTGGGAGGGCCCCTCCTGTCTTGTCTAGGCAGCGAAAGCGGCTCTTCAGGAGACCAAATGTCCGCTCGATCACTCTCCTGGTCCGACCATGTGCCTCATTGTAGCTCATCTGGGCTGGTGTCACAGGGTTCCTGAGGTGTGTCAGCAACCACGGCATGTTGGGGTATCCGGAGTCACCTACATACAGACAATTGCACATTAGCTGAGTTGGAAAAGAGGGTGGAATACAACATTGCAGAACACACACAATGGTACAAACTCAGTACACACCGACAAGCCAGGCACGCTGGTTCTGCATCTGTGACATCATCCTCGGGATGCGACTACTCCTCATCACGTAGGCATCGTGTGCAGAACCGGGGAAACGGGCACACACATGTGAGATGCTCATATCGGCAAGACATACCACCAGAGCATTGATCGAATGGTAATGTTTCCTGTTCCTGTATGCCTGCTCATGTGCCTGTGGTGGTACCAAAGCCACATGTGTCCCATCAATGGAGCCAATGACATGTGGCATCCTCCCCAGGGCATAGAAGTCACTCTTGACGTCAGTGAGTTGTTGACGTTTAGGGAAATAGATGTACTGGTTCAGGTATCTCAACATTGCCTCCAAAACATCACGTAGCACACGGCTGAACATGGTCTGTGACATCCCACCAGCAGACGCCACAGTGTGTTGAAAGGTACCGGTGGCAAAGAAGTGAAGGGCTGCCATCACCTTCACCTTGGGGGTCAGCGCTGTAGGGTATGGCCGGCCAGGTTGCAAATGTGGGGCCAACCGCACCGCCAATTCCTCAATCAGCGCCCTGTTGAAGCGGTACCATCGGATGCAGTCACGTTCAACCATGGTTGCAAGGTCAGGGAATGGTCTATGGACAGCTGGTGCCCTGCAGTGCATAGGTGAAGAAAGAAAGATTGTCAGTCACCCCACATATGTGGCATTGACCATACTCAATATCACAAGATACATCATTATGAGACACAATTACCTGATGTGTGTGCCGTTCTGTATGGACATATATGGCACCTACATGGCCAACATCTAACATCACAGTTCAACATGTGTTGACAACAAGTTCCAGGTTGTGCTATGGGAAATCATTAGGCTGTGTCACAGTACCCATGTACTGCTGTCACGTTCCAAACACACACCACAGTGACATGTGAGGACAGATGTGCCACAGGCATCACAGCTCATTGACAGGTAGATTCCCAGGGACCCTGTATTGCCACATGGACACTGGCATGACATGGCGTATCATGTACACGTCAGCAAAACAACCATGACTCCCACAGGTAGTGGCCCCTGTTGCCTCTGCAGGACAGACATGGACGTCTGTGACACACACATGCACAACATCAAAGTCCATGCACAAACAACAAGGATGTGGAGACTGTCTCCCATTGTGCACATGGACATGTGCACGAATTGGCCATTGCATATGATGTGGACGGATGCATGTTGTCATCGGAAATACACGTTGTACAGCAATGGACCGATTGGTGTGCACGCATTGGCCATTGCATATGATGTGGACGGATGCGTGTTGTTTTTCCAAATACGCGTTGTACAGCAATGGACCGATCGGTGCGCACGCATTGGCCATTGCATATGATGTGGACGGATGCGTGTTCTCATCCGAAATACGCGTTGTACAGCAATGGACCGATCGGTGTGCACGCATTGGCCATTGCATATGATGTGGACGGATGCGTGTTGTTTTTCCAAATACGCGTTGTACAGCAATGGACCGATCGGTGCGCACGCATTGGCCATTGCATATGATGTGAACGGATGCGTGTTGTTTTTCGAAATACGTATCGTACAGCAATGGTCCGATCGGTGCGTGACATGGTAACGGACACGTTTTCGAAGCTTTAACGAGTTGGATGCAGTGAATTCAGTTGGCCACTCACAACAATGTTGTAAATTCATGGGTGTCATGAAGTTGAACTTTTGAAGGATGCTGTGGGCGTGTATAAGTGGTGCAATTCCATGGATTGGCCAGATTCAGAAGATGCAAACAACTTGGACCTATCACTTTGGACACATGGGACAGTATCTGCCTCTGCAGCACACATATAATGCTGGCTGTTCCCCTGAGAGCTCACTTGCCTGCACTACATGCTCCAGGACGACATCTGCCACCACCACTGCTGCTGTCTCTGCATCCTCTGGCTACTGCAATGGAGCCCCAGCCTTCAGCACTGAGGAGAACCAGGCCCTGCTGGACAGACTCCTTCCACAGTACAGCAAGATGTATGGGAAACCAGGGGAGCAGGTGAGTGTGCTGTCCACTGCCTTACTAATTGTGCATGTTGTCTGACTAGCAAGACGTACAGTGTGTACACCAGTGGCTAGCATGCTCACTGAGTAGTTGTCACCCCCCAAAGTGTGTAGTCACATGCACTGAACAGGTATAGTGCAGTAACAGTGCATTCCAACAAGGTTTGACTTCCCAGGCAATGATACCATTTAGTAACTGCTGGCAAACTGTTCATAGCCATAGTTGCACTACCTGTGTAGATCACATGCCCCTGTGATTGAGACATGTATATCCAACTGTGTGATGCACGGAAATGTTGCATGTGTAGTAATGGCCTTTTCACTTTGTCATCCTCACAGGTTGATGCCCACCAGAAGCAGGAGATCTGGCTGACCATCGTCCGGGCAGTACGATCTGTGGGGGTCTACAGGCGCAGGATCCGCAACTGCCAGAAGAGGTGGCAGGACCTTCGGGGCTGGACCCGGAGGATCGCAAGGGTCCAGCTGAAGCTGTCGCCTCCTCGCAGGAGGGGCGGACACCGGACCCTGACCCCCACATGCTCCGGATCCTGGCGGTGGTCTTCCCTGACCTGGATGGGCAGCTGAAGGCCAGACAGCAGCAAGGAGGGGGTAAGTGCTAGCCTCAACTGTGTACTATGACTGACATGCTCTATGCACTCCTTTAGCCTGGTTCCACTTCCACAGTACAACTGTCTTGTCATCCTGGACTCATGTCCCTCACTTGTGTCATGCCCCCTCCTCATCTGATACACAGGTGTGGCCCTTACAGTCTGTGACTTAGGTCACTTGGGTACTGTGTACTTGCAGTTACCTGTGGTTCAAGTTGGGGACAGCATCAGTTACAGGAACTTTGTGGTGGGCTGCATGGGTGGTACAATTGCTCACAATGCCTGTGATCTGACATGTACTCTGGGTATGGCTTTAATATGTGTTCCAATTGCTGCTCTGACTCACCACATGTCTGGGATATGTGCCACACACCCATGCTGCTGCAGAGACCAAGGTAGGAGCCTCAGAAGTATGTACATCATGTGTGTGACACATGCATAGCCACCTGCCTAGTGTTCAGGGTAATACCATGTTGCACATGGACCAGGACTGTAATGCCTACTCCGTACATCGAAGGCACTCTGTTCTCCCACTCCCGTGTGTCAGCATACATATTGGGCATTGTGAAGAGTGCACTCAGGTGTATGCCTCTGTGTCACCGTGGTGTGGCCTTGCTATTGGACTCCTGGAGTGTTTAACAATTTGGGGTGGCCAGCCATCTGAGTTGTGACTATGGGATCTGCACATAGGTTAATGCATAGGTCTCTGATCCCTTGACTGTGCACGATGTTGTATGAAACATTGAGGTGCAGGCAGCTTTGGTTCATTCTCATCAGACGGTGAAGTGCTCATGTGGATGGATTTGTGTTTGCAGTCACTCAAATGTCTCATTTGATTGACGTGGGATCATCTCAGTCCTCATGATGTGGGTGGCCAGGGTGCACATGTGCACCTGTCAGCTACAGGGCTTACATTTCAAAACTTCCATGATTGTGACACAGTGCAGACTGGTGTTGTGTGTATGCCCTGCCCCTGTGACAGGAGACAGTTATGACTGACTTGCCAGACAGGCCTGTGCCATGACATTCCAATCGCAAAGGGTGATCCAGCAGTGGTGTGATATGTCCTGCATGCACACCATTGTTGCATTGTCTATCATGACATGAGGACATCATTGTGTCTGGTGATGGAACCAAAACCCGCATATCAACAGAGACTTTGCCCATCACTTTTCCTGACACATGTACTGAGTCAGTGGCAGGAGATGGCATGTGTTTGGAGTGACACATTTCCATATGTTCTCTTGGATGTCCAACAACTGTGTATGTGGTGCATGTGTGCACATATGATTAGTCGCATACAACAGGCAGCAGACAGATGGGTGTATGGACAGGTAGGATATGTGTGGCATGACTGACTGTCAGGCAGACAATGGGCTTCTTGAAATCAGTGTCAGCACTAATTGCAATGTCTAGCAAATGATGGCAGGGCTTGCTCTGTGATGTGCTGTACTTACTGTGGTGTGTGTGGTCAGTACAGGTGACTAATGTTGCTCTATTTATCCTGATTGTTTGCAGATACATCCACGGCCACAGGAGGAGACAGCTCCATGGACCAAGAGGAGCGGCAGAGCCAGACTGGGTCCACTGCAGGGGAGACCGAGGGACCCAGTGGCACGGAGGGTGAGGGGAGCCACACTGAGGAGACCAAGGCTACGACCACCTCGGCTGGGGAAAACAGCACTTCCAGTGAGGACTCCCTTGTGGAGGTGGGTGTCAGCAGACCAGAGGCAACGTCAAGCAAGTCTGTCCCCCCACCACCACATTCTCCACCCTCCCATCTGCTCCCATCCCACATGTCCGTGGAGGCTCCCGTGTAGGGGAGCGTGTCTCATTCATGCCAGACACCGCACCCCCTGCCTCTGTCCCCCCTGTTGCCCTGAGTGTGGAGTCTGTGGACTTGCTTCAACAGATCCATGTAGGGCAGACATCAATGCTGAGTGTCCTCCATGCACACACAGGTCTCTTGACACAACTGGTGTCATTCATGGTGGGCATGTCATCTGGCATGTCTGCCCTACATTGGACCAATCAGTCCATGGCCTCCTCACTGACGGCAGCAGTGTCCCTCCTGCAACACTCCCTCACCCCTCCTACCTCTGCCCCATCCACAATCCCCAGCACCCTACCTGTCCCAAGCACACACACACCGGCACCGGCACGCACCAGCACAGACACAAGCAGCACACAGACACACAAGCCAAAATCCAGATGCACACGCACGCACAGTAAGGGGACTGATACCTCACTCACAGGGGATGGGGCCAGACACACACACACGCATCCACGAGCACTCCGCAGTCCTCAGATACCTCTCCCTCCAAAACCCTTCCCTTGCCTCACCTGCAACCTCCCCCTCCCAGAAGCTCTTCCTCTGTGAGCTTGGCATCTTCCCCACATATACATCTGACATGAAGTCCCGTCGGAAGAGGCGACCACCACACACAGAGGGGAGTGCCCCTCACACCCGGACACCCTCCCCCAGGCACAGGCAGACTGAGGACCCCATTCGAAAGTCCCCCCGGACCAGGAAGGGCAAGACCCCACCACCACCACCACGTAGCTCCACCACACAGTCTCTCTCCTCCATCCCCCAGTCCACCACTCCACAGGTTCCACCGCCACACCCTGCCCCAGGTTCCCCCACACACCGATACCGCATCCCCAAACTGCTTAGGCCCTCCCCCGTACCACTTGCTCTTCCACCACCAAACCAGACGCTCTGCCTGTTTGTGCTACTGGTGTGGAGACCGGGTCCCCCCCTCTGTCCTGCCCACCTCATCTGCCCCCCTTCCACTCCCTTGGAGTCATGCACTGCAGTGGAGTCCACAACCACTCCGTCTGACTCGGGCACTGCAGTGGGGACCCAGTCCACTCCATCTGACCGGCCCACTGCAGTGGTTGCAGCACCAACACCATCTGACTTGTGCCCTACAGTGGTGCCGACCCCCACTGAGTCAGACACTTCCACTGCAGTTGCCGGCGACACTCCTGCTCCCACCACCCCTTCACTGCCTCCTTCTGGCATCCCCTGATCCTGTCCCTGCGGTGCCTGGCCTGCCCCTTGTATGCCCCTCCGAGGGGGATGTCCCCTGTCCGTACCAGTGCAGGCAAGCAATGGGTGACAAGTTGTCACATATCACCCTGTTGGGACTGTGTATTTGGACTGGCCATTGGCCTTAGTTTCTTTTGGACTTAAAATTTTAGTTTAACATTTGCTGAATAAAGCCTCTTTTTGTTTACTTGTGGTTTTTCTTTGGATGTACATGATGTAGATGAGTATCATCATGCATTTGCAGTTGTAATAGTGTTCAGATCAGGAAAATGAAGTGTTGCTGTGATGGACTCCATGTGGTCCATGGGATATGTGTCCTAATGTAGTCTGGATCTATAGCATCCTTTGCTGCAGTCTGAGGGTGTAATGTTCAGCATTTGACACAGGGATGTACGTTTTGCATTTGTAAATTAACATCTTTGGCTTACACTGATGCACATCTGGTGGGCTTACCACTGTTCAATGTTTCTATTTCCCTGACTGTGTGCCCATCTCCACTGGACATGCAGTTTACCACATCAATGTTGAAGGACTCAACTGTGTATACAGTGCAACTTGCTTGACACGTGTTTTGGGTGTATGCAGATGACTGACGTGACACTCCCGTACCCAGGCTGATGTGAGCAGAGCCTTCAGTGTGTTATAGTTGTTGACTCACTGACCGAGTGTTCTGCTGACATGTTTGAGTCATTCACAGACAAGGTTTGACACAGCGGACCTTCCACAGGAGTGGAGTGCCCTCATGGCAGTGTGTAATCCCGTGACATTGCCTGGGCCCATGTTGTGTGTTGTGTGAGCATGTCTGTGTGTGTGCCCTTCCCTTTTCCTACACAGGCTGTGTCCCTAGGGATGTTCCTGTTTGTGATACTTGCTGAGTTGTCCTGTGTTCATCCAGCATCTTGGACCTGGTTTCTCCGGGATGTGGGTGCATGGCAAACTAATGTTCATCAGGTTGTCATCCCTAGTTGTCTTTGTTGTCAGGGCTGGGGATGTGGGCAAACGCAGATGGGACACAGTCAGGATTCCCCTTGGCACTTGTTGGTTACACAAGTCATGAAATTTACAGTTTGTGGTAGCTTTCAGTGATTGTGACACGTTGTGTTTGTGACTGCTGCCACTCCTCAGGGTCAGAACTGCAATGTTGGAAGTTGTCTATGTGTGTTCTTTGTGGGTCACCTTGGCTTCTTCATTGGTGTGTGACTGTGGCCGGGATCCCATTGATTGGGGTGGATTTCACGTCATGCCCATGTACGGCGTACTGTGCAGTGTGTCAGACATTCACGAGTCTTGTTGACTGGCCATGTGTGATGGGTTTCGCACCTTAGTTCCCACCACCACCCCTGGGATTGTCATGGGTGCATGTGCAATGTCACCAGTCCATGTGAGCGTCACTGCTGCACATTGGTGGAGATCAAGGTGTGTGGTGTTGAGTGTGTGCAAATGTGAGTTGTTGCACGGCTAGACCCCTACCTCCATATTGGCCTTGGCTGACAGGCCGTGCTGATTGATTTGTGCTTGTGTAGGTGTGATGGTAGTTAGATGCTCAGGACACATGGCTGTGGTTCACAGTGTGAACGACATCTACCTTTGTCATCACAGTGGGATTATCATGCAGGCTAGTGTCACCACAATGTGGGGCCCTGGGGGTAGTGCTGTGGTGGGTCTGTCTCTTGCTGTGTTAGTTGCTGTTCCTACAAGCTTGTGTGACATGTGTAATTTGGGCTCCCTCTCATCTAACAATGCCTGATTGCCCACATAGGGGAATCCGATCCATGAGTTACTTTTGTGTGGCACTGTATACACATCTGTGTAATTGGGATTCAGGCCTCCTCATGTGTTGTGTGGTTGCCTGGGGACACTGGCACACCCCCATCACCTGTTGTGTTTGATATGCAGTGTGAGGCTGCCTGTTTGTGTTTGTGCATCTGCACCACTGCATTGGCATATCTTTAGTGTGCCATTGGCTGTATGTTGTTTGGTGGATTTCCCCTGCTGTCCCTGGGACTCCTAGGTCATCAGTCAGCACAATAATCATGGTTTGTATGTCCCATTGCTGCCATGGTATGGTATTTGTTCACCTCACATCTACAGTCTCCACAGGATATCTACATTTGTGTGTCCATTGGTGCAGATATGTGGGTCTGCATTATGATGGTCACTTCTGTCATTGTGTAATTGATAAATGTTGACAATGTCAGCCCCCATGGGTGATGTTTGTCTGCACATGGCCAAAGGTATGTCTTATTTGCACTGCACTGTTTGCCTCACCTAATCTATGTTGCTATGGGACACAAGCACTACTTTGCCACTGATGTGTGTGTTGTTGTGTGACCAAGAATCATCCATGCTGTTTGACAGTTGCAGCTTTTTCCATGACAACACTTACCTTTTGGTCACTGTGATGATGGGGGTTTAGACCCCATTGCCACAATGTTCAAAATGTGCTTCAGCTATGGATCCCACACTTACATTTTGGTCACTGTGATGATGGGGGTTTAGACCCCATTGCCACAATGTTCAAAATGTGCTTCAACTATGGACCCACACTTACCTTTTGGTCACTGTGATGATGGGGGTTTAGACCCCATTGCCACAATGTTCAATTGGGCTTCAGCTATGGACCCCACACTTACATTTTGGTCACTGTGATGATGGGGGTTTAGACCCCATTGCCACAATGTTCAATTGGGCTTCAGCTATGGACCCCACACTTACATTTTGGTCACTGTGATGATGGGGGTTTAGACCCCATTGCCACAGTGGTCATGGTCTGCTTGCATTGTGGAGGCCGCACACATTTATGTGTGACACATGTGATAGGGGGTCACATTGTATGTTCAATGTCATGTTCAGAGTTGTAGGCATTTGACACAGACTACACACGCTTGTCATGATGTTGGGGTGATGTCTTTTTCTGACATTCCTTATGTTGGAGTATGCTGGTTGTGTCATGCATTACCCGTCCTATGAGTGGGGATGGTAGTAGTGGTAGGCATCCAGGCTCACATGAGTAGGGGTGGTGGTAGTGGTAGGTATCCAGGCCCCCCTGAGTAGGTGTGGTGGTAGTGGTAGGCATCCAAGCCCCCATGAGTAGGGGTGGTGGTAGTGGTAGCCATCCATCCCCCTATGAGTGGGGATGGTAGTAGTGACAGGCATCCAGGCCCACATGAGTAGGGGTGGTGGTAGTGGTAGGCATCCAGGCCCCCCTGAGTAGGGGTGGTGGTAGTGGTAGGCATCCATCCCCCTATGAGTGGGGATGGTAGTAGTGACAGGCATCCAGGCCCCCATGAGTAGGGGTGGTGGTAGTGGTAGGCATCCAGGCCCACATGAGTAGGGGTGGTGGTAGTGGTAGGCATCCAGGCCCCCATGAGTAGGGGTGGTGGTAGTGCTAGGCATCCAGGCCCCCATGAGTAGGGGTGGTGGTAGTGGTAGGCATCCAGGCCCCCATGAGTAGGGGTGGTGGTAGTGCTAGGCATCCAGGCCCCCATGAGTAGGGGTAGTGGTAGTGGTAGGCATCCAGGCCCCCCTGAGTAGGGGTGGTGTTAGTGGTAGGCATCCATCCCCCTATGAGTGGGGATGGTAGTAGTGACAGGCATCCAGGGCCCCATGAGTAGTGGTGGTGGTAGTGGTAGGCATCCATCCCCCTATGAGTGGGGATGGTAGTAGTGACAGGCATCCAGGCCCACATGAGTAGGGGTGGTGGTAGTGGTAGGCATCCAGGCCCCCCTGAGTAGGGGTGGTGGTAGTGGTAGGCATCCAGGCCCCCATGAGTTGGGGTGGTGGTAGTGGTAGCCATCCATCCCCCTATGAGTGGGGATGGTAGTAGTGACAGGCATCCAGGCCCACATGAGTAGGGGTGGTGGTAGTGGTAGGCATCCAGGCCCCCCTGGGTAGGGGTGGTGGTAGTGGTAGCCATCAGGCCCCTATGGGTGTGTATGGCATTGGTGATAGCCATCCCGCCCCTATGGTTCTGCTTTTGCTAGTGTACGTCATTTCTGCATCCCTATGTGTGTGTGACATATGTCGGGTACGTGTCGTTTGTTTGTGTTGTGGGTGTTTGACTTACCGTCTGCGCCTTACGCGTCCGTACCGGTTCCGGTAATAGATGTAGAGTATTGGTAGGACCTGCGCGATGGGATTCATGGTTGGGTCGTCTCGTTCGGGTTTCTCGTGGTTCCGACTCGCACTCGTCGCTGGCTTGTTCGTCTCGTAGCCGTGGATCGTCTTGTGGCGCGAATCGGAGCTTATGTACAGCTCTCCCGGATGCTCTGACGTGCCGGACGTAGCGACGGGTTCGGCGCGTACGGAAGGCGCATCGTACTAGTCCGGCCGGAAGGTGATGTATATTTGCTTCCGTGCGACTCGATTCGGCGTTTACGGATCCGGCTCGGGCGGGGAACAGGAGCTGGAATGGGTACGTACGGCTGGGTCTGGATCTGAGCAGTTATGCACATCGTACTTGCTCGTTCGGACAACTGTACGAATCGGTCGGGAAACATGCGTTTGGCTTGGTTTTTTTCCGGACGAATAGTGTTAGGTGCGCTTCCGGCCGAGATCGGAATCGACCCCTATGTGTGTGTGTGTTGGAGGCTTCCATCCTGCTCCGGGGTGGGACAAGAGGGAATAATATGTCTACCTACCTGTTAGTTTGAAGTGGACAGTGCAATGACTGACACATGCATCTGGGTGGGAGGGAGTGCTCCATCTTGATGAGCTGGGGAACAAGGGGGCATGGTGGGAGTAGTACTGCAGTCTTCCCATCCCCAAACCCCCCTCCCTTTTAAGATGGCTACCTACCTGTTAGTTTGTTTGTAGTGAGACAATGGCTTCCAAATGCTTCTGGGTGTGGAGTGCTCCATCCTGCTCAGGGGTGGGACAGGGGGAATGGTGGGAGTTGTAGTGCTATTTGCCTGGGCACATACAACCCTGTAAATGTTGGCTACCTTTTGGGGTGATTCAGATGTAGTGGATGTTACATCTGTGGGACATGTGTTGGATATTGTGGTGCATATGGATATACTTGTGCCTCTGAGATGTAGCTTTGTAGTTGTGCTGGACAGTACATTGCTGTGTAATGGTCTACATTTGTTTGTACTTTCCAGCCTCCACTCCCCCGGGTATTCCTGTGAGACTCTCTGGATGCAGTATGGCAAGCACCTTCTCCTCCCATGCACTGAATGTTCTTGGTGGAATGGGAGGGCCACCGCCAGTCCTCTGAGCCAGCTCATGGTTCTTGCTCCTCTTCTTTTTGACAACACTCTTCAGGTCATGCCACCACTTGATGATTTCCTGTCTGTTGCGTGGGATAGTCCCTACTGCATTGACCTTATCGACTATCCTTGCCCACATTTGATTTCTTCTGGCTAATGGTGTCTGTTGGACCAGGTTACCAAACAGTTGTGGTTCAACTCTGACTATCTCATCTACCATGACTGTCAACTCACTCTCTGTGAATTTTGGCATTTTCTGTGGTGCCATGGTGTGTGATGTGCTAAGGGGTTTGAGGTGCAGGTGTGTAAGTGGTGGGGGTGATGTGTATGGTGTGTGATGTGCAGAGGGGTTAGAGGTGCAGGTGTGGAAGTGGTGGTGGTGCTGTGTGTGGTGTGAGTAGTGATGGTGTGCAGATTTGCCTCTCCTTTGTGCTCTGCTGTTGGGCCCTTCAGTTGTGGAGTATTGCAAAGGATTGTGGTCAGGGAAGGGGCTGGTTTTATACTCAGCTATGTGGGTGTGTCCAAATGGGGTATTGCTGTCAGGTGTGTTGTGTGGGTTGTCCTGGGATTTGGATTTTTGTAGTTGCCTTGTGGTTGTGTCATTGGGGTGTGTTATGTGTTTTTGGGTGCATGGCTAGTTTGCTGTGTGCACTTTGTGGCCTTGTTGTGAGTTTTTTCTGTCGACCGCCATATTTGTCACGGATCGTCCGCATCGGTGGCTATGCTGCAGTTCTTCCGGCGGCTCTCCCATTCATCACTGTTGGCGTTTTCGGCGGTCGGATTCAGCGGAACGTTCCGCGGTCACATCGGGGATATCGTAATGTTCCGTGCTGTGTCTCCGCTGTCCTGGCGGTGGTTTGGTTTTTTTCCTCCGAGAATCCGACCACGGCGGATGGGTTTTCGCCTTCTCCGCCAGCTACGGGCGTTTTTTAGGTGGCTCTTACCACCGCAGTCGTTTTTTTGGGGCGGGACATCCTAATCTGGCCGCCGGTTTTGCCCCGGTACCGGCGGGCGGTTGTTTTCCGCTACCATGGCGGTCGGGGTGGTTTTCCGACCGCCATCCTAATAGACCCCTTAGTTCCTTAGTGTTATAAAAAATGTATATTTGTATTATATTTTTTAGGAGCGGGATGTTGGGTTTATAGGAGATAAGGGTGGGAAGTGTTTTAAAAAAATTCTTTTTCATTTATAATAAATTTAAAATTTTGAAATATTAATGTTAAAATTGAATTTCTAATTTTGAAAAATAATATTTAGGAGCGGGATGTTGGGTTTATAGGGGATAAGGGTGGGGAGTGTTTTAAAATTATTGTTTTTAATTTATAATAAATTCAAAATTTATATATAAATTTAGAAAATACATTTTCGAATTTTGAAATATAATTTTTAGGAGTGGGATGTTGGGTTTATAGGGGATAGGGTTGGGGAGTGTTTTAAAATATTTTCTTTTAATTTATAATAAAATTTATATTTATAATTCAGAAAAAACAATTTCGAATTTAGAAAATTATTTTCTAGGAGAGGGATGTTGGGTTTATAGGGGATAAGGATGGGGAGTGTTTCAAAATTTTGGGGCCTATTAGGATGGCGGGCGGAGACACGACTGCGGTGCCGGCGGTGGCGTTAACACCCATTTACCGCACGCCGCCAGCGGTCTTCACGCCCACCATATTAGGATAGCCACACATTGCACATTTCCCGCCCGCAGCGGTGCGAAGCCGACCGCCATCAAAGTGCGCCCGCCACCGTGGCGGAGTGAGCCAATCACCACACACCGCCGTGCGGAATGACGTCCCGTACGCCGAAGATATCACGATGCCGGAAACAGGGCAGCGCACCGCGACGGAGAAACCGCACAGCTAAAGACGGCAGAGACATCACAGCGGAGACAGAAAAGAAACACCCAGGACACACTGCGATGGATCCTGCCCTACACGCCTTCCCGGTGCTGTACATGATATACCACCTGCAAGTTATCCACCGCCGCGGATGCCTCCGCAGGTACGTACAGACACAACAGTGCAAGTAACACAATACACAGCTCCAGGGTGGAAAAACTTTGCATGGGAACACCACACACCCCTGTGGGGACAGGCACACAGCCATCACTGCACACACATGTCCCACCTGTCACAAAAACATCTCGCCACATACTGCCCACCCATGTACCGCCTTCATGAACAAATGTCCCGGTCACATCACCGCCGCGGTCAGTGTGCATGAAACCATGCACACAACGCAGAGCATAGGGCCAGCGCATGCCAAGGGCACCGTACAAATCGCACAGAGCCACAACTCCATCCACAACACACCAGCTATCTCCCTGAAGGGACACAACATTAAGCCTGGGCGTAGTTTGCGTAGCAGCACTTCACGTAGCTACGTGAAGTACATTTTTAACTACACGTAGCTATGTACATTGTGTAGTGCGTAGCTGTGTGCTTGACTGCACTGTACAATAATTGCCAAAAGCACCTTGTACAGTGCAAGTTAAGATAAAATAAATATCTCTGTCTTTAAATGCTAAAAATGCATATAGTTACTACAGAAAAGTGAAAACGATAAATTAACAAACAGTGAGAGAGGTGATGATTTTAGGATCCTCCCTAACCTAGGGGGAAAACCAAGCAGATGCCTTGAAAACAAAAAACACATCTTTTGAACCATTCAGTGGTGGTCCCATCCTCTTAGGACCACCCCAAGCACAGTTATTGGCAAAAATACAATCCCAACCAAAGGCCCTGCAAAGCATTATGGGACGAGATTAGCAGTGGGCAGTGAATATTATAGTATCTAATATCAAAATAATTCTACAAAGAGCTGCAGTTCCACTAGTCGTTACTAGATGTCCCTCACGAGTCAAATGCAAAAGCCTCATGAAAGATTTTCAATACTTTTGCATTTGACTCGTGAGGGACATCTTGTAACGACTCAGTGGAACTGCAGCTTGATGTATTAATAATTTCAATGCTTTTACATTTGACTCGTGAGGGACACCTAGTAACGACTAGTTGAACTGCAGCTCTTTGTAGAATTATTTTGATATTGGAAACTATAATATTCACTGCCCACTGCTAATCTTGTCCCATAATGCTTTGCAGGGCCTTTGGTTGGGATTGTATTTTTGCCCATAACAGTGCTTGGGGTGGTCCTAGGAGGAAGGGACCACCATTGAATCGTTCACATGATATGCTTTTTGTGTTCAAGGCATCTGCTTGGTCCTCCCCCTAGGTTAGGGGGGACTCCAAAATCATCACCTCTCTCATTGCTTGATATTTTATTGTCAAAATTCATTTTTGTGAATTGGTTATATATGCTTCTTAGCATAGAAAATTGCTTTATCAAAGTATTTGAAGGTGTTTATTTTACTGCTGCTACGCTATGTCAATTAACACAGTTATTCACTCTGCTACGTGCAATGTGCGTAGTAGCACAAACTTTGCATGCTCCGTGAGTGTAGCGAAGTATTATGCCCAGGGTTACACAACATGTGCCTCACAAGTGCCACTCCTGCACAACAACCACACAACTACAGCCACACCATGCCACACGTCCCAACAACTGCATATACAGCCACAGCAGGACCCTTTGCAAAGGAACACATAGCACAGAAGCCCAGGCCCCAGCCAACACACACACCACAATAACATCACACACAAGCCAAGAACACTGAGGCCAGGCACAAAATGTACACACACACAGATGAGGACCAAACACTTCACTGCACACACTACCTGACAAGTCACACACACACACACCACCCTGACTCACAGCTACATACACACAACATATGCCAGCAGTAATGGAGGACAAAATATAGGAAAGCCAAAGTGAGGTGCCCACAAATGGAAGGGCAGTGACACAACCATCAAGCATGTGTGATGCACATGCAAGACAAGACACATGTGAGAACACACACAGCCCATCACAGCACACATGGCTGACACAGTCAGTCAACACAAACCACGATCACCCCAATGCAACAACTCCTGGAGACAGCAAGGACACCCATGTATAGGCACAGGGATGTAAGGAAGGCCCTGAACTCAAACACTGACCAGCCACACATAGGCATCCAAATACTGGACAAGACAATGTCTGCTGCACAACACACAGGGCCCAGTGACACACTACATGACAGCCAAGCACAAGTAGGATATGTCACACATACCTCCTCCCACAACAGCAACACACAATACTGCCATGTGCACAAAACACAACAGGGCTAAACAAGTACACATACAGGCACACCACTCCAGGGTCACACATGGCAGTAGTTGACAATGCAGGTGCACACACATCCACAGTCACAACAAAGTCACCCCCTTCACATCATACACTTCTCCACCACCCAAGTGCACACATTGGAAGTAAGCCATGGGACCTGGATAACTCATCACCACAAGATGTCCATACACCGACACTGATTGGCACACAGAAAGGAAGCTCACACAGACCCCATGACCCTGGCCTGCCTGCCTGTAAGCCTGTGCCCAAACTCCCACCCTGTGCTGCCATTGCCCACAAACCTGACATGTGTCCACCATAGATAACATGAGCCAAGAAGGAAGATGACTACAAGATTTCATTGCCAACCACCTGCACTGCACCCATAAGTATCACAGTCATGTAGAAATGAAGGGGCATATTATCAAGGGCTGGCGATATAATTATCGCCGCTTTAGCGTCCGTTTTTGGGCGAAAAGCGGCGATAATTATATCGCAATATCATCAAGGACACGCTAGCGCGTGTTTCCTTGATGTAGAGCCCGTTTTTCACAGCCTCGCCTTGCATCGCTAATGAGATGCAAAGAAGGCGTGGCTGTGAAAACAACACATGTTAATATCGCGAAGGCAGCTCGCGATATTAACAAGGAGGTGCAGCGATAAAAAAATCGCGCTACCTCAGCTTTAACTCAGGAATTTAACGTCTGTTAAATTCCTGACTTAAGCATACTTTTCATGGGAGATGGATTCTGCTGATACGACCACAGGGTCGTATCAGCAAGGTTATCGCCGTTTGCAGGGAACATCGCTGGAAAACCAGCGATGTTCCCTGCAAACGGCGATTTCCTCGCTATCGCTGGAATTCTTATCGCCCTGGAGTAACGCGTTGTTAATAACGCGCTACCAGGGCGATAAATTCCAGAGATAGACGGCGATAATTATCCTAGCGCTAAGCGCGCTTGCGATAATTATCGCCGTCCCTTGCTGTTATGCCCCGAAGTGCCTCCCACCCCTGCAAAAAAATGAAATGTGATACAACCCATTGGCAATGTCGAAGTGGCATACTGAGCCTGTGACACAGTAAACCATGCACACACAGAAACAACTTAATTCAGGAAGGACACTGACACAACTCACTGCAGGACCAACTGTGTTTATTCACAATTTGCATATTGAGACAACAAATTTGGGCAACAGCAAAGCCAGTGGGCATTTCAATATGCACAGTATTTACATGAGAAGCTGCACAGGCAGGGGGCAAACAGCAGTGAACAACAAGGCCAGTGGCCAGGACACAGTGCAGGTGAGGTACATGAGAAGCTGCACAGGCAAGGGGCAAACAGCAGTGAACAACAAGGCCATTGGCCAGTACAATGTGCAGATGAAGTCCATTAGATCCTGCACAGGCAAGGGGCAAATAGCAGTGAACAGCAAGGCCAGTGGCCAGTCCAATGTGCAGATTAAGTCCATGAGAAGCTGCACAGGCAGGGGGCAAATAGCAGTGAACAACAAGGCCAGTGGGCAGGACAAAGTGCAGAGTTAGTCCATGAGAAGCTGCACAGGCAGGGGGCAAACAGCAGTGAACCACAAGGCAAGTATAATGTGCAGAGTAGTTACATCAGAAGCTGCACAGGCAAGGGGCAAACAGCAGTGAACAACAAGGCCAGTGGCCAGGACACAGTGCAGGTGAGGTACATGAGATCCTGCACAGGCAAGGGGCAAACAGCAGTGAACAACAAGGCCAGTGGCCAGGACACAGTGCAGGTGAGGTACATGAGAAGCTGCACAGGCAAGGGGCAAACAGCAGTGAACAACAAGGCCATTGGCCAGTACAATGTGCAGATGAAGTCCATTAGATCCTGCACAGGCAAGGGGCAAACAGCAGTGAACAGCAAGGCCAGTGGCCAGTCCAATGTGCAGATTAAGTCCATGAGAAGCTGCACAGGCAGGGGGCACACAGCAGGGAACAGCAAGGCCAGTGGCCAGTCCAATGTGCAGATTAAGTCCATGAGAAGCTGCACAGGCAGGGGGCACACAGCAGTGAACGACAAGGCCAGTGGGCAGGACAAAGTGCAGAGTGAGTCCATGAGAAGCTGCACAGGCAGGGGGCACACAGCAGTGAACGACAAGGCCAGTGGGCAGGACAAAGTGCAGAGTGAGTCCATGAGAAGCTGCACAGGCAGGGGGCACACAGCAGTGAACGACAAGGCCAGTGGGCAGGACAAAGTGCAGAGTGAGTCCATGAGAAGCTGCACAGGCAGGGGGCACACAGCAGTGAACGACAAGGCCAGTGGGCAGGACAAAGTGCAGAGTGAGTCCATGAGAAGCTGCACATGCAGGTGGCAAACAGCAGTGAACCACAAGGCAAGTACAATGTGCAGAGTAGTTACATGAGAAGCTGCACAGGCAGGGGGCACACAGCAGTGAACAACAAGGCCAGTGGGCAGGAAAAAGTGCAGAGTGAGTCCATGAGAAGCTGCACAGGCAGGGGACACACAGCAGTGAACGACAAGGCCAGTGGGCAGGACAAAGTGCAGAGTGAGTCCATGAGAAGCTGCACAGGCAAGGGGCAAACAGCAGTGAAACACAAGGCAAGTACAATGTGCAGAGTAGTTACATCAGAAGCTACACAGGGAATGTATGCAACTCTACCATGCCATGCCCAGCAACAGAGTAATGGGCCTGACAATGGGCATCACACACACCCCTGTGGACAGACAGGTGTGTGAGGGTGACCACCACTCAGATGGGGCTGTCTGTCGGACTTGGAGCTGACTGTGTGTTGGGGTAAGTCGGAGGACTGCCCTGGGCAGTGGGAGTAACAACTGTGGAAGAGCCAACTGTGCATGTGGTAGCTGGGAGGCTGCTTGGTGGGGTGGTGGCCCGGGGAGGTGGACTCATGCCCTGGTGAGACACAGTGTGTGCCGGAGATTGTGGCGGGGTGCCTCCCCACTTCTTGGGGATCCTGAAAGGCTTCCCTGTCTGGGGATTGAGGGGAACTGGGGCAGACAAAACAGGTGACCCCAACACCAAAGCTGATTCTGGTGTGGATGGTGACCCCCCTCTGGGGACATTCTGGAACCCGCTGTGCGCTTGCCTGGTGTTTGCCGCCGCCCTGCCTCCCTCTGTCCACCAGCTTTGCCCCCTACAGTGTCCTCCCGTGCTGGCTTCACAGGGCTTGGGATGGGAGTGGAGGTCAAGGATGGATTATCCATGGGGCCCTCATCCTGTGTAATGTTTGCAGGCAACACCTTCTCAGTGTGTGTGCAAACTGTCTTTTTGCCTCTGCGAGACGTCTTTGGGACAGGGGAGTCTTTGGCAGGGGAGGAAGGTGAGGCCTGTGACCCTGATGCTTTTTTCTTTGCTTTGTGGCCCTTGCTGTCGCCTGATGGGCTTTTCTCTCTGCGCTCTGGGGTGGCCTTACTCTTATGTGGGGATGGTGTCTGCGCCCTAGTACGCTTAGGTTGCTGCTGCTCCTGTGTGCTGCGGGTTCTGTATCGGGACTTTGGGGTCCGTTGGGCATTGTCACTGTCATAAGAGGTGCACAGTGACATGGGGCCGGACCGAGTGCTGGGAGCCGCTCCCTGACTATGTGCCTGTTGCAGGGCTGCTGTCACAGTTGATGACAAGGACTGCACAGTCCGGTGTAGCCCACCTACGTCGGAATGTAAGCCCTCCATGAAAGCTATAACCTGCCCCAACTTTTTGTCGTGCTCTTGGAAGGCATTGAGAAGTGCTGTCTGCCCCACACACAGCTGGCGCAATAGCTCGACTGCTTCTGCACTGAAGGCAGCAGGGCTGACATGGGCTGGGGCAGCTGTGCCTGGGGTGAAGGTGACTCTTCCCTTCCTACTCGTGCGGACACGGGCAGCACCAGTGGAGGTTGAAGGGAGGCTGGGCACTGGACGCTGTGTGGCGGAAGAGGAGGCAGAGTCCCCTGTGCCCCCCAACATGGATGTGTCACCGCTGGCGTCAGATGAGGTAGAGCTTTGTGTCTCCAGCTGTGAATCCTCTAGCAGACTCCTGTCCCCCTCCTCAGCGCTGGTCACATCTGTGTCAGTCAGCTCCGGTGCGGCTGTTGCACTGGAAGCCTCACCACTGGTGTCCGTCCCCTCTCCCTCTGCACATACGGGAGCTGCTGCATAGGAGAGAGAAGTACTGTGAGATGAGTGGCATCAACAGAACTAACACGTGCCAATACATCTGCATCCTAGAAAGAGGTGTGCAGCACATTGCATGCCACCCTGTGCACACATATATCTTGCCACCCAAAATTTCTACACAACGGTGCATGTCCGCCACACATCCTGCCATAAGTGCCCCAGGTGATTCACACAGCAGACCATCCTGCAGTTGGCTCACATCAGACACAGCCCCAAAATGGCCTGTGCACACACACTGTCCCGATGTTGGCAAGGATGAACACCACGACATGGTGCACATCACCTACATGTGTGGAGCAGTAGGGGACCACACAGACTACAACATACCAGCCCACAATGACCCTGCACACATGCCATCCACCATATCGAGTCCATGGGCACATCTACTGTTGCACATTGGCCTCAGATGTCTGACTGGCAGACATCTGAGGTCTGGAATTGCACGCATTCATTGAAACGCATTCACAGTTGGCACACTGGCATTCCCATCCATCAGAATTCACACACTACCCCACAGCAGAAGGTACCTGAAGGCCACAACTCCAAATGTAAGAGAGATGCACAGTGCTAAAACTCACTTCATGAAGCGCCGTTTGGGCAAAAGCATGGCACATACACTAGGCACAGAGGCCACTCACAAAACATTGCACCACACAACCAACGTCACACAGCTGACAATTTGCACACTCTGTAGACACATGCACCCACTCCCAGCCAAAGGCAGCCTGCAACACATACTCACCCCTGGCTCGCTGCTGATGCTCCTTCAGTCGTCTGTCCAGCTCAGGTTGTGTGACAGGATGCGGGCCATTAGTGGTGTCATGCTGCGCCTAGCCAACCTGCCAGTCTGAGAAAGCAGCCCCAGCGTCATCTCGGCCACGTTCTTGCTCAGCCGGCAGATGTCGTCCCACCTTTTATGACAGTGGGTGCGCCTTCGGTTTGACACACCCAGATCCCAGACTCTGGAGGCAATGGCCCTCCACACGGCTTTACGCTGGTGGACCTTCAGCTGCAGGCATGGGAGACAAGAGGGGTGAGGTTCCAGTGACACAGTGCACAATAACAACACAACGAAAATGCAGTAGCACGACAGTGACTCATCCAAAACTCCAGCTACAACTGTCACATAGCCAACAATTGCTCTGAACATGGTGCAATGTCATTGGTCAATCAGACGTACAGGCATGCATGTTCGATGGTGGACACAGTACCTCCACATCCCATTCACATGCAGGATACCAACACAGCAAGCAACGTGCAGTCTGCCTGCAGCTACTGTCTGCAGTTACCTACAACTACACATAGAGAAGATAGCAAAACATGTGTCTTGTTGTTGGACTCACTGTGTCCAACACTGCGCAGACCTATGTGTCCTAGCCCTGTGAAAGCCTCACTGTGTCCTGGAACTCACATAGAGTGACAACAACTGTCATACACACACCCTTCTCCCACGCCTGCTCCTGTGCAATCTACATGGCAGAGATGGGACTTAGATGAAGAGGCGTGAGCCAAACACACATGGTACACACTGTACATGCAGTGATGTGGACATGTGGCATTCGGTGGGGACTGTGCAGGGCAGGTGGACTGACACTGAGTGGGTTAATTGGGAGCAACACAGCCATTCACACAAACGCTAACTGGCCAGACTCCTGCATCACCAAAATGCAGCTGCACTGTATGGCTGACACTACAGGACATGTCCCTCTACTCAGGATAGGCATGCAGGGTAACGTGTGAAAGAGCCCACCAAGCCCTTCCCGATGTAGTAAACATGATAGGCAGTGCATGTCAGAGCCCCACAACCACTGACACATACCGAAGCACCTCCACCCCACGTGTGCACACCCTGCACTCTCACTCACAGTCTGGGAGACTTACCACGACATTAGGGCCGCCATAAAGCCTTGGGTACTGTGCAAGCACCCCGTCTACCAGGACCCCAAGCTCCTCACTGGTGAAGGGACTGGCACGGATCTTTTGAGTCCTCGACATCACAATGGACATGTGGCAGCAGCAGCACGTTGAGGGTGGCAGTCAGCAGTCCCTTGAGGCAGCAGCAGCAGGTGCAGGGTGGCAGCCAGCAGTCCCTTGATGCACCAGGTGGAGGGTGGCAGCCAGCAGTCCCTTGAGGCAGCAGGTGGAGGGTGGCAGCCAGCAGTCCCTTGAGGCAGCAGCAGCAGGTGCAGGGTGCCGGCCAGCAGACCCTTGAGGCAGCAGGTGGAGGGTGGCAGCCAGCAGTCCCTTGAGGCAGCAGCAGCAGGTGGAGGGTTGTCAGTCAGCAGTCCCTGGTAGCTGTGGGAATGTGGTGCGCCCTCCCACACATATATAGGCCCCTGGGGCTGTGTCAGTGGTCCCAGGGTGCTGCAATTGGTGTACCAGGTCTGCCTCATTCAAATACATCTAATGTCCGCCTCCGCGGTGGCGGTGCACGCCTACCGCGATTTTCAAACTCGCATCAGGCTACCGCGAGGCTGCTTCCCATTGGCTGCAGGGGCATGGTCCATGCCGGTGACACACCGTAGGGTGCATGTGCGCGCTACCGCGGTGGTGCATCTTTTGAATGCCTCCAGTGACCGCCTCCGCGGGGGTGGTGCACGCCTACCGCGATTTTCAAACTCGCATCAGGCTACCGCAAGGCTGCTTCCCATTGGCTGCAATGGCATGGTCCATGCCGGTGCCACACCACACACAGGGGCCAGGCGGTAGGCACCGCCATATGTCTGCCAGACAGTGCCTGGAGTGACCGTGATTTGGGTTGCGGTGCATGGTGACCGCCATTGTCACATACAAATCTGGCGGTGTCACCCGCAATCGTGCCTGGGTTATGGGTGGTGCCACACCACAGGGGCCAGGTGGTAGGCACCGCCATATATAAAACGGGGATGGCTATGCCGGTTGGAAGAGGCTTGTTTGGGCATACAATTTTAGTGTGCAGGTTTGCGCATAGAGGGAAAAACGCTGATTATGGGGTAGTTGCAAAACATGGCATGAATGTTTATGTATTTTGAATGTATTTTCAATGTGAAAGCACACAGTCCTGAACATTCAATCTAATGGTATTGTTTTAAACTTGTAGTGACCCCTGACGAAGGACTCAGAATAGTCCGAAATGCATTGGGTATCAAAGATCTACTGACTGAGGAATATTTATGTATGCTGCATGTTGCAGAAAAAGGCCTGGATAGGCATATCTGTCGCAGTAGAAACGTTGAAGTACATAAGGACCTCACATGTGACAAGATAAAAGAAATGAGAAACGAAAGATTGGAGTACATGGAATAAAGCTTATTGAACGTGGATCAAAGCGTGTTATAATTGTCCTAAATAATGGCTCAAGCTGTGCGTCTGGAAAGGAGTGTTACTTCGCTCCATCTTTATTGTGTTTATATAGCCTGCGATACTAGGGCAGATCGCGCCTCCAGGCTGCACGCTGAAGTGAAAGAACAACAAAATAATTTCAAGAGAGAAATGTTTGAAAAAACTGGTGTGCACTTGACCACTTTTTCTGTGACAACCGCCATATATCTGCCAGACAGTGCCTGGAGTGACCGTGATTTGGGTTGCGGTGCATGGTGACCGCCATTGTCACATACAAATCTGGCGGTGTCACCCGCGATCGTGCCTGGGTTATGGGCGGTGCCACACCACAGGGGCCAGGCGGTAGGCACCGCCATATATCTGCCAGACAGTGCCTGGAGTGACCGTGATCTGGGTTGCGGTGCATGGTGACCGCCATTGTCACATACAAATCTGGCGGTGTCACCCGCGATCGTGCCTGGGTTATGGGCGGTGCCACACCACAGGGGCCAGGCGGTAGGCACCACCATATATCTGCCAGACAGTGCCTGGAGTGACCGTGATCTGGGTTGCGGTGCATGGTGACCGCCATTGTCACATACAAATCTGGCGGTGTCACCCGCGATCGTGCCTGGGTTATGGGCGGTGCCACACCACAGGGGCCAGGCGGTAGGCACCGCCATATATCTGCCAGACAGTGCCTGGAGTGACCGTGATTTGGGTTGCGGTGCATGGTGACCACCATTGTCACATACAAATCTGGCGGTGTCACCCGCGATCGTGCCTGGGTTATGGGCGGTGCCACACCACAGGGGCCAGGCGGTAGGCACTGCCATATATCTGCCAGACAGTGCCTGGAGTGACCGTGATTTGGGTTGCGGTGCATGGTGACCGCCATTGTCACATACAAATCTGGCGGTGTCACCCGCGATCTTGCCTGGGTTATGGGCGGTGCCACACCACAGGGGCCAGGCGGTAGGCACTGCCATATATCTGCCAGACAGTGCCTGGAGTGAGCGTTAATGGAGTTGTGGAGTAGCTGTGCTGCACCTAACGTGTCCTCCAGCTCTCTGCATAGGCCAACATGTACAGTGCCCAGTGTCTCAACAATTGAAGGGTCCTCATGAGGGCAAATGCACAAAAGGGACATGTCACTCCATATCACCAACACATACCATATATGGGTCGCCAGTACATTGCATGGTCACATACACTCGCACATGTCACATGTGCTGTGTAATGAAATGTAGACTGTCCAGTTAATGTGTTGCATAGCATATGTAGATAATGGTCAAGGTCTGTGTGTGCAATGTAACGAACACTGTCGTCTCATTTACTGAACTAGGGGCATCAGCAACTGGCACATTGTCCAATGCACATGCACACACGTGTCCCCCACGCTCAGCTGGTGGTCAGTGTGTAGTTGAAGTGTGCCATGTGCAACCTGTTTTGGTAGGTGTATCAGGGCCAGCAACATGGTGTGTTCGGGTAGTATTGCAATTAGTGACATATGCTGGGGGTCATACTCACAGGTATGCACACATTTCTGTTAGTACATCACACTGTGCATGCGAATGAGCCGGAGGGGTGCACAGATGATTGCTGCTGGTAAGGGGACAGGTGTACGAGTAGTGTGCCTGATGTGTACCTACTTGTGAAGTGCCCTGTCGGTTAATGGTGCATGTTGTATGACTTGGGAATGTGTCTGTAGAAAAAATTGATGTGAAAAAGTTGCAAACAACGGCGGACACAATAACCGCACTTCCTGCTACGTTCTCTTAGTGATTGAAACTATATCCTGATGAGTGTGCAGAATCTATACATTCGCTAGAAAATACGATAATCCTATTAACAATGAAGACAGGAAAAGGGTCAGGGAAGTAAGCTTAGAAGCCAAATCAGTTAGCAGCAGTTCACTGGCCTCAAATGAAAGTACCACATCAAGCACAGCACAGCCGTTAATCCCTTTAGGAGCGGGTACCTCCAATTTCCAAAGGGAACTGGAGAGACTTCGCATAGGCGAGAAACTGGCAAAAAGAACACAAGAAAACAAGGAGAGGAGGGTGGTCAGGGCGGAAGAACAGACAGTCATGCAATGTCACTCCGTCCCAAAAAGAACAAACAGTGAATACTATGCCAGAGCGGACTGGGGTCCCCACCACGGGGGGGTCACTAGTTTAAATATCACTGACAGTGCAGAATTCAGATCTACAGATCATCAATCTTTCAAACAGGCTGCTTAATGAACATGAATGTAATGTTTTGAAAAAGGGACTAGGATTCTGTCCCACTCAATATGGGGACTTAGTCGATGTTCATATTGATTTGTATAAATTTCTCAGAACACTGAAATTAAAAGAATTTTTGCACAGCAACCGGTTAAACCTGTCATGAATGTTTTACACACCTCACCCACACACCGTACAATTGGGGACATACGGGGAGTACAAACATTGTTGGCCATTGAGTATGATGAAACACCTGACATGCAGACCATACTAGATGAATTGGACATTAAAGAAAATTACAACAGGGACACGGGTCTCAAATGTAAGTCCAAGTTCGTCCCACCAGGTGGATATCATGCCAACATTGAGAAGTTTGGCGATCTCATTTCACAGGAGCTCAGGAAGCTCGAAGGCTCCAACAAGTACAAGCCCCATCCCACCCCCAATCTATCCCGCCATGAAAGAGAAGCGTTACAGGGATTACAGAATGATACTAATATTGTAATCAGGGAGGCGGACAAAGGAGGGAACGTGGTAATCATGAACCTACAGGACTACATGGGGGAAATCTCACGACAACTGAGTGACCCACAATGTTACGAACCCATCCAACATAACCCCATTCAAGCATTACAAACTACCATCAATGCAAGGCTTATGGAATGGAGGGAGGAGTGCCTAATTACTATGAGTGAATATAGATATCTATACGTTGAGAATGCACGTTTTCCATGTATCTATATTTTACCTAAGGTACACAAGGGGGCCTTTTTCCGCCAGGTAGACCAATCATCTCTGGAGTAGGGTCCCCAACAGAGCGATTATCTGAGTTCGTTGACCTATCGCTACAGAAACATGTGATTAACCTACCAGCGTACATTAAAGACAGCAAGGAGATTCTGGTTAAATTTGAAGGGTTCCTGTGGTCAGAGGAGCTCAGATTTGTCACTTTTGACGTGGTGGGACTTTACACATGCATCCATAAGAATTTAGGTATGCAGGCCACACGGCATTATTTAGACACTGAAGGGGCGGATTATTACGCCTACAATAACATGATTATGGACATGATAGAATTGATCCTCACCAATAACTATTTCAAACATGATGAAAGGTGGTATCACCAACTACAGGGGACCGCCATGGGTTCGAGATTCGCGCCGTCGTACGCGGGGCTCTTCATGGGCTGGTACGAGAAGGAACATGCTTGGGCCAGACGTGCCTCCCCTTGGACCAAACATATTGTATACTGGGGGAGGTACACAGACGATATAATCTGTCTATGGTCTGGTACGGAGGCACTCCTTAATGAATACCTTGAATACCTTAATGACAACACGTTTAATGTCCAATTAACTATGCAACACCATCAGGAACACATAGAGTTTTTGGATATTTTTTTCTTTGTGAAGGACTGGGTGGTTCACAGTTCATTATATCGCAAACCTACCTCCTGCAACAGCGTTCTCCATGCGGAAAGTGCCCATGCGAAATCAGTCATTTCTAACATCCCTTATGGGGAAATGGTTAGGGCCAGACGCATATGTAGCGAAGATGAGGGCTTCAGAAAGAACGTATCTGACATTAAACAACGTTTCAAAACAAGGGGATATGACCAAAGGGTATTGGACAGAGTAGAGCGAAGAGCCCTGGCCCTCCCCAGAGCAGATACACTCATCAATAAGCACCCACAAGGGGCAGAGAAACAGCGCAATAAAGAGCACTGGAAGGACAGGATAGCCTTTTATACTAACTACACGGTACATAGTGATCGGATCTTTAAGGCCTTTAGAAAACATTGGCACTTACTGGTCGAGATCCCAACACTACGTCCCCTTATCAATGACCACCCCTCACTGATTTTTAGAAGAGGGCGGACCCTGAAGAGCTCCCTTTGTCCGAGCTACATTACAGCCAGCAAGGCAACCACTAATACATGGCTGCCATGCCCACCGGCGGGTTTTTACACCTGCGCCAATTGCAATGTTTGTTGTCTGGGATCAAATAAGTGCAAAGAACTGAGTTACAATTCTAACCACACATACAAAATCAAACATCACATAAACTGCAACACACAGTTTGTGATTTACATATTGGAATGCCCTTGTGGTATTATTTATGTGGGCAGCACAGTTCGCAATCTTAAAACCAGAATTCAAGAACATCGGAGGGCGCTTATTAAAGGGGATGACAGGTATCCCATGACTGAACACTACCGCTTAACACACACCGGTCCTATTAAATTCAGTTTCTTTGGCATTGACCACATCCCACCTAACAACCGAGGTGGTAATAGAGAACTGTCATTGAGAAGGGCGGAGGCTAAATGGATTTGTAGACTCGATTCAGTCAAGAGGGGACACAACATTGACCATGAGTTTCACTACTTTCTGAGCTAGAGGTCCCCGCCACCGACCCCTGTGGGTTGGAGACATTAATGATTGAGTTTATATCGACACATTAATGATTGAATTTATATATAGATCCACGCCCTGTTCATCTTCCTTCACCTTCATTTTCTTTCACCTTCTTTCTGATTCTTACTTTCCCCTTATCGAGTTTCATCTTTCGCTGCATTTTTGTATCGCCAATATGTATTTTACCCTCCATGGGCATTGTTCCACAACAATGGACAACAAACGGCTGGGTTTTAGCCGTAGCCTGTAGTATTTTAGACTCGGTGCTTATATTTAGGCCCTTTTTATCCTAGGGCACGTTATACTTTGACGTGTGGTACTTTGGGGTCTTTTTCTATCCTTAGACACGTTTGGTTCTGATGATTTGGCTCGCACTACTTTTACACCGGGTGTGTAGTCATTTGTTTGCTCTTTCCCCGTGGAAACAATTTCCGACGCTGCCTGTTCCAGCACCCTGTTGGCCAAGGCCCGACTTGTACTGACGCTGCCACCCCAGCAGAAAAGCAACCTGGTCATGGATGCATCAGTTACTGTTTAGCCACTATAGGCCCTTACTGCTCGGCCATACTTATCGCTTGCTCCCCTGTGACACGTACGCCGATTATGCTTCCCGCGCAATCCAGTATATAATTACCGGGTTTACTTTCGGCATCTTCATACCCACTTTCAGAGCCGACGGCAGCTCACAGCTTTCTCAGGTATTATTCGCTCTTTTAAGTGATCCTACTCTCAGAGACTATACTGTCTCACCCAACATAGTTTTATCGGCCCCTCTATCGCCGCTCTTATGGCATCTTTGGCTTCCTTTTTACTTACTTTTTGCTTATTCTATATTTTTAATTTTTCACTGTTCCCACGGCGCCCTTGTAAGACAGTTGCATGGATCTCCAAGGGGGTTCGTTTTTAAATCTTTTCTTATCTTGTGTTTCTACGTGGAATGTCACCCACTGCGCCATTACGGCTCCTCCGCCTGATAGCCGCATGGATTTCGAATGGGGACCCTTTTGTAATTCTTACTCCTTTCTTTTACTCAGGCCCATTATGGGCTAGAACGCGGGTTGTCAAAGGTATTTTTCCTTTGATATGGCCTTTCATTGCGCCCGAACGGCGCCCCAGCCCGGCAGTTCTTTTGATTACTTACGGGGCTCCCGACATGTCTTTATTCCCTGTTAAAGGTGTTTTTTCTTTGATATGTCCTTCATTGCGCCCGAACGGCGCCCCAGCCCGGCAGTTCTTTTGATCACTTACGGGGCTCCCGACATGTCTTTATTCCCTGTTAAAGGTGTTTTTTTCCCTTTGATATGTCCTTCATTGCGCCCGAATGGCGCCCCAGCCCGGCCCCCCCTTTTTTCAGTGGTTACTCCTTACCGTGGCGCGCATCCGCCACTCTCACCACATCTCCGTCTTTTTAATACTTCCATGTTTCATATTAGTGTATACATCTTCGTTATGTAGAGTTTAAACGTATTTATTTTCTTTGCAGATCGTGTGATTGTTGGCCCTTATCAAGGAGGCCTACACAGACACATCATTTTGTGCAGATCTGTTTTACCTATTGTTTGACATGACTTCAAGATTCGGTTAGAGCTTGCATCTAGCACTTCACAGGGGATATTTGGTATTGCCCTTCCCCTACTTTTCTACTGCAATTTATGGTATGTATATGCCACCGCTTATTTATTTCTAAGCATAATTATTATCTGATTAATTTTCCTAGTGCCTTTTGTGACGGTTATCATAGGGATTCGCATGGTCAGTGGGTGTGGGTTTTTCTAGGATTGCGTTATATACTCCATTTTGTTGGCCCATGCCCTGCTTAGGCGAGAGACCCACAATAAGAAGGATTTCCACACTTATAATACACTAGGATTGGGGCAGTGTCTGAGGACACCAGTCCAAGTACATTTTTGGACCTGGATCTACTGTTGTGCCTAAGCTGGGGCACTCAACCAAGCATATAATTTGTAATCACATAGTGCGTGTCCATGATGGGGTACGACCGTGTCATATACACATAGGCGGATCATCTTTCTCCACTACACGTAGAATCACATAATCTTCATCTTTTGTGCAGATATGTTTTTAATTAGTTCTAATGTAATATAGTAGCGATATAGCACCGTATTAGAGTATTTGTTTGTCACACTGTTTTCAATGTTCACACATGGCAATATTAGTTTCTATGTCCGTTCTCTTTATATTTTGTTTTTACTCGCTCTTGCTCTCGCTAGTCCTCTTACCCTCTATTCCCATGTCTCACTTTCATGATATTTTTTCACTCTACCTTTTTTCTTTCATTTTGGTTTGATTAGTCTTGTGCCAATTATTTTATATATTGTGTGTTTGTACATATATTTATGTGTGTCTCATATTGTAATTCACAGCCCTGAAGAAGTTCATTCCTTATGAACGAAACGCGTTGGCTGGTGTATATCTTTCATTGTTGGATGTATATGAAAAATAAAGGATCTACTGAGAAAAGATATCAAGATTAAATGACTTATTGAAGGACTGTTTTTACTTAGAAGTAGTGCACCACTCCAATCTTCTTTAGAAAAAATTGATGTGATGCACATTTCATGGTCTTCTGCATTGACATCTGTTCACTTTGATCTGTCCTAGGAGGAGGAGGCCCAATATCCATCGTCCGTTCACAGTCCTGGCAGACATGGAGAATGAGGATATAATCCGCAAATTCAGGCTGGACCGACAAACCCTGCAGAACCTATGTGCCATGTTGGAGCCCCACCTGCAGCCACGTCGGACATATCCAACAGCTTTCACCGCAACATCTAAGGTGATGGCATGCCTGCATTTCTTTGCAACAGGCTCATTCCAGCACACGGTCGCAAGTGCAGGCGGGATGTCACAGCCGATGTTCAGCATGGTGCTGAGGGATGTCCTGTCGGCCAAGATGCTGTACAAAGACAGATATATCCATTTTCCCAGGGGGCCTGAGTTGGTGGCTGTGAAGGGCGATTTCTATGCCCTTGGACATAACCCCCATGTCATTGGTGCAATTGATTGCACACATGTTGGGCTTGTGCCACCACAGGCACGTGAACAGGTTTACCGCAATAGGAAGCATTCACACTCGGTAAATGTTCAAGTGGTGTGCCTGGCGGACATGATCATCTCACACGTGTGTGCCAAGTTTCCCGGTTCAGCCCATGATGCCCACATCTTGCGCAGCAGCATCGTTCCTCAGTTGATGGCCAATCTGCTTCCTGAGCATGCATGGCTTGTGGGTGAGTATGCATAGTGGATTAGAGTGGTGTGTGTGTGTGACATGCTGTTGTGTTTCATTTTGGGACTGCAAGGTTAATCTGTGTCTCTCACACCCAGGTGACTCAGCATATCCAAACCGCCCGTGGTTGCTGAGCCCATTGCGGAACCCCGTCACGCCAGCTGATGTGCGATACAATGATGCCCATGGGAGGACACGGCGTGTGATAGAACGGACATTTGGTCTCCTAAAATCAAGATTTCGGTGCCTGGACCGTACTGGGGGTGCTCTTATGTACTCGCCAGGGAAGGTGTGTCAGATAGTGGTGGCATGCTGCATGCTCCACAACCTGGCCATTCGCAAGGCAATACCCCTGATCCTGGATGACGATGATGAGCAGCCAAGGCCGCCGCCTGCAAATCAAGCCGGATCCAGTGACGAGGGCAGTGGAGAGGAGGAAGGGGTCGACATGCGTCGACAGCTCATCACCCGCTACTTCACTTGAAGGTGAGTGACGATGTAGAAGAGACAAAATGGTCTGATGGTGTTGCTGTTGCTGTGTGGGTGTATGTGAGCTTGCTGACTGCAGCTTGGTGTTGACTCATTGCTGCCTGCCAATGTATGTGTGATTGGTTAGTGTGATACAGATTGTCTCTATGGTGACTGTTGCGCTGTATAAAGTTTGTAGATCTGAGTACCTTGTTGACAAGTGTTGTGTGATGTGTGCAATGCCACACCCATACAAGTGACTCTTGTTCTGCGGTTTTCCCTAGGTCCCTTCAGCATCTCACTTGTTACCTACATTCCATTCCCCTGGACCATGTCCTACACGGTGAAGGTTGCACATCCTGTATTAAAGACGGAGCAGACACAACAACATGTGTGTAAGGTGTATTTATTTACAACTGCGACATGCGAGGGTGGAGAAAATGTGAAGGGGGAATTGAAGAAGTGAGTTGACAGTCATGGTAAATGAGATACTTGAGTAGTCCCCACAATGATGTGGAGACCCAGTCCAACAGATGGATGCCATTCACATGGCAGTGTGGTGAAGGATAGTCCAAAAGGTCAATGCAGTGGTGCAGTGGTCTGCCATCATGGCTGGTTCGGGGACTAGCGTTTGGCAGGTGCTTTGGCACGTGAGTCCCCCTGGCCTTTCCTTGGATGGCCCCTCTTGCGCTTCACTGGAGGGGCCACTGCTGCAGGGGCAGTGGTGTCTGAGGACTCACCCCCTCTGTGGACGCAGGGGAGGATGATGAAGTGTCATCCTGCTGCCCAACAGGGGAGGCGGAGGGGTAGAATGTTGCGCTTGCCTGTCCCTCAGAACAACCACTAGCTGCCCCAAGAGGTCCAGAATCTGTCCCATGCGTGTGTCCATGGACCTCAACAGCAGGAGGTGCTCCCAAGATTCTTCCTCTAACCGGCCCATTCGTCCCTGGGCCTGTTGGTATGCCCCAAGGACTCTGTCGATGTGGCCCAGGGCTTCCGTCCCAGGATCAGGCAGAGGGGCTGCATGACCCTGTCCCGACCAGCTGCACTGCTGCCACGGTCCTGTCCGGTCCTCACATTGGCCCGCTGCATCCTCTCCCTGGCCTCCGCAGTCGATGTGGTGGGCTGCTCAACCCCTGGGGCAGGGAGGGTGTTGCGGACAGCTGTGGTGGTGGTGGTGTTGGTGGTGGTAGTAGTGGTTGACACACAGGCCGTGGCAGCAGCTGTCAGAGGATGGTCAGGGGCTGCAGCTGATGTGGTTGGGGGACAATGGGTGCCTGGGACTGGTTGCGGCCTGCCACACCAGATGGGCCAGCGTGGAGCTCCTCATCCAAGGAATCCGGGGAGTCCTCATCCAGTTGTCTCTGTTCCGGGGGGACTGGCTCTGCAGGGTGGTGTCATCCTCTGCAGTGAGTTCTTGGTCACCAGTGGGTCAGATGAGAAATGGTCATTGTGTTGCACCCATTAAAGTTTGTGTTAGCAGTGTTACATCAACTGTTTGTACATCCAGCAGTTGTTCACTGTACAAATTAGCATTGACCGACATCCAGTGATGCATTACAAGCTGTTGTGGTACATACATTACTTGTCCATATTGGGAGTTGTCAAGACATGACATGCACAATATAATTTTTTGACATTGACAGTCTCATGTTGGCATCCTGTTATTGATCAATCATATGTCATCCATTTACGCGTATGTGTCACTTGTAGAGCCCTTGCAGCGGTTCACTCTGCACAGTGAGTGAGCATTGTAGTTTCATGCATACCTTTTCAATGTGGTGTAGATATCTGTATTTGCAATTCCAGACATGCTTAAGTTTGCTTTAATTAGATCCTAGGTGGTCTGGACCACTGCTACTGTCAGATGGCATGTAGTGGTGTGCATGGTTGTGCTTGGAGTTCCATCGACATGTGTTTCAGTCATTCACACTTTGGTTGCTGTCACAGTTTCATCTTCTTAGGTGTGTGCACACTATAGTTGCCAATGCTATCTGGGTGTGCAGTTGTGCATTGAGAGGCCTGGTGTCCTATGCCAACATGTTTTTTTAAATGCATATCTGGCTGCATGTTGTGGCTGTTGATATGTTGTGTTTGCTGTGTTTTCCTTGTATTTGTGAGACCTCTCTGTGTGTGTAGGATGAGGGCTTCCATCTTGGTCCAGTGTGGGACAAGTCAGCATGATATGTCCACATGCCAGTTCTTTTGAAGTGTACATTGCAATGACTGACACATGCATGTTGGTGCCAGGAAGTAATGGGTCTTGTGTGCTGGCGGTCAGGTGGGCCCGTGTGAGTTGTTGTGCAAGCTTCCCAGCCCCACACACCCCGACCTGTGAGATGCGGTTACCTACCTGTGAGTTGGGTGGGTAGCATACATTGCCTGCCACATGCTTCTTATTGGGGGTGTAGTGTCCCATCCTCCATAGTGGTGGAACAGCATGCATGTTGCATTTTGTGTGAAGATGGCTAACTACCGTTTGAGGTGAAGGTGAGCAATGACATGGCTATGTGACTTGGTAGAAATCTTTGGATGGAATGTGCGTGTGGTGAGCATGATGTGTGTGTGGCTTTTTGTACCCATTGATTTAAGATTACATTTGGTCATGGGGTATAGCCCCCCATCACTGTTGTCCCAGCTATCTGGCTGTGGGGTTCACTCCCCCGACATTTGAAGGCACAATAGGGCAAGGGGTATGGTCTCGTAGCACAGTGGTGACAATCAGCAGGGTGAAGATCTCACCCAGCATACATTTCCACACTGTCATGGTTTCATGGTATTTGTGGACCTGAGAACATGAGCCCAGTACTGGTGAAGCAGTTGTTCCAGGGCATCCATACACTGACATGTTGTGGTCAACAGTGGTGTGTGTGTGAGATGTACTCAGCCCTGTGCAGACAATGTGTGGTTTTGGGGCCAGACTATACCAGCACTGTTCAGACAGACAGTGTGAGATGTGAACATTGTCAATGCATACACACATTGGTGGTCCAAACAAGACACCTTTGACAATTTAATTCAGACAAAGTGCTGTTCTGCAATTCAGTGCAGCATTGTGGTAGCTGGGTGTGTTGCAGGACATTTGGGATGTGCTTAGTTTAGCATTGTGAGTCCCAGCTGCAGTGTAGTTTTTGGGTGCACTGCACTTCCACTGTTTACATTGCAACACTGTGGTATGACATGGGTGATTTGCACTTTGCCATACAAACGGCCAGACACTGCTGCAGGGCAGCATGGTCGTTGTTAGTGTTGCAGTGTGTGATGCCTGGCACAGTGTACACAATGTGGGTCAATTTTGAACAGAGACTTGTGCATGGTGACTACAACACAACTGTTTTGCATTATTTGTGTTGGTGACTGTGGACTAAGTGGCATGGTGTCATGTGCGGCTGCACAGACGTCACATGCCTATGAGTGGTACTAGTGCTCCATCCTGCTCAGCTGTGGGCCAAGGGGGCCTGGTGGGAGTTGTAGTGCAGGCCTCCCAAACACCCACCCACCTCCCGGTAAAGATGGCTACCTACCTGTTAGGTGAGGGTGTAGCACACAATGGCTGAGGCATGCTTCTGGGTGGGGGCAGTGCTCCATCCTGCTCAGCTGTGGGCCAAGGGGGCCTGGTGGGAGTTGTAGTGCAGGCCTCCCAAACACCCACCCACCTCCCTGTAAAGATGGCTACCTACCTGTTAGGTGAGGGTGTAGCACACAATGGCTGAGGCATGCTTCTGGGTGGGGGCAGTGCTCCATCCTGCTCAGCTGTGGGCCAAGGGGGCCTGGTGGGAGTTGTAGTGCAGGCCTCCCAAACACCCACCCACCTCCCTGTGAAGATGGCTACCTACCTGTTAGGTGAGGGTGAAGCACACAATGGCTGAGGCATGCTTCTGGGTGGGGGCAGTGCTCCATCCTGCTCAGCTGTGGGCCAAGGGGGCCTGGTGGGAGTTGTAGTGCAGGCCTCCCAAACACCCACCCACCTCCCTGTGAAGATGGCTACCTACCTGTTAGGTGAGGGTGAAGCACACAATGGCTGAGGCATGCTTCTGGGTGGGGGCAGTGCTCCATCCTGCTCAGCTGTGGGCCAAGGGGGCCTGGTGGGAGTTGTAGTGCAAGCCTCCCAAACACCCACCCACCTCCCTGTAAAGATGGCTACCTACCTGTTAGGTGAGGGTGTAGCACACAATGGCTGAGGCATGCTTCTGGGTGGGGAGAGGGCTACATCCTGCTCAGCTGTGGGACAAGGGGCCCTGGTGGGAGTTGTAGTGCTGGCAGCATGTACACATGTACCCATGGTGATGTTGCTAACTACCTTTGGGGGGCTTCAGGGGGAGTGTCTGTTGTATCTGTGAGAGATGTGTTGGGGGAGTGTTGTGCACATGAATGAATTTGTACCTAGGAGGTATTATTTTGTAATAGTGCAAGACAGTACATTTGTGTGATGTTAGGCATTTTTTTGTACTTACCAGCCTCCACTCCCCGGGTATTCCTGAGAGACTCTCTGGATGTCGAATGCCAAGCACCTTCTCCTCCCATTCAGTGAAGGTTTTGAGTGGAACGGGAGGGCCACTGCCTGTCCTGTGAGCCAGCTCATGGTTCTTGGCTCTCTTCTTTTTGACCACTGCCTTCAGATCGTGCCACCTCTTCACGATTTCATCTCTATTGCGTGGCACAGTCCCTACTGCATTGACCTTCTCTACTATCCTTCTCCACATTTGCGTCCTTGTTGCTAGTGGTGTCTGTTGGACCTGGTTACCAAACAATTGTGGTTCTACCCTGATTATCTCATCGACCATGACCCTCAACTCACTCTCAGTGAATTTGGGCATTCTCTGTGGTGACATGGTGTGTGATGTGTCAAGGTGTTTAGGGTGCAGGTTTGGGAGTGGTAGTGGTGGTTGTGATGTGTATGGTGTGTGCTGTGCAAAGGTGTCAGAGGTGCAGGTGTGGAAGTGGTGGTGGTGGTGGTGATGTGTGTGTGTTGTGCAGATTTGCCTCTCCTCTCATCTGTGGTGGATGTCCCCTCAGTTGTGGAGTTTTGCAAAGGATTGTGGTCTGTTGGGGGCTGGATTTATACTGGTGTCTGTGGGTGTGTCAGGATGGGGTATTGGTAGCAGGTGTGGTGTGTGTGTGAACCTGGGATTTGTAGTTTTGGAGTTTCCGATGGGGGTGTGTCTTTGGGCTGTGTTAGCTATTTTTAGGTGCATGCCTTGTTTGGTTGGTGCACTTTGTGGCCATGTTGTGTGTTTTTCTAGCGACCGCCTTTTTTTTAACGGAGCGTCCGCAGTGGTGGCTCGGCTATGGCGCTTCCGCCGTCTCACTGATTCTTCAATGTTGTCTACCGCGGCGGTCGGAAACAGCGCACTGCACCGCGGGGATGTCGGGAATATCATAATTTTGATGGCGGTGTCTCCGCTGTGGTTGCGGGCGTTTGGGCTGTTTCTGCTGCGAAACCGACCACCGCGGACGGCGTTGGGCCTTTTCCGCAAGGTGTACGGCGGATTCTCGGGTCTCCTTTCCGCCGCGGTTGGAGTTTTACCGCCGAGGATCCTAATCTAGCCGTCGGTTTTCCCGCGGTAGCGGCGGGCGGTGTTTTCCCCTACCATGGCGGTCGGTTGTTTTTCCGTCCGCCATCGTAATGACCTCCTTTGTTTTTTATTTATTATTAATTTAAAAATTATGTTTATAATTTAGAAAATAAAAATTCGAATTTAGAAAAATAATTGTTAGGAGTGTGTTGTTGGATTTGTAGGTATAAGGGTGAGGACTGTTTTAAAAAAAAGAATTTAAATTAAAAATAAAATGAAATTTTAATATTTAATTTACAAATAATATTTATTATTTGGATATCATTTTTTAGGAGTGGGATGTACACTTTCTAGTGGCTAAAGGAAGGGAGTGTTTTAAAAAATAAAATGAAATCTAACATAAATTTACTGTGCAGCACCTACCCCAATTTAGGGGTCTATTACAATGGCGGTCGGATGTTCACCGCCGGGCCGGGCGGTGGCGCCTGCCGTACCGGCGGTGTACATCCGGCCACCATCGCAACCAGGAAAACCGCCGGTCACATTAGGATGGTGGTGGTGACCGCGGCGGTGGGAAATTCCGACTGCCGCTTTACCGCCGGTTGCCATCCGCACTCCTGCCTGGCAGACGGAGCAGGACCGGGATAATGGTGGCGGTGCAGAGCAGGCTCCGCCGGCAGGATTAGGATGCCGGCGGTAGCCAGCCTTTCCTCAGCGGTCAGACTGCCATTGAAAGGCATGCAGTGATTGTCTTCCGGGGGCCCGTTGCGGGCCCCCAATGTGTTGGGGGGGTGTGGGTGCACTGGGGGTACCCATGGTCCCCCCCTACATTTCCCTGTACCACGTGGCAGGCACTGTGCAGTGCCTGCCACGCAGTGAAGGGAAATGCAGGACATGCTCCTTTCGGCATCGCGGCGGTACTGCGGGCAGCAGCAACCGCCGCAATGTTAATGCCCGCGATCCGACCGCCGCGGTCGGATTTCGACAGCGGGTCATCGTAATTCAACCGGCGGTGATGTCGCGGTACATGCGGGCGGTCTTTTCCCGCTACCATGGCGGTCGGGGAGGTTTCCCGACCACCATCGTAATAGGCCCCTTAATACTGACTGGAGTGGGAATAGTAATTTAATTACGTTTAGTGTCCAGCACCTACCCCAATTTAATACTGACTGGAGTGAGAATAGTAATTTAATTAAGTTTAGTGTCCAGCACCTACCACAATTTAATACTGACTGGAGTGGGAATAGTAAATTAATTAAGTTCAGTGTCCAGCACCTACCACAATTTAATTCTGACTGGAGTGGGAATAGTAATTTAATTAAGTTTAGTGTTCAGCACCTACCCCAATTTAATACTGACTGGAGTTGGAATAGTAAATTAATTAAGGTTAGTGTCCAGCACCTACCCCAATTTAATTCTGACTGGAGTTGGAATAGTACATTAATTAAGGTTAGTGTCCAGCACCTACCCCAATATAACTCTGATTGGAGTTGGAATAGTAAATTAATTAAGGTTAGTGTCCAGCACCTACCCCAAATTAATTCTGACTGGAGTGGGAATAGTAAATTAATTAAGGTTAGTGTCCAGCACCTATCCCAATTTAATACTGACTGTAGTGGGAATAGTAAATTAATTAAGTTTAGTGTCCAGCACCTACCCCAATTTAATACTGACTGGAGTGGGAATAGTAATTTAATTAAGGTTAGTGTCCAGCACCTACCCCAATTTAATTCTGACTGGAGTTGGAGTAGTAAATTAATTAAGGTTAGTGTCCAGCACCTACCCCAATTTAATACTGACTTGAGTGGGAATAGTAATTTAATTAAGTTTAGTGTCCAGCACCTACCCCAATTTAATACTGACTGGAGTGGGAATAGTAATTTAATTAAGGTTAGTGTCCAGCACCTACCCCAATTTAATATTGACTGGAGTTGTAATTGTAATTTAATTAAGTTTAGTGTCCAGCACCTACCCCAATTTAATACTGACTGGAGTGGGAATAGTAAATTAATTAAGTTTAGTGTCCAGCATCTACCCCAATTTAATACTGACTGGAGTGGGAATAGTAATTTAATTAAGTTTAGTGTCCAGCATCTACCCCAATTTAATACTAACTGGAGTTGGAATAGTAAATTAATTGAGGTTAGTGTCCAGCACCTACCCAAAATTAATTCTGACTGGAGTGGGAATAGTAATTTAATTACGTTTAGTGTCCAGCACCTACCCCAATTTAATACTGACTGGAGTGGGAATAGTAATTTAATTAAGTTTAGTGTCCAGCACCTACCACAATTTAATACTGACTGGAGTGGGAATAGTAAATTAATTAAGTTCAGTGTCCAGCACCTACCACAATTTAATTCTGACTGGAGTGGGAATAGTAATTTAATTAAGTTTAGTGTTCAGCACCTACCCCAATTTAATACTGACTGGAGTTGGAATAGTAAATTAATTAACCCCTTCGGTGCTCGTGACGAGACCAGCTCGTCATGAGTCACGGTGGAGCTGTGCTCATGACGAGCTGGACTCGTCATAACGGCTGCGCTCCTCCCACGCGCGATTGATTCCCCGCCTGTGCGGGCGAATTAATCAGTGGGCGGGGTCGTGACGAGACCAGCTCATCATGAGCACAGCTCCACCGTGACTCATGACGAGCTGGTCTCGCCACGAGCACCGCGGCGCCGTGCTCACCCCCCGCCCCCTCGCACCGTGGGGGAATTACCCCCGCAGGGAAGGGCTTAAGGTTAGTGTCCAGCACCTACCCCAATTTAATTCTGACTGGAGTTGGAATAGTAAATTAATTAAGGTTAGTGTCCAGCACCTACCCCAAATTATTTCTGACTGGAGTGGGAATAGTAAATTAATTAAGGTCAGTGTCCAGCACCTATCCCAATTTAATACTGACTGTAGTGGGAATAGTAATTTAATTAAGTTTAATGTCCAGCACCTACCCCAATTTAATACTGACTGGAGTGGGAATAGTAATTTAATTAAGGTTATTGTCCAGCATCTACCCCAATTTAATTCTGACTGGAGTTGGAATAGTAAATTAATTAAGGTTAGTGTCCAGCACCTACCCCAATTTAATACTGACTGGAGTGGGAATAGTAATTTAATTAAGTTTAGTGTCCAGCATCTACCCCAATTTAATACTGACTGGAGTTGGAATAGTAAATTAATTAAGTTTAGTGTCCAGCATCTACCCCAATTTAATACTGACTGGAGTGGGAATAGTAATTTAATTAAGTTTAGTGTCCAGCATCTACCCCAATTTAATACTAACTGGAGTTGGAATAGTAAATTAATTGAGGTTAGTGTCCAGCACCTACCCAAAATTAATTCTGACTGGAGTGGGAATAGTAATTTAATTACGTTTAGTGTCCAGCACCTACCCCAATTTAATACTGACTGGAGTGGGAATAGTAATTTAATTAAGTTTAGTGTCCAGCACCTACCACAATTTAATACTGACTGGAGTGGGAATAGTAAATTAATTAAGTTCAGTGTCCAGCACCTACCACAATTTAATTCTGACTGGAGTGGGAATAGTAATTTAATTAAGTTTAGTGTTCAGCACCTACCCCAATTTAATACTGACTGGAGTTGGAATAGTAAATTAATTAACCCCTTCGGTGCTCATGACGAGACCAGCTCGTCATGAGTCATGGTGGAGCTGTGCTCATGATGAGCTGGTCTCGTCATAACGGCTGCGCTCCTCCCACGCGCGATTGATTCCCCGCCTGTGCGGGCGAATTAATCAGTGGGCGGGGTCATGACGAGACCAGCTCATCATGAGCACAGCTCCACCGTGACTCATGACGAGCTGGTCTCGTCACGAGCACCACGGCGCCGTGCTCACCCGTCGCCCCCCTCACACCGTGGGGGAATTACCCCCGCAGGGAAGGGCTTAAGGTTAGTGTCCAGCACCTACCCCAATTTAATTCTGACTGGAGTTGGAATAGTAAATTAATTAAGGTTAGTGTCCAGCACCTACCCCAAATTAATTCTGACTGGAGTGGGAATAGTAAATTAATTAAGTTTAATGTCCAGCACCTACCCCAATTTAATACTGACTGGAGTGGGAATAGTAATTTAATTAAGGTTATTGTCCAGCATCTACCCCAATTTAATTCTGACTGGAGTTGGAATAGTAAATTAATTAAGGTTAGTGTCCAGCACCTACCCCAATTTAATACTGACTGGAGTTGGAATAGTAAATTAATTAAGGTTAGTGTCCAGCACCTACCCAAAATTAATTCTGACTGGAGGGGAATAGTAATTTAATTAAGTTTAGTGTCCAGCACCTACCCCAATGTAATACTGACTGGAGTGGGAATAGTAAATTAATTAAGTTTAGTGTGCTCCACCTACCCTGTATTTATGTTAAGTGGTGTTGGAAGAGTAATTAACCACAGGGTCGTATCAGCAAGGTTATCGCCGTTTTGCAGGGAACATCGCTGGAAAACCAGCGATGTTCCCTGCAAAACGGCGATTTCCCCGCTATCGCTGGAATTCTTATCGCCCTGGAGTAACGCGTTGTTAATAACGCGCTACCAGGGCGATAAATTCCAGAGATAGACGGCGATAATTATCCTAGCGCTAAGCGCGCTTTGCGATAATTATCGCCGTCCCTTGCTGTTATGCCCCGAAGTGCCTCCCACCCCTGCAAAAAAATGAAATGTGATACAACCCATTGGCAATGTCGAAGTGGCATACTGAGCCTGTGACACAGTAAACCATGCACACACAGAAACAACTTAATTCAGGAAGGACACTGACACAACTCACTGCAGGACCAACTGTGTTTATTCACAATTTGCATATTGAGACAACAAATTTGGGCAACAGCAAAGCCAGTGGGCATTTCAATATGCACAGTATTTACATGAGAAGCTGCACAGGCAGGGGGCAAACAGCAGTGAACAACAAGGCCAGTGGCCAGGACACAGTGCAGGTGAGGTACATGAGAAGCTGCACAGGCAAGGGGCAAACAGCAGTGAACAACAAGGCCATTGGCCAGTACAATGTGCAGATGAAGTCCATTAGATCCTGCACAGGCAAGGGGCAAATAGCAGTGAACAGCAAGGCCAGTGGCCAGTCCAATGTGCAGATTAAGTCCATGAGAAGCTGCACAGGCAGGGGGCAAATAGCAGTGAACAACAAGGCCAGTGGGCAGGACAAAGTGCAGAGTTAGTCCATGAGAAGCTGCACAGGCAGGGGGCACACAGCAGTGAACGACAAGGCCAGTGGGCAGGACAAAGTGCAGAGTGAGTCCATGAGAAGCTGCACAGGCAGGGGGCACACAGCAGTGAACGACAAGGCCAGTGGGCAGGACAAAGTGCAGAGTGAGTCCATGAGAAGCTGCACAGGCAGGGGGCACACAGCAGTGAACGACAAGGCCAGTGGGCAGGACAAAGTGCAGAGTGAGTCCATGAGAAGCTGCACAGGCAGGGGGCACACAGCAGTGAACGACAAGGCCAGTGGGCAGGACAAAGTGCAGAGTGAGTCCATGAGAAGCTGCACAGGCAGGGGGCACACAGCAGTGAACGACAAGGCCAGTGGGCAGGACAAAGTGCAGAGTGAGTCCATGAGAAGCTGCACATGCAGGTGGCAAACAGCAGTGAACCACAAGGCAAGTACAATGTGCAGAGTAGTTACATGAGAAGCTGCACAGGCAGGGGGCACACAGCAGTGAACAACAAGGCCAGTGGGCAGGAAAAAGTGCAGAGTGAGTCCATGAGAAGCTGCACAGGCAGGGGACACACAGCAGTGAACGACAAGGCCAGTGGGCAGGACAAAGTGCAGAGTGAGTCCATGAGAAGCTGCACAGGCAAGGGGCAAACAGCAGTGAAACACAAGGCAAGTACAATGTGCAGAGTAGTTACATCAGAAGCTACACAGGGAATGTATGCAACTCTACCATGCCATGCCCAGCAACAGAGTAATGGGCCTGACAATGGGCATCACACACACCCCTGTGGACAGACAGGTGTGTGAGGGTGACCACCACTCAGATGGGGCTGTCTGTCGGACTTGGAGCTGACTGTGTGTTGGGGTAAGTCAGAGGACTGCCCTGGGCAGTGGGAGTAACAACTGTGGAAGAGCCAACTGTGCATGTGGTAGCTGGGAGGCTGCTTGGTGGGGTGGTGGCCCGGGGAGGTGGACTCATGCCCTGGTGAGACACAGTGTGTGCCGGAGATTGTGGCGGGGTGCCTCCCCACTTCTTGGGGATCCTGAAAGGCTTCCCTGTCTGGGGATTGAGGGGAACTGGGGCAGACACAACAGGTGACCCCAACACCAAAGCTGATTCTGGTGTGGATGGTGACCCCCTCTGGGGACATTCTGGAACCCGCTGTGCGCTTGCCTGGTGTTTGCCGCCGCCCTGCCTCCCTCTGTCCACCAGCTTTGCCCCCTACAGTGTCCTCCCGTGCTGGCTTCACAGGGCTTGGGATGGGAGTGGAGGTCAAGGATGGATTATCCATGGGGCCCTCATCCTGTGTAATGTTTGCAGGCAACACCTTCTCAGTGTGTGTGCAAACTGTCTTTTTGCCTCTGCGAGACGTCTTTGGGACAGGGGAGTCTTTGGCAGGGGAGGAAGGTGAGGCCTGTGACCCTGATGCTTTTTCTTTGCTTTGTGGCCCTTGCTGTCGCCTGATGGGCTTTTCTCTCTGCGCTCTGGGGTGGCCTTACTCTTATGTGGGGATGGTGTCTGTGCCCTAGTACGCTTAGGTTGCTGCTGCTCCTGTGTGCTGCGGGTTCTGTATCGGGACTTTGGGGTCCGTTGGGCATTGTCACTGTCATAAGAGGTGCACAGTGACATGGGGCCGGACCGAGTGCTGGGAGCCGCTCCTGACTATGTGCCTGTTGCAGGGCTGCTGTCACAGTTGATGACAAGGACTGCACAGTCCGGTGTAGCCCACCTACGTCGGAATGTAAGCCCTCCATGAAAGCTATAACCTGCCCCAACTTTTTGTCGTGCTCTTGGAAGGCATTGAGAAGTGCTGTCTGCCCCACACACAGCTGGCGCAATAGCTCGACTGCTTCTGCACTGAAGGCAGCAGGGCTGACATGGGCTGGGGCAGCTGTGCCTGGGGTGAAGGTGACTCTTCCCTTCCTACTCGTGCGGACACGGGCAGCACCAGTGGAGGTTGAAGGGAGGCTGGGCACTGGACGCTGTGTGGCGGAAGAGGAGGCAGAGTCCCCTGTGCCCCCAACATGGATGTGTCACCGCTGGCGTCAGATGAGGTAGAGCTTTGTGTCTCCAGCTGTGAATCCTCTAGCAGACTCCTGTCCCCCTCCTCAGCGCTGGTCACATCTGTGTCAGTCAGCTCCGGTGCGGCTGTTGCACTGGAAGCCTCACCACTGGTGTCCGTCCCTCTCCCTCTGCACATACGGGAGCTGCTGCATAGGAGAGAGAAGTACTGTGAGATGAGTGGCATCAACAGAACTAACACGTGCCAATACATCTGCATCCTAGAAAGAGGTGTGCAGCACATTGCATGCCACCCTGTGCACACATATATCTTGCCACCCAAAATTTCTACACAACGGTGCATGTCCGCCACACATCCTGCCATAAGTGCCCCAGGTGATTCACACAGCAGACCATCCTGCAGTTGGCTCACATCAGACACAGCCCCAAAATGGCCTGTGCACACACACTGTCCCGATGTTGGCAAGGATGAACACCACGACATGGTGCACATCACCTACATGTGTGGAGCAGTAGGGGACCACACAGACTACAACATACCAGCCCACAATGACCCTGCACACATGCCATCCACCATATCGAGTCCATGGGCACATCTACTGTTGCACATTGGCCTCAGATGTCTGACTGGCAGACATCTGAGGTCTGGAATTGCACGCATTCATTGAAACGCATTCACAGTTGGCACACTGGCATTCCCATCCATCAGAATTCACACACTACCCCACAGCAGAAGGTACCTGAAGGCCACAACTCCAAATGTAAGAGAGATGCACAGTGCTAAAACTCACTTCATGAAGCGCCGTTTGGGCAAAAGCATGGCACATACACTAGGCACAGAGGCCACTCACAAAACATTGCACCACACAACCAACGTCACACAGCTGACAATTTGCACACTCTGTAGACACATGCACCCACTCCCAGCCAAAGGCAGCCTGCAACACATACTCACCCCTGGCTCGCTGCTGATGCTCCTTCAGTCGTCTGTCCAGCTCAGGTTGTGTGACAGGATGCGGGCCATTAGTGGTGTCATGCTGCGCCTAGCCAACCTGCCAGTCCGAGGAAGCAGCCCCAGCGTCATCTCGGCCACGTTCTTGCTCAGCCGGCAGATGTCGTCCCACCTTTTATGACAGTGGGTGCGCCTTCGGTTTGACACACCCAGATCCCAGACTCTGGAGGCAATGGCCCTCCACACGGCTTTACGCTGGTGGACCTTCAGCTGCAGGCATGGGAGACAAGAGGGGTGAGGTTCCAGTGACACAGTGCACAATAACAACACAACGAAAATGCAGTAGCACGACAGTGACTCATCCAAAACTCCAGCTACAACTGTCACATAGCCAACAATTGCTCTGAACATGGTGCAATGTCATTGGTCAATCAGACGTACAGGCATGCATGTTCGATGGTGGACACAGTACCTCCACATCCCATTCACATGCAGGATACCAACACAGCAAGCAACGTGCAGTCTGCCTGCAGCTACTGTCTGCAGTTACCTACAACTACACATAGAGAAGATAGCAAAACATGTGTCTTGTTGTTGGACTCACTGTGTCCAACACTGCGCAGACCTATGTGTCCTAGCCCTGTGAAAGCCTCACTGTGTCCTGGAACTCACATAGAGTGACAACAACTGTCATACACACACCCTTCTCCCACGCCTGCTCCTGTGCAATCTACATGGCAGAGATGGGACTTAGATGAAGAGGCGTGAGCCAAACACACATGGTACACACTGTACATGCAGTGATGTGGACATGTGGCATTCGGTGGGGACTGTGCAGGGCAGGTGGACTGACACTGAGTGGGTTAATTGGGAGCAACACAGCCATTCACACAAACGCTAACTGGCCAGACTCCTGCATCACCAAAATGCAGCTGCACTGTATGGCTGACACTACAGGACATGTCCCTCTACTCAGGATAGGCATGCAGGGTAACGTGTGAAAGAGCCCACCAAGCCCTTCCCGATGTAGTAAACATGATAGGCAGTGCATGTCAGAGCCCCACAACCACTGACACATACCGAAGCACCTCCACCCCACGTGTGCACACCCTGCACTCTCACTCACAGTCTGGGAGACTTACCACGACATTAGGGCCGCCATAAAGCCTTGGGTACTGTGCAAGCACCCCGTCTACCAGGACCCCAAGCTCCTCACTGGTGAAGGGACTGGCACGGATCTTTTGAGTCCTCGACATCACAATGGACATGTGGCAGCAGCAGCACGTTGAGGGTGGCAGTCAGCAGTCCCTTGAGGCAGCAGCAGCAGGTGCAGGGTGGCAGCCAGCAGTCCCTTGATGCACCAGGTGGAGGGTGGCAGCCAGCAGTCCCTTGAGGCAGCAGGTGGAGGGTGGCAGCCAGCAGTCCCTTGAGGCAGCAGCAGCAGGTGCAGGGTGCCGGCCAGCAGACCCTTGAGGCAGCAGGTGGAGGGTGGCAGCCAGCAGTCCCTTGAGGCAGCAGCAGCAGGTGGAGGGTTGTCAGTCAGCAGTCCCTGGTAGCTGTGGGAATGTGGTGCGCCCTCCCACACATATATAGGCCCCTGGGGCTGTGTCAGTGGTCCCAGGGTGCTGCAATTGGTGTACCAGGTCTGCCTCATTCAAATACATCTAATGTCCGCCTCCGCGGTGGCGGTGCACGCCTACCGCGATTTTCAAACTCGCATCAGGCTACCGCGAGGCTGCTTCCCATTGGCTGCAGGGGCATGGTCCATGCCGGTGACACACCGTAGGGTGCATGTGCGCGCTACCGCGGTGGTGCATCTTTTGAATGCCTCCAGTGACCGCCTCCGCGGGGTGGTGCACGCCTACCGCGATTTTCAAACTCGCATCAGGCTACCGCAAGGCTGCTTCCCATTGGCTGCAATGGCATGGTCCATGCCGGTGCCACACCACACACAGGGGCCAGGCGGTAGGCACCGCCATATGTCTGCCAGACAGTGCCTGGAGTGACCGTGATTTGGGTTGCGGTGCATGGTGACCGCCATTGTCACATACAAATCTGGCGGTGTCACCCGCAATCGTGCCTGGGTTATGGGTGGTGCCACACCACAGGGGCCAGGTGGTAGGCACCGCCATATATAAAACGGGGATGGCTATGCCGGTTGGAAGAGGCTTGTTTGGGCATACAATTTTAGTGTGCAGGTTTGCGCATAGAGGGAAAAACGCTGATTATGGGGTAGTTGCAAAACATGGCATGAATGTTTATGTATTTTGAATGTATTTTCAATGTGAAAGCACACAGTCCTGAACATTCAATCTAATGGTATTGTTTTAAACTTGTAGTGACCCCTGACGAAGGACTCAGAATAGTCCGAAATGCATTGGGTATCAAAGATCTACTGACTGAGGAATATTTATGTATGCTGCATGTTGCAGAAAAAGGCCTGGATAGGCATATCTGTCGCAGTAGAAACGTTGAAGTACATAAGGACCTCACATGTGACAAGATAAAAGAAATGAGAAACGAAAGATTGGAGTACATGGAATAAAGCTTATTGAACGTGGATCAAAGCGTGTTATAATTGTCCTAAATAATGGCTCAAGCTGTGCGTCTGGAAAGGAGTGTTACTTCGCTCCATCTTTATTGTGTTTATATAGCCTGCGATACTAGGGCAGATCGCGCCTCCAGGCTGCACGCTGAAGTGAAAGAACAACAAAATAATTTCAAGAGAGAAATGTTTGAAAAAACTGGTGTGCACTTGACCACTTTTTCTGTGACAACCGCCATATATCTGCCAGACAGTGCCTGGAGTGACCGTGATTTGGGTTGCGGTGCATGGTGACCGCCATTGTCACATACAAATCTGGCGGTGTCACCCGCGATCGTGCCTGGGTTATGGGCGGTGCCACACCACAGGGGCCAGGCGGTAGGCACCGCCATATATCTGCCAGACAGTGCCTGGAGTGACCGTGATCTGGGTTGCGGTGCATGGTGACCGCCATTGTCACATACAAATCTGGCGGTGTCACCCGCGATCGTGCCTGGGTTATGGGCGGTGCCACACCACAGGGGCCAGGCGGTAGGCACCACCATATATCTGCCAGACAGTGCCTGGAGTGACCGTGATCTGGGTTGCGGTGCATGGTGACCGCCATTGTCACATACAAATCTGGCGGTGTCACCCGCGATCGTGCCTGGGTTATGGGCGGTGCCACACCACAGGGGCCAGGCGGTAGGCACCGCCATATATCTGCCAGACAGTGCCTGGAGTGACCGTGATTTGGGTTGCGGTGCATGGTGACCACCATTGTCACATACAAATCTGGCGGTGTCACCCGCGATCGTGCCTGGGTTATGGGCGGTGCCACACCACAGGGGCCAGGCGGTAGGCACTGCCATATATCTGCCAGACAGTGCCTGGAGTGACCGTGATTTGGGTTGCGGTGCATGGTGACCGCCATTGTCACATACAAATCTGGCGGTGTCACCCGCGATCTTGCCTGGGTTATGGGCGGTGCCACACCACAGGGGCCAGGCGGTAGGCACTGCCATATATCTGCCAGACAGTGCCTGGAGTGAGCGTTATTGGAGTTGTGGAGTAGCTGTGCTGCACCTAACGTGTCCTCCAGCTCTCTGCATAGGCCAACATGTACAGTGCCCAGTGTCTCAACAATTGAAGGGTCCTCATGAGGGCAAGTGCACAAAAGGGACATGTCACTCCATATCACCAACACATACCATATATGGGTCGCCAGTACATTGCATGGTCACATACACTCGCACATGTCACATGTGCTGTGTAATGAAATGTAGACTGTCCAGTTAATGTGTTGCATAGCATATGTAGATAATGGTCAAGGTCTGTGTGTGCAATGTAACGAACACTGTCGTCTCATTTACTGAACTAGGGGCATCAGCAACTGGCACATTGTCCAATGCACATGCACACACGTGTCCCCCACGCTCAGCTGGTGGTCAGTGTGTAGTTGAAGTGTGCCATGTGCAACCTGTTTTGGTAGGTGTATCAGGGCCAGCAACATGGTGTGTTCGGGTAGTATTGCAATTAGTGACATATGCTGGGGGTCATACTCACAGGTATGCACACATTTCTGTTAGTACATCACACTGTGCATGCGAATGAGCCGGAGGGGTGCACAGATGATTGCTGCTGGTAAGGGGACAGGTGTACGAGTAGTGTGCCTGATGTGTACCTACTTGTGAAGTGCCCTGTCGGTTAATGGTGCATGTTGTAAGACTTGGGAATGTGTCTGTAGAAAAAATTGATGTGAAAAAGTTGCAAACAACGGCGGACACAATAACCGCACTTCCTGCTACGTTCCCTTAGTGATTGAAACTATATCCTGATGAGTGTGCAGAATCTATACATTCGCTAGAAAATACGATAATCCTATTAACAATGAAGACAGGAAAAGGGTCAGGGAAGTAAGCTTAGAAGCCAAATCAGTTAGCAGCAGTTCACTGGCCTCAAATGAAAGTACCACATCAAGCACAGCACAGCCGTTAATCCCTTTAGGAGCGGGTACCTCCAATTTCCAAAGGGAACTGGAGAGACTTCGCATAGGCGAGAAACTGGCAAAAAAGAACACAAGAAAACAAGGAGAGGAGGGTGGTCAGGGCGGAAGAACAGACAGTCATGCAATGTCACTCCGTCCCAAAAAGAACAAACAGTGAATACTATGCCAGAGCGGAATGGGGTCCCCACCACGGGGGGGTCACTAGTTTAAATATCACTTCACGACAGTGCAGAATTCAGATCTACAGATCATCAATCTTTCAAACAGGCTGCTTAATGAACATGAATGTAATGTTTTGAAAAAGGGACTAGGATTCTGTCCCACTCAATATGGGGACTTAGTCGATGTTCATATTGATTTGTATAAATTTCTCAGAACACTGAAATTAAAAGAATTTTTTGCACAGCAACCGGTTAAACCTGTCATGAATGTTTTACACACCTCACCCACACACCGTACAATTGGGGACATACGGGGAGTACAAACATTGTTGGCCATTGAGTATGATGAAACACCTGACATGCAGACCATACTAGATGAATTGGACATTAAAGAAAATTACAACAGGGACACGGGTCTCAAATGTAAGTCCAAGTTCGTCCCACCAGGTGGATATCATGCCAACATTGAGAAGTTTGGCGATCTCATTTCACAGGAGCTCAGGAAGCTCGAAGGCTCCAACAAGTACAAGCCCCATCCCACCCCCAATCTATCCCGCCATGAAAGAGAAGCGTTACAGGGATTACAGAATGATACTAATATTGTAATCAGGGAGGCGGACAAAGGAGGGAACGTGGTAATCATGAACCTACAGGACTACATGGGGAAATCTCACGACAACTGAGTGACCCACAATGTTACGAACCCATCCAACATAACCCCATTCAAGCATTACAAACTACCATCAATGCAAGGCTTATGGAATGGAGGGAGGAGTGCCTAATTACTATGAGTGAATATAGATATCTATACGTTGAGAATGCACGTTTTCCATGTATCTATATTTTACCTAAGGTACACAAGGGGGCCTTTTTCCGCCAGGTAGACCAATCATCTCTGGAGTAGGGTCCCCAACAGAGCGATTATCTGAGTTCGTTGACCTATCGCTACAGAAACATGTGATTAACCTACCAGCGTACATTAAAGACAGCAAGGAGATTCTGGTTAAATTTGAAGGGTTCCTGTGGTCAGAGGAGCTCAGATTTGTCACTTTTGACGTGGTGGGACTTTACACATGCATCCATAAGAATTTAGGTATGCAGGCCACACGGCATTATTTAGACACTGAAGGGGCGGATTATTACGCCTACAATAACATGATTATGGACATGATAGAATTGATCCTCACCAATAACTATTTCAAACATGATGAAAGGTGGTATCACCAACTACAGGGGACCGCCATGGGTTCGAGATTCGCGCCGTCGTACGCGGGGCTCTTCATGGGCTGGTACGAGAAGGAACATGCTTGGGCCAGACGTGCCTCCCCTTGGACCAAACATATTGTATACTGGGGAGGTACACAGACGATATAATCTGTCTATGGTCTGGTACGGAGGCACTCCTTAATGAATACCTTGAATACCTTAATGACAACACGTTTAATGTCCAATTAACTATGCAACACCATCAGGAACACATAGAGTTTTTGGATATTTTTTTCTTTGTGAAGGACTGGGTGGTTCACAGTTCATTATATCGCAAACCTACCTCCTGCAACAGCGTTCTCCATGCGGAAAGTGCCCATGCGAAATCAGTCATTTCTAACATCCCTTATGGGGAAATGGTTAGGGCCAGACGCATATGTAGCGAAGATGAGGGCTTCAGAAAGAACGTATCTGACATTAAACAACGTTTCAAAACAAGGGGATATGACCAAAGGGTATTGGACAGAGTAGAGCGAAGAGCCCTGGCCCTCCCCAGAGCAGATACACTCATCAATAAGCACCCACAAGGGGCAGAGAAACAGCGCAATAAAGAGCACTGGAAGGACAGGATAGCCTTTTATACTAACTACACGGTACATAGTGATCGGATCTTTAAGGCCTTTAGAAAACATTGGCACTTACTGGTCGAGATCCCAACACTACGTCCCCTTATCAATGACCACCCCTCACTGATTTTTAGAAGAGGGCGGACCCTGAAGAGCTCCCTTTGTCCGAGCTACATTACAGCCAGCAAGGCAACCACTAATACATGGCTGCCATGCCCACCGGCGGGTTTTTACACCTGCGCCAATTGCAATGTTTGTTGTCTGGGATCAAATAAGTGCAAAGAACTGAGTTACAATTCTAACCACACATACAAAATCAAACATCACATAAACTGCAACACACAGTTTGTGATTTACATATTGGAATGCCCTTGTGGTATTATTTATGTGGGCAGCACAGTTCGCAATCTTAAAACCAGAATTCAAGAACATCGGAGGCGCTTATTAAAGGGGATGACAGGTATCCCATGACTGAACACTACCGCTTAACACACACCGGTCCTATTAAATTCAGTTTCTTTGGCATTGACCACATCCCACCTAACAACCGAGGTGGTAATAGAGAACTGTCATTGAGAAGGGCGGAGGCTAAATGGATTTGTAGACTCGATTCAGTCAAGAGGGGACACAACACTGACCATGAGTTTCACTACTTTCTGAGCTAGAGGTCCCCGCCACCGACCCCTGTGGGTTGGAGACATTAATGATTGAGTTTATATCGACACATTAATGATTGAATTTATATATAGATCCACGCCCTGTTCATTTTCCTTCACCTTCATTTTATTTCACCTTCTTTCTGATTCTTACTTTCCCCTTATCGAGTTTCATCTTTCGCTGCATTTTTGTATCGCCAATATGTATTTTACCCTCCATGGGCATTGTTCCACAACAAACGGCTGGGTTTTAGCCGTAGCCTGTAGTATTTTAGACTCGGTGCTTATATTTAGGCCCTTTTTATCCTAGGGCACGTTATACTTTGACGTGTGGTACTTTGGGGTCTTTTTCTATCCTTAGACACGTTTGGTTCTGATGATTTGGCTCGCACTACTTTTACACCGGGTGTGTAGTCATTTGTTTGCTCTTTCCCCGTGGAAACAATTTCCGACGCTGCCTGTTCCAGCACCCTGTTGGCCAAGGCCCGACTTGTACTGACGCTGCCACCCCAGCAGAAAAGCAACCTGGTCATGGATGCATCAGTTACTGTTTAGCCACTATAGGCCCTTACTGCTCGGCCATACTTATCGCTTGCTCCCCTGTGACACGTACGCCGATTATGCTTCCCGCGCAATCCAGTATATAATTACCGGGTTTACTTTCGGCATCTTCATACCCACTTTCAGAGCCGACGGCAGCTCACAGCTTTCTCAGGTATTATTCGCTCTTTTAAGTGATCCTACCCTCAGAGACTATACTGTCTCACCCAACATAGTTTTATCGGCCCCTCTATCGCCGCTCTTATGGCATCTTTGGCTTCCTTTTTACTTACTTTTTGCTTATTCTATATTTTTAATTTTTCACTGTTCCCACGGCGCCCTTGTAAGACAGTTGCATGGATCTCCAAGGGGGTTCGTTTTTAAATCTTTTCTTATCTTGTGTTTCTACGTGGAATGTCACCCACTGCGCCATTACGGCTCCTCCGCCTGATAGCCGCATGGATTTCGAATGGGGACCCTTTTGTAATTCTTACTCCTTTCTTTTACTCAGGCCCATTATGGGCTAGAACGCGGGTTGTCAAAGGTATTTTTCCTTTGATATGGCCTTTCATTGCGCCCGAACGGCGCCCCAGCCCGGCAGTTCTTTTGATTACTTACGGGGCTCCCGACATGTCTTTATTCCCTGTTAAAGGTGTTTTTTCTTTGATATGTCCTTCATTGCGCCCGAACGGCGCCCCAGCCCGGCAGTTCTTTTGATCACTTACGGGGCTCCCGACATGTCTTTATTCCCTGTTAAAGGTGTTTTTTTCCCTTTGATATGTCCTTCATTGCGCCCGAATGGCGCCCCAGCCCGGCCCCCTTTTTTCAGTGGTTACTCCTTACCGTGGCGCGCATCCGCCACTCTCACCACATCTCCGTCTTTTTAATACTTCCATGTTTCATATTAGTGTATACATCTTCGTTATGTAGAGTTTAAACGTATTTATTTTCTTTGCAGATCGTGTGATTGTTGGCCCTTATCAAGGAGGCCTACACAGACACATCATTTTGTGCAGATCTGTTTTACCTATTGTTTGACATGACTTCAAGATTCGGTTAGAGCTTGCATCTAGCACTTCACAGGGGATATTTGGTATTGCCCTTCCCCCTACTTTTCTACTGCAATTTATGGTATGTATATGCCACCGCTTATTTATTTCTAAGCATAATTATTATCTGATTAATTTTCCTAGTGCCTTTTGTGACGGTTATCATAGGGATTCGCATGGTCAGTGGGTGTGGGTTTTTCTAGGATTGCGTTATATACTCCATTTTGTTGGCCCATGCCCTGCTTAGGCGAGAGACCCACAATAAGAAGGATTTCCACACTTATAATACACTAGGATTGGGGCAGTGTCTGAGGACACCAGTCCAAGTACATTTTTGGACCTGGATCTACTGTTGTGCCTAAGCTGGGGCACTCAACCAAGCATATAGGGCCAGATGTATCAAAGGGTTTTACCCATTCTGTGTCTATGGGAAATTGTGTTCATACATATGGCCCATAATTTGTAATCACATAGTGCGTGTCCATGATGGGGTACGACCGTGTCATATACACATAGGCGGATCATCTTTCTCCACTACACGTAGAATCACATAATCTTCATCTTTTGTGCAGATATGTTTTTAATTAGTTCTAATGTAATATAGTAGCGATATAGCACCGTATTAGAGTATTTGTTTGTCACACTGTTTTCAATGTTCACACATGGCAATATTAGTTTCTATGTCCGTTCTCTTTATATTTTGTTTTTACTCGCTCTTGCTCTCGCTAGTCCTCTTACCCTCTATTCCCATGTCTCACTTTCATGATATTTTTTCACTCTACCTTTTTTCTTTCATTTTGGTTTGATTAGTCTTGTGCCAATTATTTTATATATTGTGTGTTTGTACATATATTTATGTGTGTCTCATATTGTAATTCACAGCCCTGAAGAAGTTCATTCCTTATGAACGAAACGCGTTGGCTGGTGTATATCTTTCATTGTTGGATGTATATGAAAAATAAAGGATCTACTGAGAAAAGATATCAAGATTAAATGACTTATTGAAGGACTGTTTTTACTTAGAAGTAGTGCACCACTCCAATCTTCTTTAGAAAAAATTGATGTGATGCACATTTCATGGTCTTCTGCATTGACATCTGTGCACTTTGATCTGTCCTAGGAGGAGGAGGCCCAATATCCATCGTCCGTTCACAGTCCTGGCAGACATGGAGAATGAGGATATAATCCGCAAATTCAGGCTGGACCGACAAACCCTGCAGAACCTATGTGCCATGTTGGAGCCCCACCTGCAGCCACGTCGGACATATCCAACAGCTTTCACCGCAACATCTAAGGTGATGGCATGCCTGCATTTCTTTGCAACAGGCTCATTCCAGCACACGGTCGCAAGTGCAGGCGGGATGTCACAGCCGATGTTCAGCATGGTGCTGAGGGATGTCCTGTCGGCCAAGATGCTGTACAAAGACAGATATATCCATTTTCCCAGGGGGCCTGAGTTGGTGGCTGTGAAGGGCGATTTCTATGCCCTTGGACATAACCCCCATGTCATTGGTGCAATTGATTGCACACATGTTGGGCTTGTGCCACCACAGGCACGTGAACAGGTTTACCGCAATAGGAAGCATTCACACTCGGTAAATGTTCAAGTGGTGTGCCTGGCGGACATGATCATCTCACACGTGTGTGCCAAGTTTCCCGGTTCAGCCCATGATGCCCACATCTTGCGCAGCAGCATCGTTCCTCAGTTGATGGCCAATCTGCTTCCTGAGCATGCATGGCTTGTGGGTGAGTATGCATAGTGGATTAGAGTGGTGTGTGTGTGTGACATGCTGTTGTGTTTCATTTTGGGACTGCAAGGTTAATCTGTGTCTCTCACACCCAGGTGACTCAGCATATCCAAACCGCCCGTGGTTGCTGAGCCCATTGCGGAACCCCGTCACGCCAGCTGATGTGCGATACAATGATGCCCATGGGAGGACACGGCGTGTGATAGAACGGACATTTGGTCTCCTAAAATCAAGATTTCGGTGCCTGGACCGTACTGGGGGTGCTCTTATGTACTCGCCAGGGAAGGTGTGTCAGATAGTGGTGGCATGCTGCATGCTCCACAACCTGGCCATTCGCAAGGCAATACCCCTGATCCTGGATGACGATGATGAGCAGCCAAGGCCGCCGCCTGCAAATCAAGCCGGATCCAGTGACGAGGGCAGTGGAGAGGAGGAAGGGGTCGACATGCGTCGACAGTTCATCACCCGCTACTTCACTTGAAGGTGAGTGACGATGTAGAAGAGACAAAATGGTCTGATGGTGTTGCTGTGTGGGTGTATGTGAGCTTGCTGACTGCAGCTTGGTGTTGACTCATTGCTGCCTGCCAATGTATGTGTGATTGGTTAGTGTTATACAGATTGTCTCTATGGTGACTGTTGCGCTGTATAAAGTTTGTAGATCTGAGTACCTTGTTGACAAGTGTTGTGTGATGTGTGCAATGCCACACCCATACAAGTGACTCTTGTTCTGCGGTTTTCCCTAGGTCCCTTCAGCATCTCACTTGTTACCTACATTCCATTCCCCTGGACCATGTCCTACACGGTGAAGGTTGCACATCCTGTATTAAAGACGGAGCAGACACAACAACATGTGTGTAAGGTGTATTTATTTACAACTGCGACATGCGAGGGTGGAGAAAATGTGAAGGGGGAATTGAAGAAGTGAGTTGACAGTCATGGTAAATGAGATACTTGAGTAGTCCCCACAATGATGTGGAGACCCAGTCCAACAGATGGATGCCATTCACATGGCAGTGTGGTGAAGGATAGTCCAAAAGGTCAATGCAGTGGTGCAGTGGTCTGCCATCATGGCTGGTTCGGGGACTAGCGTTTGGCAGGTGCTTTGGCACGTGAGTCCCCCTGGCCTTTCCTTGGATGGCCCCTCTTGCGCTTCACTGGAGGGGCCACTGCTGCAGGGGCAGTGGTGTCTGAGGACTCACCCCCTCTGTGGACGCAGGGGAGGATGATGAAGTGTCATCCTGCTGCCCAACAGGGGAGGCGGAGGGGTAGAATGTTGCGCTTGCCTGTCCCTCAGAACAACCACTAGCTGCCCCAAGAGGTCCAGAATCTGTCCCATGCGTGTGTCCATGGACCTCAACAGCAGGAGGTGCTCCCAAGATTCTTCCTCTAACCGGCCCATTCGTCCCTGGGCCTGTTGGTATGCCCCAAGGACTCTGTCGATGTGGCCCAGGGCTTCCGTCCCAGGATCAGGCAGAGGGGCTGCATGACCCTGTCCTGACCAGCTGCACTGCTGCCACGGTCCTGTCCGGTCCTCACATTGGCCCGCTGCATCCTCTCCCTGGCCTCCGCAGTCGATGTGGTGGGCTGCTCAACCCCTGGGGCAGGGAGGGTGTTGCGGACAGCTGTGGTGGTGGTGGTGTTGGTGGTGGTAGTAGTGGTTGACACACAGGCCGTGGCAGCAGCTGTCAGAGGATGGTCAGGGGCTGCAGCTGATGTGGTTGGGGGGACAATGGGTGCCTGGGACTGGTTGCGGCCTGCCACACCAGATGGGCCAGCGTGGAGCTCCTCATCCAAGGAATCCGGGGAGTCCTCATCCAGTTGTCTCTGTTCCGGGGGGGGGACTGGCTCTGCAGGGTGGTGTCATCCTCTGCAGTGAGTTCTTGGTCACCAGTGGGTCAGATGAGAAATGGTCATTGTGTTGCACCCATTAAAGTTTGTGTTAGCAGTGTTACATCAACTGTTTGTACATCCAGCAGTTGTTCACTGTACAAATTAGCATTGACCGACATCCAGTGATGCATTACAAGCTGTTGTGGTACATACATTACTTGTCCATATTGGGAGTTGTCAAGACATGACATGCACAATATAATTTTTTGACATTGACAGTCTCATGTTGGCATCCTGTTATTGATCAATCATATGTCATCCATTTACGCGTATGTGTCACTTGTAGAGCCCTTGCAGCGGTTCACTCTGCACAGTGAGTGAGCATTGTAGTTTCATGCATACCTTTTCAATGTGGTGTAGATATCTGTATTTGCAATTCCAGACATGCTTAAGTTTGCTTTAATTAGATCCTAGGTGGTCTGGACCACTGCTACTGTCAGATGGCATGTAGTGGTGTGCATGGTTGTGCTTGGAGTTCCATCGACATGTGTTTCAGTCATTCACACTTTGGTTGCTGTCACAGTTTCATCTTCTTAGGTGTGTGCACACTATAGTTGCCAATGCTATCTGGGTGTGCAGTTGTGCATTGAGAGGCCTGGTGTCCTATGCCAACATGTTTTTTTAAATGCATATCTGGCTGCATGTTGTGGCTGTTGATATGTTGTGTTTGCTGTGTTTTCCTTGTATTTGTGAGACCTCTCTGTGTGTGTAGGATGAGGGCTTCCATCTTGGTCCAGTGTGGGACAAGTCAGCATGATATGTCCACATGCCAGTTCTTTTGAAGTGTACATTGCAATGACTGACACATGCATGTTGGTGCCAGGAAGTAATGGGTCTTGTGTGCTGGCGGTCAGGTGGGCCCGTGTGAGTTGTTGTGCAAGCTTCCCAGCCCCACACACCCCGACCTGTGAGATGCGGTTACCTACCTGTGAGTTGGGTGGGTAGCATACATTGCCTGCCACATGCTTCTTATTGGGGGTGTAGTGTCCCATCCTCCATAGTGGTGGAACAGCATGCATGTTGCATTTTGTGTGAAGATGGCTAACTACCGTTTGAGGTGAAGGTGAGCAATGACATGGCTATGTGACTTGGTAGAAATCTTTGGATGGAATGTGCGTGTGGTGAGCATGATGTGTGTGTGGCTTTTTGTACCCATTGATTTAAGATTACATTTGGTCATGGGGTATAGCCCCCCATCACTGTTGTCCCAGCTATCTGGCTGTGGGGTTCACTCCCCCGACATTTGAAGGCACAATAGGGCAAGGGGTATGGTCTCGTAGCACAGTGGTGACAATCAGCAGGGTGAAGATCTCACCCAGCATACATTTCCACACTGTCATGGTTTCATGGTATTTGTGGACCTGAGAACATGAGCCCAGTACTGGTGAAGCAGTTGTTCCAGGGCATCCATACACTGACATGTTGTGGTCAACAGTGGTGTGTGTGTGAGATGTACTCAGCCCTGTGCAGACAATGTGTGGTTTTGGGGCCAGACTATACCAGCACTGTTCAGACAGACAGTGTGAGATGTGAACATTGTCAATGCATACACACATTGGTGGTCCAAACAAGACACCTTTGACAATTTAATTCAGACAAAGTGCTGTTCTGCAATTCAGTGCAGCATTGTGGTAGCTGGGTGTGTTGCAGGACATTTGGGATGTGCTTAGTTTAGCATTGTGAGTCCCAGCTGCAGTGTAGTTTTTGGGTGCACTGCACTTCCACTGTTTACATTGCAACACTGTGGTATGACATGGGTGATTTGCACTTTGCCATACAAACGGCCAGACACTGCTGCAGGGCAGCATGGTCGTTGTTAGTGTTGCAGTGTGTGATGCCTGGCACAGTGTACACAATGTGGGTCAATTTTGAACAGAGACTTGTGCATGGTGACTACAACACAACTGTTTTGCATTATTTGTGTTGGTGACTGTGGACTAAGTGGCATGGTGTCATGTGTGGCTGCACAGACGTCACATGCCTATGAGTGGGACTAGTGCTCCATCCTGCTCAGCTGTGGGCCAAGGGGGCCTGGTGGGAGTTGTAGTGCAGGCCTCCCAAACACCCACCCACCTCCCGGTAAAGATGGCTTCCTACCTGTTAGGTGAGGGTGTAGCACACAATGGCTGAGGCATGCTTCTGGGTGGGGGCAGTGCTCCATCCTGCTCAGCTGTGGGCCAAGGGGGCCTGGTGGGAGTTGTAGTGCAGGCCTCCCAAACACCCACCCACCTCCCTGTAAAGATGGCTACCTACCTGTTAGGTGAGGGTGTAGCACACAATGGCTGAGGCATGCTTCTGGGTGGGGGCAGTGCTCCATCCTGCTCAGCTGTGGGCCAAGGGGGCCTGGTGGGAGTTGTAGTGCAGGCCTCCCAAACACCCACCCACCTCCCTGTGAAGATGGCTACCTACCTGTTAGGTGAGGGTGAAGCACACAATGGCTGAGGCATGCTTCTGGGTGGGGGCAGTGCTCCATCCTGCTCAGCTGTGGGCCAAGGGGGCCTGGTGGGAGTTGTAGTGCAGGCCTCCCAAACACCCACCCACCTCCCTGTGAAGATGGCTACCTACCTGTTAGGTGAGGGTGAAGCACACAATGGCTGAGGCATGCTTCTGGGTGGGGGCAGTGCTCCATCCTGCTCAGCTGTGGGCCAAGGGGGCCTGGTGGGAGTTGTAGTGCAGGCCTCCCAAACACCCACCCACCTCCCTGTGAAGATGGCTACCTACCTGTTAGGTGAGGGTGAAGCACACAATGGCTGAGGCATGCTTCTGGGTGGGGGCAGTGCTCCATCCTGCTCAGCTGTGGGCCAAGGGGGCCTGGTGGGAGTTGTAGTGCAGGCCTCCCAAACACCCACCCACCTCCCTGTAAAGATGGCTACCTACCTGTTAGGTGAGGGTGTAGCACACAATGGCTGAGGCATGCTTTTGGGTGGGGGCAGTGCTCCATCCTGCTCAGCTGTGGGTCAAGGGGGCCTGGTGGGAGTTGTAGTGCAGGCCTCCCAAACACCCACCCACCTCCCTGTGAAGATGGCTACCTACCTGTTAGGTGAGGGTGAAGCACACAATGGCTGAGGCATGCTTCTGGGTGGGGGCAGTGATCCATCCTGCTCAGCTGTGGGACAAGGGGGCCTGGTGGGAGTTGTAGTGCAAGCCTCCCAAACACCCACCCACCTCCCTGTAAAGATGGCTACCTACCTGTTAGGTGAGGGTGTAGCACACAATGGCTGAGGCATGCTTCTGGGTGGGGAGAGGGCTACATCCTGCTCAGCTGTGGGACAAGGGGCCCTGGTGGGAGTTGTAGTGCTGGCAGCATGTACACATGTACCCATGGTGATGTTGCTAACTACCTTTGGGGGCTTCAGGGGAGTGTCTGTTGTATCTGTGAGAGATGTGTTGGGGGAGTGTTGTGCACATGAATGAATTTGTACCTAGGAGGTATTATTTTGTAATAGTGCAAGACAGTACATTTGTGTGATGTTAGGCATTTTTTTGTACTTACCAGCCTCCACTCCCCGGGTATTCCTGAGAGACTCTCTGGATGTCGAATGCCAAGCACCTTCTCCTCCCATTCAGTGAAGGTTTTGAGTGGAACGGGAGGGCCACTGCCTGTCCTGTGAGCCAGCTCATGGTTCTTGGCTCTCTTCTTTTTGACCACTGCCTTCAGATCGTGCCACCTCTTCACGATTTCATCTCTATTGCGTGGCACAGTCCCTACTGCATTGACCTTCTCTACTATCCTTCTCCACATTTGCGTCCTTGTTGCTAGTGGTGTCTGTTGGACCTGGTTACCAAACAATTGTGGTTCTACCCTGATTATCTCATCGACCATGACCCTCAACTCACTCTCAGTGAATTTGGGCATTCTCTGTGGTGACATGGTGTGTGATGTGTCAAGGTGTTTAGGGTGCAGGTTTGGGAGTGGTAGTGGTGGTTGTGATGTGTATGGTGTGTGCTGTGCAAAGGTGTCAGAGGTGCAGGTGTGGAAGTGGTGGTGGTGGTGGTGATGTGTGTGTGTTGTGCAGATTTGCCTCTCCTCTCATCTGTGGTGGATGTCCCCTCAGCTGTGGAGTTTTGCAAAGGATTGTGGTCTGTTGGGGGCTGGATTTATACTGGTGTCTGTGGGTGTGTCAGGATGGGGTATTGGTAGCAGGTGTGGTGTGTGTGTGAACCTGGGATTTGTAGTTTTGGAGTTTCCGATGGGGGTGTGTCTTTGGGCTGTGTTAGCTATTTTTAGGTGCATGCCTTGTTTGGTTGGTGCACTTTGTGGCCATGTTGTGTGTTTTTCTAGCGACCGCCTTTTTTTAACGGAGCGTCCGCAGTGGTGGCTCGGCTATGGCGCTTCCGCCGTCTCACTGATTCTTCAATGTTGTCTACCGCGGCGGTCGGAAACAGCGCACTGCACCGCGGGGATGTCGGGAATATCATAATTTTGATGGCGGTGTCTCCGCTGTGGTTGCGGGCGTTTGGGCTGTTTCTGCTGCGAGACCGACCGCCGCGGACGGCGTTGGGCCTTTTCCGCAAGGTGTACGGCGGATTCTCGGGTCTCCTTTCCGCCGCGGTTGGAGTTTTACCGCCGAGGATCCTAATCTAGCCGTCGGTTTTCCCGCGGTAGCGGCGGGCGGTGTTTTCCCCCTACCATGGCGGTCGGTTGTTTTTCCGTCCGCCATCGTAATGACCTCCTTTGTTTTTTATTTATTATTAATTTAAAAATTATGTTTATAATTTAGAAAATAAAAATTCGAATTTAGAAAAATAATTGTTAGGAGTGTGTTGTTGGATTTGTAGGTATAAGGGTGAGGACTGTTTTAAAAAAAAGAATTTAAATTAAAAAAAAATGAAATTTTAATATTTAATTTACAAATAATATTTATTATTTGGATATCATTTTTTAGGAGTGGGATGTACACTTTCTAGTGGCTAAAGGAAGTGAGTGTTTTAAAAAAATAAAATGAAATCTAACATAAATTTACTGTGCAGCACCTACCCCAATTTAGGGGTCTATTACAATGGCGGTCGGATGTTCACCGCCGGGCCGGCGGTGGCGCCTGCCGTACCGGCGGTGTACATCCGGCCACCATCGCAACCAGGAAAACCGCCGGTCACATTAGGATGGTGGTGGTGACCGCGGCGGTGGGAAATTCCGACTGCCGCTTTACCGCCGGTTGCCATCCGCACTCCTGCCTGGCAGACGGAGCAGGACCGGGATAATGGTGGCGGTGCAGAGCAGGCTCCGCCGGCAGGATTAGGATGCCGGCGGTAGCCAGCCTTTCCTCAGCGGTCAGACTGCCATTGAAAGGCATGCAGTGATTGTCTTCCGGGGACCCGTTGCGGGCCCCCAATGTGTTGGGGGGGTGTGGGTGCACTGGGGGTACCCATGGTCCCCCTACATTTCCTGTACCACGTGGCAGGCACTGTGCAGTGCCTGCCACGCAGTGAAGGAAATGCAGGACATGCTCCTTTCGGCATCGCGGCGGTACTGCGGGCAGCAGCAACCGCCGCAATGTTAATGCCCGCGATCCGACCGCCGCGGTCGGATTTCGACAGCGGGTCATCGTAATTCAACCGGCGGTGATGTCGCGGTACATGCGGGCGGTCTTTTCTCGCTACCATGGCGGTCGGGAGGTTTCCCGACCACCATCGTAATAGGCCCCTTAATACTGACTGGAGTGGGAATAGTAATTTAATTACGTTTAGTGTCCAGCACCTACCCCAATTTAATACTGACTGGAGTGAGAATAGTAATTTAATTAAGTTTAGTGTCCAGCACCTACCACAATTTAATACTGACTGGAGTGGGAATAGTAAATTAATTAAGTTCAGTGTCCAGCACCTACCACAATTTAATTCTGACTGGAGTGGGAATAGTAATTTAATTAAGTTTAGTGTTCAGCACCTACCCCAATTTAATACTGACTGGAGTTGGAATAGTAAATTAATTAAGGTTAGTGTCCAGCACCTACCCCAATTTAATTCTGACTGGAGTTGGAATAGTACATTAATTAAGGTTAGTGTCCAGCACCTACCCCAATATAACTCTGATTGGAGTTGGAATAGTAAATTAATTAAGGTTAGTGTCCAGCACCTACCCCAAATTAATTCTGACTGGAGTGGGAATAGTAAATTAATTAAGGTTAGTGTCCAGCACCTATCCCAATTTAATACTGACTGTAGTGGGAATAGTAAATTAATTAAGTTTAGTGTCCAGCACCTACCCCAATTTAATACTGACTGGAGTGGGAATAGTAATTTAATTAAGGTTAGTGTCCAGCACCTACCCCAATTTAATTCTGACTGGAGTTGGAGTAGTAAATTAATTAAGGTTAGTGTCCAGCACCTACCCCAATTTAATACTGACTTGAGTGGGAATAGTAATTTAATTAAGTTTAGTGTCCAGCACCTACCCCAATTTAATACTGACTGGAGTGGGAATAGTAATTTAATTAAGGTTAGTGTCCAGCACCTACCCCAATTTAATATTGACTGGAGTTGTAATTGTAATTTAATTAAGTTTAGTGTCCAGCACCTACCCCAATTTAATACTGACTGGAGTGGGAATAGTAAATTAATTAAGTTTAGTGTCCAGCATCTACCCCAATTTAATACTGACTGGAGTGGGAATAGTAATTTAATTAAGTTTAGTGTCCAGCATCTACCCCAATTTAATACTAACTGGAGTTGGAATAGTAAATTAATTGAGGTTAGTGTCCAGCACCTACCCAAAATTAATTCTGACTGGAGTGGGAATAGTAATTTAATTACGTTTAGTGTCCAGCACCTACCCCAATTTAATACTGACTGGAGTGGGAATAGTAATTTAATTAAGTTTAGTGTCCAGCACCTACCACAATTTAATACTGACTGGAGTGGGAATAGTAAATTAATTAAGTTCAGTGTCCAGCACCTACCACAATTTAATTCTGACTGGAGTGGGAATAGTAATTTAATTAAGTTTAGTGTTCAGCACCTACCCCAATTTAATACTGACTGGAGTTGGAATAGTAAATTAATTAACCCCTTCGGTGCTCGTGACGAGACCAGCTCGTCATGAGTCACGGTGGAGCTGTGCTCATGACGAGCTGGACTCGTCATAACGGCTGCGCTCCTCCCACGCGCGATTGATTCCCCGCCTGTGCGGGCGAATTAATCAGTGGGCGGGGTCGTGACGAGACCAGCTCATCATGAGCACAGCTCCACCGTGACTCATGACGAGCTGGTCTCGTCACGAGCACCGCGGCGCCGTGCTCACCCCCCGCCCCCCTCGCACCGTGGGGGAATTACCCCCGCAGGGAAGGGCTTAAGGTTAGTGTCCAGCACCTACCCCAATTTAATTCTGACTGGAGTTGGAATAGTAAATTAATTAAGGTTAGTGTCCAGCACCTACCCCAAATTATTTCTGACTGGAGTGGGAATAGTAAATTAATTAAGGTCAGTGTCCAGCACCTATCCCAATTTAATACTGACTGTAGTGGGAATAGTAATTTAATTAAGTTTAATGTCCAGCACCTACCCCAATTTAATACTGACTGGAGTGGGAATAGTAATTTAATTAAGGTTATTGTCCAGCATCTACCCCAATTTAATTCTGACTGGAGTTGGAATAGTAAATTAATTAAGGTTAGTGTCCAGCACCTACCCCAATTTAATACTGACTGGAGTGGGAATAGTAATTTAATTAAGTTTAGTGTCCAGCATCTACCCCAATTTAATACTGACTGGAGTTGGAATAGTAAATTAATTAAGTTTAGTGTCCAGCATCTACCCCAATTTAATACTGACTGGAGTGGGAATAGTAATTTAATTAAGTTTAGTGTCCAGCATCTACCCCAATTTAATACTAACTGGAGTTGGAATAGTAAATTAATTGAGGTTAGTGTCCAGCACCTACCCAAAATTAATTCTGACTGGAGTGGGAATAGTAATTTAATTACGTTTAGTGTCCAGCACCTACCCCAATTTAATACTGACTGGAGTGGGAATAGTAATTTAATTAAGTTTAGTGTCCAGCACCTACCACAATTTAATACTGACTGGAGTGGGAATAGTAAATTAATTAAGTTCAGTGTCCAGCACCTACCACAATTTAATTCTGACTGGAGTGGGAATAGTAATTTAATTAAGTTTAGTGTTCAGCACCTACCCCAATTTAATACTGACTGGAGTTGGAATAGTAAATTAATTAACCCCTTCGGTGCTCGTGACGAGACCAGCTCGTCATGAGTCATGGTGGAGCTGTGCTCATGATGAGCTGGTCTCGTCATAACGGCTGCGCTCCTCCCACGCGCGATTGATTCCCCGCCTGTGCGGGCAAATTAATCAGTGGGCGGGGTCATGACGTGACCAGCTCATCATGAGCACAGCTCCACCGTGACTCATGACGAGCTGGTCTCGTCACGAGCACCACGGCGCCGTGCTCACCCGTCGCCCCCCTCACACCGTGGGGGAATTACCCCCGCAGGGAAGGGCTTAAGGTTAGTGTCCAGCACCTACCCCAATTTAATTCTGACTGGAGTTGGAATAGTAAATTAATTAAGGTTAGTGTCCAGCACCTACCCCAAATTAATTCTGACTGGAGTGGGTATAGTAAATTAATTAAGTTTAATGTCCAGCACCTACCCCAATTTAATACTGACTGGAGTGGGAATAGTAATTTAATTAAGGTTATTGTCCAGCATCTACCCCAATTTAATTCTGACTGGAGTTGGAATAGTAAATTAATTAAGGTTAGTGTCCAGCACCTACCCCAATTTAATACTGACTGGAGTTGGAATAGTAAATTAATTAAGGTTAGTGTCCAGCACCTACCCAAAATTAATTCTGACTGGAGGGGAATAGTAATTTAATTAAGTTTAGTGTCCAGCACCTACCCCAATGTAATACTGACTGGAGTGGGAATAGTAAATTAATTAAGTTTAGTGTGCTCCACCTACCCTGTATTTATGTTAAGTGGTGTTGGAAGAGTAATTAAGCTAAATGTAATTTTAAATATTTTAAAAAAATATTATTGCAGTTTAAAGCAGTATAAAAATATAAATATAATATAGTTGTGTAGGAAAAAAATAAACATTGTATATATATTTTATTAAAACATATTATTTTATACAGTACAATTAATAATATTACATTTAATATGAAACATTGAATTTAATAATAATGAAATGGTAGACAATAAATTAGACATTTTAATTTTTTTATTAAGTTTATTCTTTTTAAAAATAATATGTAATGGAAATGTAAAAATCATCTTTTATAAAAAAATTGAAACATAAATCAATACATGAATATAGGAAATGATATTTATTTGAGAAACAATAAAACAGTTTGTCTATATGTAATTTTTAACATGTCATAATTAAAGAAAATTTATTTTATACATTGGTACCTTGCTTTAAACATTTGTGTACAATTTTGTAATATCAGATACTGTAATTTAAAAAAATTTGGGTACAGTTGACATAATATATATTTTTAACAATTGCTAATTATTCTTTGGTATCATTAACTTTTTTAAATTTGTTAGATACATTGGTAATATTTTAATAACATGAAACTGTATACATTTTTATAATACATTTGAGAAATATAAACATAGTTTGATTTTTATACAAAAAAATACATTTTAATTAGTAATATTAATATATAAAATATTAACATTAATAATTATTACATAGTTTTTATATTGTACATTTTATTTAGAAAGTAGATATTTTTTAAAGAAAAAAAACTATTACAATGTTTAAATAATTGTTTAATTTAACATGTAACTATATGGAATTATAATATTAAATATTATATGTTTAATAATATTTATTATTATAATTTTACAATGTCCAAAAACATAAAATGCATTTAAACAAATAAGGTACAAATTGTAGTATTTTAATTAAACATAATAGTAATTTATATTTTACCTTATAACATTTTAAAAATTAAAAAGCATTTATTTTATATGTTTAAAGCTGCCATATTTGTTTGGGGCTTGTATTTTGTAACCGCTCGCTGTTGTTTTGGTTTATTTTGAAGGAGAGAAGCTCGCGGTTGGGAGCTGCTTCACGTCGAGCAAGGTAAGAATATTGTTGTTTATTTAAACTATGGGGTCCATTACGATGGCAGGCGGGCAATGGAGCCAGGGACCGACCGCCGAAGTTGCGGCGGTCCCGCCATGAGCATTAGGATGCACCCGCCACACTGGCGGGCGCATCGTGGCCCTTTTCCATTGTGGGTGGATCTGCTGGCTGCAGACCCGCTCGCAATGGAAATGGACTGTGCACGGCATTGCCATGCACTACATGGCAGGCACCACGTGGTGCCTGCCACGTAGTGCATGGCAATGAGGGGGGGTACCATAGGTACCCCCATGTGCACCCCCCACCTCCCTTTCACCCTGGGGGCCCGAAATGGGCCCCCACAGGCAAGGACCGCATGCCTTTCCATGGCGGCAACGCCGCCATGGAAAGGTGAAAGACCGCCAGCATCATGATATGGATGGCGGTGTCTTGCAGACACCGCCACCATATCATGCCCTTTTTCCGCCCGGTCGACGAGTGGACCGGCGGAAAAGCGGCGGACTGTCTTTCCGTCCGCTGCAGACCCCCCAGCCATCCTAATGTGGCAGGGGGTCATTCATGGCGGGTGGATCGCCCCCTCCGGGCCGGCGGTGGCGATCTGCCCACCATCCTAATAGGCCCCTAAATTTTTAATAGTTTGAAAAGTAGTTAGGCTGTAGTTAGTGTGTGTTGAGTTAGGTTTCAGAAGTTATGGCGTTTTTTTATGAGTTAGTTAGGTATCGACGATTTCTGTAGTGTTACGTTTTGGAGGCCTAGTTAGAAATTTTAAAGTAGAGTAGTATATGTGTTAATATTGTGTGTATAATGTTTGTAATATTATGATTTGATATATTATGTGTATATTTGTGTGGGTGGGAATGTTTGTGTTTTTGTTTTCTAGGTTTTATTCGAAAGAAGTTGCGGTTGCCGGAATATTGCGTTTTTTTAAATTAAGGAAGTGTATATTAGTTTTAGTAACTAATAATTATTAAACACTTTCTTAATTTTTCGGATTTCACAGAGCGTTTCCTTTTTTTAAAACTTTTATTCGGGTTTTATATGGTTTCGGGATTGTGGATTTACGGACGGAGGATTTATTTTTGTTACAGTTTGATTTTTACATTTTTTTTTGGGAACCTTTTTAATCTATTTGGATTATGAACTACGTGGATTAATTTAGAAGATGTGGGATTTTCAGTCTACAACTACGGAAACTGTAAGTTTTTTAAACTTTTTAATTGTGGGAGGGAAATGATTTTAATTTTATTGCTGTTGCTGTTTATTTTTTCACATATTTAATTAACCCCTTCCCTGCGGATGACGGAACCACGCCGTCATGAGCACGGGCGGCGTGTGCTCATGACGGCGTGGTTCCGTCATGCTGCGGCCGCTCCGCCCACGCGGGACTGATTCCCCGCCTGTGCGGGCGGGTAGTGAGTGGGCGGGGTCGTGACGGAACCACGCCGTCATGAGCACAGCTCGCCCGTGACTCATGACGGCGTGGTTCCGTCCACGAGCATGGCGGCGCCGCGCTCACCCCCGCCCTCCAGCGCCGCGGCGGAATTACCGCCACGGCCAAGGGGTTAATGTGTCTATATATATATTTATTTATTAATAAAAATATATTAGACAAATTAATTACTTTTGCGAAGAAATAAAAAAATGTGTATGTATTTTAATAATTTAACTGAAAAGTATTATACATTTACATTGTTTTGAGAGTTTAGAGTAGGCTTTTGACAATCATTCCAGGCCTCTTGTTGTAGGGTATAGTTTAACTTGTTGTTGAAGGTATTGATACATTTGCTTAGTTTGTTTGGATAGTTTAGGCCTGAGTTGTGTGACAGATTGCTCCATTCTGAGTTCTTGGTAGCTTTGTTCTTTTTGCAGGGAGACTAGTAGTTTGTGTAGGGTAGGTGTGCCTCGTCCTGTTGGTGATTGGAAGGCATTATGCCATCCTTAAACAGCATTATTTGTTTTGGCTTCTTGGTTCAGTGTGGTAAGGTAGAAATTCCACCATGGAATTTGGTATTTTGGTTGTCTCCTATGGCCTGATCTACGGAGTCTCCCCACCCAGGTATCTTCAAAATAGTCTAGGAGGGGACTTAATTTTTGTTCATGTTGCTGGTAGTAAGGACTTTCTAGTAAAAGGTTGTAATGTTCGGCCACGTCAGTTACTGGCACGTAGTCTAGTGCAATCAGTTTTTTTATTTGGTATGCGAATGAACTGTTTGTTGCATACTCTACATTTAGGGGGTCATTAGGATGGCAGGCGGATCGCCATTGCCAGCCAGGCGGTGGCGACCCACCCGCCATCTCCACCTGATTCACCCCCGCCATATTATAATGGTTGGGGGTACTGCGGCGGAGCACTCTTTTCCGCCGGTTGGCAATCGTTCTGATTGCCGGCCGGGCAGACTGGGGCCTTAATATGGTGCCGGTGCCTAGAGGCACCGCCATCCATATTAGGATGTGTGTCTCAAAAGGCGTTTCCATGGCGGCGATGCCGCCATGGAAAGGCTGGCGGAGATGTGCATTGGGGGCCCGTTGCGGGCCCCCAGGGGGGTGGGGAGTGCACTTGGGGGGTACCCATGGTACCCCCCTGCAGTTCCATGTACAAGGTGGCAGGCACCGCGCGGGGCCTGCCACGTTGTGCATGGGAATGCACTACATGCTCATTTGACATTGCGGCGGGTGCTGCTTACAGCAGCACCCGCCGCAATGTCAAATATGCAGAATGCGACCGCCAGGGTGGCGGTCGCATCCTAATCAGCGGTGCGGGACCGCCGCACGTCTGGCGGCCGGACCCAGCACCGCGAGGATGGCGGGCGGACTTTAGTCCGCTCGCCATCCTAATAGGCCCCTTAGTGGAGATTTTTGTAGGTGTCTCCATAGACACTGATTGAAATGATAGTAACATCCTTGTATTGATGTGTGTGGGTATGATTTTAGAATAGCAGTTATCATAGCCTGCTCAAAATCTATAATTATTTTCTGTGGAAAATAATTATTTGTCTCTTGTTTAATCTTATTTAGTATTTCCATATATGTTGAATTCTGTTTATTGGGCAGCAAGGCGTAAATAAAGGGGATGTTAGTGTTCTGATGTGATGTAGGCCATGGATAGTGTATAATTGGTAGAATGGTTTGGGACAGATTTTAAAAGTCCCATCCATCATCCATGTTTCTGATTGTTGAAGCGTTATTAAATTGTTTGCAGTAGCAAACATAATTATTCTCTTTTCTTTGCATTTGTTATCATAGAGAATAAAGGGTTCCTCATTGTGAGTTATAGCTAGTTCTGGGGAAATGATCACTCCTTCAAAAGTTTTAGGAGTAGGTGTGGTAGTTGTTGTAGCTTTTTTTGTGCGAGCTATAGTTCTTTTTAATGAAGCAATGGAGGGCATTTGTCCAGTTGCTTCTTTGGGTACTTTAGGCAGCAGCTCTTTAAGTATTACACTGGTAGGTGTTTGTGAGCTAGTGCTAGCTTCTTTAATGTTATCAGGGGCATTTCTAACTTCAATTTCTGTTACATTAGGAGGATGGTTATGTTCCCTTGTATACATAACAGTTATTTATTTGAATAGTACTTGGAACATTTCCAATTGACTTTTAGTCCACTCGGCTTTTCCTGTGTGTAGACATACCCCATGTAACATAACAACATTTTTCCTTTTTGGGATCTTATAAATTGTGCGCCTTCTGTCATTGTGATGTGTTAAATTCTATAACAAATGTATATGAAAATTATTAAAAAGAATATTATACATATTTACATTTTATTAAATACACATTTTTATAAATATACTTACAAAGTCCGTTTTGAGATGCTTTTAAATGTATATGTTATTTCTTTGTCTGTTGAATCTTGTTAAGTCGTTGGTTTTTCTGTAAGAAAAGTAAAAAATATTTTTATTTGTTTTATTAAATTTGTACATGCAGTGGGGTGAGTGTTTGGGATGGATTTGGGGTTTGGATGGATTTTTTAGATATTTTTGAAAGGCGTTTTGATGAATACTTACTTTATTAGTTAGATGTTTTTAGGAGGTGATCTGTTATTTTCTGGTTGCTTCGCGAATTATCTATATATTTTAATTATCTGAATAGGAAACTTATTAGTTTCTGAATATTAGTTTAACTGTTGTTTTATAAATGGTGATTTACTTACTTTTTGAAGAGTGAAATAGCTTTGGCTTTGATGAAGTCCTTGCTTGTGGTAGAAATCCGGCAGAGTTTCGGCTTCCTTATTGTTTTTGGTTTAAGGTGTAAAATAAGACTAAGCTTTCTTTGTTTATATAGTGTTTATTTAATTGTTTGTTTAATCTCATTGGTTCATTTTAATAATGTGTATTTTTATTGGTTACTTTTTATTGTGTTAATTGTTTTGGTAGTTGTTTTCCTTATATGGAAAACGCTAATTAAGAGTCAGCTTTTTTTTTATTTTCCCCACATGTTGAATTATTTTGGTGTGCATTATATTATATATGATATGCAAAAAAAGTGTTGATATGATGCAAGTATGCTTTTAAAATTGTTATTAATAGTGTGTTTATTATCTAATGTTTTAATTATGTTTTACTACTTCCAAAAATTATATATTTGGTTTTATTTATTTATTGCAATGTATGTTTATGTATTTAACTATATTTATGGTGTTTAATTTTGTGTGTTTTCTCTATTTTTGAGTTGTCGATATTTTGTAAAAAACGATAATATTGCTGTCTATATTTTTGTTATCGATATTTTGGACATGTATATTTTTAAAGAATGTTCGATAATTTATATAACGATAATTATGTGTTCGATATTTGTGTCATCGATAATTTTATATGACGATATTGTGGTGTCGATAATAGTGTATTTTTTAAATTAAGTATATAGTATCGATATTAGGGTTGTCGATATTTTTGTGTCGATGAAAATGTAGGTCGATAATGTGTCTGTCGATATTTTGTCAGATTCCTTCACCATCTTACTGTAAAGTCAATAACTGCCTAGTAATTCTGAACCCTAGCATCCAATAAAGTCTTGAGGGAGGCAATGCGATTGAACATTGTTGCATTGTGCCAACATGGAACGTTTAGCTTAACTGGGACTGCCAGGAAGGAATGACCATAAATATATGAGGTCGCTCAAGCGTGGTGGTTTGTTAGTTTGAAGAAGTAGAGTCATTTCTCTGGAGCAAGGAGTGTTTGCCTTGGCACACGATGCAGGTTCAGCCTGAGCATATTTTTATAACCTCAAAAATCATTAGCAAAAGCCTGCAGTGATACAGCCGAGAAAACTCCAAAAGCTCTAGGTGGGTTAAGGTACATCTGAGCTGCAGATAAAAATTCAGTTTTGTGGAGTAGGCTCATTGGCTACTCCGTGATTTTTCAGATTTGATCGTTGCTCATCACAAGTGGGTCCAATAGCAGTTGCTTGAAAAGTAAAGACAATCAGTGCTCCTCTAAAACAATTACTTTATTGGAGTCCTGCAACTGAGGTATTCCACATGACAGCAAATATGGTGACTTTTTTATTTTATTTTATTTTTTACGGAGTTTTATATAGCGCGAACTTGACCCGAAGGTATCGGGTATCAGAGCGCTTTACACGAGCACCAGTTGCGTTACATGAGGACACATTCATTATTGAAGATTTTATGGTTATACCTTTTCTGCATTGGTAGGGCAGCTTCATTATGGTTCTCGTAAAAAAAAAAAAATGACACTATTGTGGGGGCATTTCTTCATAACCCGCACTTCTGGATGAACTTTTAATACCCCTAACTCATGTTTTAATTAAATGTTCAGGAATAGGAGTGTAATGATCGAGACCCCACAGCACAGCACTGGCTGTGCCTTGTTTATTGTGTCCTGGCCAGCTCATTTCCTGTGGTGCCAAGACATATGGCTTGTAGCCACATTAGATCTGCTCCAAAGAAGTTTTCTCTGCAGTCATATTCTCTGGTTTTCGCCAATCAAGCTTTTCGGGAAGGGTTGTGTAGTTAGGTATTTAGCGTGACAGCAAGGCTAAGCATGTGTATTTTAAGGTGTCCCAAAAGTCACATGGACAAGGTAGAGTCTATGGGGTCGATTCCGATCTCGGCCGGAAGCGCACCTAACAGTATTCGTCCGGAAAAAACCAAGCCGAACGCATGTTTCCCGACCGATTCGTACAGTCGTCCGAACGAGCAAGTATGATGTGCATAACTGCTCAGATCCAGACCCAGCCGTACGTACCCATTCCAGCTCCTGTTCCCCGCCCGAGCCGGATCCGTAAACGCCGAATCGAGTCGCACGGAAGCAAATATACAGCACCTTCCGGCCGGACTAGTACGATGCGCCTTCCGTACGTGCCGAACCCGTCGCTACGTCCGGCACGTCAGAGCATCCGGGAGAGCTGTACATCAGCTCCGATTCGCGCCACAAGACGATCCACGGTGACGAGACGAACAAGCCAGCGACGAGTACGAGTCGAAGCCACGAGAAACCCGAATGAGACGACCCAACCATGAATCCCATCGCGCAGGTCCTACCAATACTCTACATCTATTACCGGGACCGGTACGGACACGTATGGCGCAGACGGTAAGTCAAACACCCACAACACAAACAAACGACACGTAGCCGAAATATGTCACACACACACATACGGATGCAGAAATGACGTACACTAGCAACAGCAGAACCATAGGGGCGGGATGGCTATCACCAATGCCATACACACCCATAGGGGGATGGATGCCTACCACTACCACTACCCCTACTCAGGGGGGCCTGGATGCCTGTCACTACTACCATCCCCACCCATAGGGGGATGGATGCCTACCACTAACACCACCCCTACTCAGGGGGGCCTGGATGCCTACCACTACCACCACCCCTACTCAGGGGGGCCTGGATGCCTACCACTACCACCACCCCTACTCAGGGGGGCCTGGATGCCTGTCACTACTACCATTTCCACTCATAGGGCGATGGATGCCTACCACCAACACCACCCCTACTCATGGGGGCCTGGATGCCTACCACTAACACCACCCCTACTCATGGGGGCCTGGATACCTACCACTACCACCACCCCTACTCAGGGGGGCCTGGATGCCTGTCACTACTACCATCCCCACTCATAGGGGGATGGATGCCTACCACTAACACCACCCCTACTCAGGGGGCCTGGATGCCTACCACTACCACCACCCCTACTCAGGGGGCCTGGATGCCTGTCACTACTACCATCCCCACTCATAGGGGGATGGATGCCTACCACTAACACCACCCCTACTCATGGGGGCCTGGATGCCTACCACTAACACCACCCCTACTCATGGGGGCCTGGATGCCTACCACTACCACCACCCCTACTCAGGGGGCCTGGATGCCTGTCACTACTACCATCCCCACTCATAGGGAGATGGATGCCTACCACTAACACCACCCCTACTCAGGGGGCCTGGATGCCTGTCACTACTACCATCCCCACTCATAGGGGGATGGATGCCTACCACTACCACCACCCCTACTCAGGGGGGCCTGGATGCCTGTCACTACTACCATCCCCACTCATAGGGGGATGGATGCCTACCACTAACACCACCCCTACTCATGGGTGCCTGGATGCCTACCACTACCACCACCCCTACTCATGGGGACCTGGATGCCTGTCACAACTACCATCCCCACTCATAGGGGGATGGATGCCTACCACTAACACCACCCCTACTCAGGGGGCCTGGATGCCTGTCACTACTACCATCCCCACTCATAGGGGGATGGATGCCTACCACTAACACCACCCCTACTCAGGGGGCCTGGATGCCTACCACTACCACCACCCCTACTCAGGGGGCCTGGATGCCTGTCACTATTACCATCCCCCTCATAGGGGGATGGATGCCTACCACTAACACCACCCCTACTCATGGGGGCCTGGATGCCTACCAATAACACCACCCCTACTCATGGGGGCCTGGATGCCTACCACTACCACCACCCCTACTCAGGGGGGCCTGGATGCCTGTCACTACTACCATCCCCACTCATAGGGGGATGGATGCCTACCACTAACACCACCCCTACTCAGGGGGGCCTGGATGCCTACCACTACCACCACCCCTACTCAGGGGGGCCTGGATGCCTGTCACTACTACCATCCCCACTCATAGGGGGATGGATGCCTACCACTAACACCACCCCTACTCATGGGGGCCTGGATGCCTACCACTACCACCACCCCTACTCATGGGGGCCTGGATGCCTGTCACTACTACCATCCCCACTCATAGGGGGATGGATGCCTACCACTAACACCACCCCTACTCAGGGGGGCCTGGATGCCTGTCACTACTACCATCCCCACTCATAGGGGGATGGATGCCTACCACTAACACCACCCCTACTCATGGGTGCCTGGATGCCTACCACTACCACCACCCCTACTCATGGGGGCCTGGATGCCTGTCACTACTACCATCCCGACTCATAGGGGGATGGATGCCTACCACTAACACCACCCCTACTCAGGGGGCCTGGATGCCTGTCACTACTACCATCCCCACTCATAGGGGGATGGATGCCTACCACTACCACCACCCCTACTCAGGGGGCCTGGATGCCTGTCACTACTACCATCCCCACTCATAGGGGGATGGATGCCTACCACTAACACCACCCCTACTCAGGGGGCCTGGATGCCTGTCACTACTACCATCCCCACTCATAGGGGGATGGATGCCTACCACTAACACCACCCCTACTCATGGGTGCCTGGATGCCTACCACTACCACCACCCCTACTCATGGGGGCCTGGATGCCTGTCACTACTACCATCCCGACTCATAGGGGGATGGATGCCTACCACTAACACCACCCCTACTCAGGGGGGCCTGGATGCCTACCACCACTACCATCCCCACTCATAGGATGGGTAATGCATGACACAACCAGCATACTCCAACATAAGGAATGTCAGAAAAAGACATCACCCCAACATCATGACAAGCGTGTGTAGTCTGTGTCAAATGCCTACAACACTGAACATGATAATGAACATACAATGTGACCCCCTATCACATGTGTCACACATAAATGTGTGTGGCCTCCACAATGCAAGCAGACCATGACCACTGTGGCAATGGGGTCTAAACCCCCATCATCACAGTGTCCAAAATGTAAGTGTGGGGTCCATATCTGAAGCACATTTTGAACATTGTGGCAATGGTGTCTAAACCCCCAGCATCACAGTGTCCAAAATGTAAGTGTGGGGTCCATAGCTGAAGCACATTTTGAACATTGTGGCAATGGGGTCTAAACCCCCTTCATCACAGTGTCCAAAATGTAAGTGTGGGGTCCATAGCTGAAGCACATTTTGAACATTGTGGCAATGGGGTCTAAACCCCTTCATCACAGTGTCCAAAATGTAAGTGTGGGGTCCATAGCTGAAGCACATTTTGAATATTGTGGCAATGGGGTCTAAACCCCCATCATCACAGTGACCAAAATGTAAGTGTGGGGTCCATAGCTGAAGCCCAATTGAACATTGTGGCAATGGGGTCTAAAGCCCCATCATCACAGTGACCAAAAGGTAAGTGTTGTCATGGAAAAAGCTGCAACTGCTAAACAGCATGGATGATTCCTGGTCACACAACAACAAACACATCAGTGGCAAAGTAGTGCTTGTGTCCCATAGCAACATAGATTAGGTGAGGCAAACAGTGCAGTGCAAATAAGACATACCTTTGGCCATGTGCAGACAAACATCACCCATGGGGGCTGACATTGTCAACATTTATCAATTACACAATGGCAGAAGTGACCATCATAATGCAGACCCACATATCTGCACCAATGGACACACACATGTAGATATCCTGTGGAGACTGTAGATGTGAGGTGAACAAATACCATACCATGGCAGCAATGGGACATACAAACCATGATTATTGTGCTGACTGATGACCTAGGAGTCCCAGGGACAGCAGGGGAAATCCACCAAACAACATACAACCAATGCAACACTAAAGATATGCCAATGCAGTGGTGCAGATGCACAAACACAAACAGGCAGCCTCACACTGCATATCAAACACAACAAGTGATGGGGGGTGTGCAAGTGTCCCCAGGCAACCCCACAACACATGGAGAGGCCTGAATCCCAATTACACAGATGTGTATACAGTGCCACACAAAAGTAACTCATGGATCGGATTTCCCTATGTGGGCAATCAGGCATTGTTAGATGAGAGGGAGCCCAAATTACACATGTCACACAAGCTTGTAGGAAGAGCAACTAACACAGCAAGAGACAGACCCACCACAGCACTACTCCCAGGGACACCGCATTGTGGTGACACTAGCCTGCATGATAATCCCACTGTGATGACAAAGGTAGATGTCGTTCACACAGTGAACCACAGCCATGTGTCCAGAGCAACTAACTACCATCACACCTACACAAGCACAAATCAATCAGCACGGCCTGTCAGCCAAGGCCAATATGGATGTAGGGGTCTAGCCATGCAACAACTCACATTTGCACACACTCAACACCACACACCTTGATCTCCACCAATGTGCAGCTGTGAAGCTCACATGGACTGGTGACATTGCACATGCACCCATGACAATCCCAGGGGGGGTGGTGGGAACCAAGGTGTGAAACCCATCACACATGGCCAGTCAACAAGACTCGTGAATGTCTGACACACTACACAGTACGCCGTACATGGGCATGACGTGAAATCCACCCCAATCAATGGGATCCCGGCTACAGTCACACACCAATGAAGAAGCCAAGGTGACACACAAAGAACACACATAGACAACTTCCAACATTGCAGCTCTGACCCTGAGGAGTGGCAGCAGTCACACACACAACGTGTCACAATCACTGAAAGCTACCACAAACTGTAAATTACATGACCTGTGTAACCCACAAGTGCCAAGGGGAATCCTGACTGTGTCCCATCTGCATTTGCCCACATCCCCAGCCCTGACAACAAAGACAACTAGGGATGACAACCTCATGAACATTAGTTTGCCCTGCACCCACATCCCGGAGAAACCAGGTCCAAGAATCTGTATGAACACAGGACAACTCAGCAAGCATCACAAACAGGAACATCCCTAGGGACACAGACTGTGTAGGAAAAGGGAAGGGAACACACACAGACATGCTCACACAACACGGGCCCAGCCAATGTCACGGGATTACACACTGCCATGAGGGCACTCCACTCCTGTGGCAGGTCCGCTGTGCCAAACCTTGTCTGTGCATGACTCAAACATGTCAGCAGAACACTCGGTCAGTGAGTCAACAACTACAACACACTGAAGGCTCTGCTCACAACAGTCTGGGTACAGGAGTGTCACGTCAGTCATCTGCATACACCCTAAACACATGTCAAGCAAGTTGCACTGTATACACAGATGAGTCCTTCAACATTGATGTGCTAAACTGCATGTCCAGTGGAGATGGGCACACAGTCAGGGAAATAGAAACATTGAACAGTGGTAAGCACACCAGATGTGCATCAGTGTAAGCCAAAGATGTTAATTTACAAATGGAAAACGTACATCCATGTGTCAAATGCTGAACATTACACCCTCAGACTGCAGCAAAGGATGCTATAGATCCAGACTACATTAGGACACATATCCCATGGACCACATGGAGTCCATCACAGCAACACTTCATTTTCCTGATCTGAACACCATTACAACTGCAAATGCATGATGATACTCTTCTACATCAGGTACATCCAAAGAAAAACCACAATTAAACAAAAAGAGGCTTTATTCAGCAAATGTTAAATTAAAATTTGAAGTCCAAAAGAAACTAAGGCCAATGGCCAGTCCAAATACACAGTCCCAACAGGGTGATACGTGACAACTTGTCACCCATTGCTTGCCTGCACTGCTACGGACAGGGGACATCCCCTCGGAGGGGCATACAAGGGGCAGGCCAGGCACCGCAGGGACAGGATCAGGGGATGCCAGAAGGAGGCAGTGAAGGGGTGGTGGGTGCAGGAGTGTCACCGGCAACTGCAGTGGAGGTGTCTGACTCAGTGGGGGCCGGCACCACTGTAGGGCACAACTCAGATGTTGTGGGTGCTGCAACCACTGCAGTGGGCCGGTCAGATGGAGTGGACTGGGTCCCCACTGCAGTGGCCGAGTCAGACGGGGTGGTTGTGGACTCCACTGCAGTGCACAACTCCAAGGGAGTGGAAGGGGGGCAGATGAGGTGGGCAGGACAGAGGGGGGGGACCCAGTCTCCACACCAGTGGCACAAACAGGCAGAGCGTCTGGTTTGGGGGTGGAAGAGCAAGTGGTAGGGGGGAGGGCCTAAGTAGTTTGGGGATGCGGTATCGGTGTGTGGGGGAACCTGGGGCAGGGTGTGGCGGTGGAACCTGTGCAGTGGTGGCCTGGGGGATGGAGGAGAGAGACTGTGTGGTGGAGCTGCGTGGTGGTGGTGGTGGGGTCTTGCCCTTCCTGGTCCGGGGGGACTTACGAATGGGGTCCTCTGTCTGCCTGTGCCTGGGGGAGGGTGTCCGGGTGTGAGGGGCACTCCCCTCTGTGTGTGGTGGTCACCTCTTCCGCCTGGACTTCGTGTCAGGTGTATCTGTGGGGAAGAGGCCAAGCTCACAGAGGAAGAGCTTCTGGGAGGGGGGGGTTGCAGGTGAGGCAAGGGAAGGGCTTTTGGAGGGAGAGGTATCTGAGGACTGCGGAGTGCTCGTGGATGCGTGTGTGTGTGTCTGGCCCCATCCCCTGTGAGTGAGGTATCAGTCCCCTGACTGTGCGTGCGTGTGCGTCTGGATTTTGGTGTGTGTGTCTGTGTGCTGCTTGTGTCTGTGCTGGTGCGTGCCGGTGCCGGTGTGTGTGTGCTTGGGACAGGTAGGGTGCTGGGTATTGTGGATGGGGCAGAGGTAGGAGGGGCGAGGGACTGTTGCAGGAGGGACACTGCTGCCGTCAGTGAGGAGGCCATGGACTGATTGGTCCGATGTAGGGCAGACATGCCAGATGACATGCCCTCCATGAATGACACCAGTTGTGTCAAAAGACCCATGTGTGCATGGAGGACACTCAGAATTGATGTCTGCCCTACATGGATCTGTTTCAGCAAGTCCACAGACTCCACACTCAGGGCAGCAGGGGGGATAGAGGCAGGGGGTGCTGTGCCTGGCATGAAGGAGACACGCTCCCCTACACGGGAGCCTCCACGGACATGTGGGATGGGAGGGTGGAGATGGTGGTGGTGGTGGGTGCAGACTTGCTTGACGTTGCCTCTGGTCTGCTGACACCCGCCTCCACAAGGGAGTCCTCACTGGAGATGCTGTTTTCCCCAGCCGAGGTGGTCGTAGCTGAGGTATCCTCAGTGTGGCTCCCCTCACCCTCCGTGCAACTGGGACCCTCGGTCTCCCATGCAGTGGACCCAGTCTGGCTCTGCCGCTCCTCTTGGTCCATGGAGCTGTCTCCTCCTGTGGCCGTGGATGTATCTGCAAACAATCAGGATAAACAGAGCAACATTAGTCACCTGTACTGACCACACACACCACAGTAAGTACAGCACATCACAGAGCAAGCCCTGCCATCATTTGCTAGACATTGCAATTAGTGCTGACACTGATTTCAAGAAGCCCATTGTCTGCCTGACAGTCAGTCATGCCACACATATCCTACCTGTCCATGCACCCATCTGTCTGCTGCCTGTTGTATGCGACTAATCATATGTGCACACATGCACCACATACACAGTTGTTGGACATCCAAGAGTATATATGGAAATGTGTCACTCCAAACACATGCCATCTCCTGCCACCGACTCAGTACATGTGTCAGGAAAAGTGATGGGCAAAGACTCTGCTGATATGCGGGTTTTGGTTCCATCACCAGACACAATGATGTCCTCATGTCCTGATAGACAATGCAACAATGGTGTGCATGCAGGACATATCACACCACTGCTGGACCACCCTTTGCGATTGGAATGTCATGGCACAGGCCTGTCTGGCAAGTCAGTCATAACTGTCTCCTGTCACAGGGGCAGTGCATACAAACAACACCAGTCTGCACTGTGTCACAATCAGGGGATTTTTAGAAATGTAAGCCCTGTAGCTGACAGGTGCACATGTGAACCCCTGGCCACCCACATCATGAGGACTGAGATGATCCCACATCAATCAAATGAGACATTTGAGTGACTGCAAACACAAATCCATACACATGAGCACTTCACCGTCTGATGAGAATGAACCAAAGATGCCGGCACCTCAATGTTTCATACAACATTGTGCACAGTCAAGGGATCAGAGACCTATGCATTGACCTATGTGCAGATCCCATAGTCATAACTCAGATGGCTGGCCACCCCAAATTGTTAAACACTCCAGGAGTCCAAATAGCAAGGCCACACCACGGTGACACAGAGGCACACACCTGAGTGCACTCTTCACAATGCCCAATATGTATGCTGACACACGGGAGTGGGAGAACAGAGTGCCTTCGATGTACGGAGTAGGCATTACAGTCCTGGTCCATGTGCAACATGGTATTACCCTGAACACTAGGCGGGTGGCTATGCATGTGTCACACACATGATGTACATACTTCTGAGGCCCCTACCTTGGTCTCTGCAGCAGCATGGGTGTGTGGCACATACCCCAGACATGTGGCGAGTCAGAGTAGCAATTGGAACACATATTAAAGCCATACCCAGAGTACATGTCAGATCACAGGCAATGTGAGCAATTGTACCACCCATGCAGCCCACCACAAAGTTCCTGTAACTGATGCTGTCCCCAACTTGAACCACAGGTAACTGCAAGTAAACAGTACCCAAGTGACCTAAGTCACAGACTGTAAGGGCCACACCTGTGTATCAGATGAGGAGGGGGCATGACACAAGTGAGGGACATGAGTCCAGGACGACATGACAGTTGTACTGTGGAAGTGGAACCAGGCTAAAGGAGTGCATAGAGCATGTCAGTCATAGTACACAGTTGAGGCTAGCACTTACCCCCTCCTTGCTGCTGTCTGGCCTTCAGCTGCCCATCCAGGTCAGGGAAGACCACCGCCAGGATCCGGAGCATGTGGGGGGTCAGGGTCCGGTGTGCGCCCCTCCTGCGAGTAGGCGACAGCTTCAGCTGGACCCTTGCGATCCTCCGGGTCCAGCCCCGAAGGTCCTGCCACGTCTTCTGGCAGTTGCAGATCCTGCGCCTGTAGACCCCCACAGATCGTACTGCCCGGACGATGGTCAGCCAGATCTCCTGCTTCTGGTGTGCATCAACCTGTGAGGATGACAAAGTGAAAAGGCCATTACTACACATGCAACATTTCCGTGCATCACACAGTTGGATATACATGTCTCAATCACAGGGGCATATGATCTACACAGGTAGTGCAACTATGGCTATGAACAGTTTGCCAGCAGTTACTAAATGGTATCATTGCCTGGGAAGTAAAACCTTGTTGGAATGCAATGTTACTGCACTATACCTGTTCAGTGCATGTGACTACACACTTTGGGGGGTGACAACTACTCAGTGAGCATGCTAGCCACTGGTGTACACACTGTACATCTTGCTAGTCAGACAACATGCACAATTAGTAAGGCAGTGGACAGCACACTCACCTGCTCCCCTGGTTTCCCATACAGCTTGCTGTACTGTGGAAGGAGGCTGTCCAGCAGGGCCTGCTTCTCCTCAGTGCTGAAGGCTGGGGCTCTATCCACAGTACGTGCCATTGCAGTAGCCAGAGGATGCAGAGACAGCAGCAGTGGTAGTGGCAGATGTCGTCCTAGAGCATGTAGTGCAGGCAAGTGAGCTCTCAGGGGAACAGCCAGCATTATATGTGTGCTGCAGAGGCAGATACTGTCCCATGTGTCCAAAGTGATAGGTCCAAGTCGTTTGCATCTTCTGAATCTGGCCAATCCATGGAATTGCACCACTTATACACGCCCACAGCATCCTTCAAAAGTTCAACTTCATGACACCCATTAATTTGCAACATTGTTGTGGGTGGCCAACTGATTTCACTGCATCCGACTCGTTAAAGGTTCGAAAACGCGTCCGTTACCATGTCAGGCCATAGCCAATGCGTGCGCACCGATCGGTCCATTGCTGTACAACGCGTATTTCGAAAAACAACACGTATCCGTTCACATCATATGCAATGTCCAATGCGTGCGCACCGATCGGTCCATTGCTGTACAACGCGTATCCGCTCACATCATATGCAATGTCCAATGCGTGCGCACCGATCGGTCCATTGCTGTACAACGCGTCTCCGCTCACATCATATGCAATGTCCAATGCGTGCGCACCGATCGGTCCATTGCTGTACAATGCGTATCCGCTCACATCATATACAATGGCCAATGCGTGCGCACCGATCGGTCCATTGCTGTACAACGCGTATCCGCTCACATCATATGCAATGTCCAATGCGTGCGCACCGATCGGTCCATTGCTGTACAATGCGTATCCGCTCACATCATATACAATGGCCAATGCGTGCGCACAGATCGGTCCATTGCTGTACAACGCGTCTCCGCTCACATCATATGTAATGTCCAATGCGTGCGCACCGATCGGTCCATTGCTGTACAACGCGTCTCCGCTCACATCATATGCAATGTCCAATGCGTGCGCACCGATCGGTCCATTGCTGTACAACGCGTATCCGCTCACATCATATGCAATGGCCAATGCGTGCACACGGATCGGTCCATTGCTGTACGAATCGTCCCTGTACAAGTCACTCGCATATGTCACCATGCGTGTCACTGGTGAACGTATGCCAGCCACATTTACTTGCCAGGGACTCGGGCACACCTACAACACCACAGCCTGTCCACACTGTATCCTAAGGCATGTAAGGCTGCATTACCTTTTCTGTGTATGGGGTTCAACATGTGGTTTTTTGGGTGGCACTTGGGGGCAGCCACTCCCAGGCTGTGCACGTGTTCATGGGGACAGAATCCTTTGTGTGATGTGCACATGACCACTGTGATGTGCAACTGTTCATTTCAGAGCATGTGGCATGGTCACATTTCCAGGTTGTGTATGTGTATGTCATGTCACATACCCCCTGAGTCCCATGTGGGAAGGTATGTACGTCACAGGGTGACCCATTGCCACAATAGTGATGGCCTTCCACAGTCTGTGTGCATGTTGTGTTTCCGATGTCTCTGATTCCATGTGCACAATGGGAGACAGTCTCCACATCCACGTTGTTTGTGCATGGACTTTGATGTTGTGCGTGTGTGTGTCACAGACGTCCATGTCTGTCCTGCAGAGGCAACAGGGGCCACTACCTGTGGGAGTCATGGTTGTTTTGCTGACGTGTACATGATACGCCATGTCATGCCAGTGGCCATGTGGCAATACAGGGTCCCTGGGAATCTACCTGTCAATGAGCTGTGATGCCTGTGGCACATCTGTCCTGACATGTCACTGTGGTGTGTGTTTGGAACGTGACAGCAGTAAATGGGTACTGTGACACAGCCTAATGATTTCCCATAGCACAACCTGGAACTTGTTGTCAACACATGTTGAACTGTGATGTTAGATGTTGGCCATGTAGGTGCCATATATGTCCATACAGAACGGCACACACATCAGGTACTTGTGTCTCGTAATGATGTATCATGTGATATTGAGTATGGTCAATGGCACATATGTGGGGTGACTGACAATCTTTCTTTCTTCACCTATGCACTGCAGGGCACCAGCTGTCCATAGACCATTCCCTGACCTTGCAACAATGGTGGAACGTGACTGCATCCGACAGTACCGCTTCAACAGGGCGCTGATTGAGGAATTGGCGGTGCGGTTGGCCCCACATTTGCAACCTGGCCGGCCATACCCTACAGCGCTGACCCCCAAGGTGAAGGTGATGGCAGCCCTACACTTCTTTGCCACCGGTACCTTTCAATACACTGTGGCGTCTGCTGGTGGGATGTCACAGACCATGTTCAGCCGTGTGCTAGGCGATGTTTTGGAGGCAATGTTGAGATACCTGAACCAGTACATCTATTTCCCTAAACGTCAACAACTCACTGACGTCAAGAGTGACTTCTATGCCCTGGGGAGGATGCCACATGTCATTGGCTCCATTGATTGGACACATGTGGCTTTGGTACCACCACAGGCAAATGAGCAGGCATACAGGAACAGGAAACATTATCATTCGATCAATGCTCTGGTGGTATGTCTTGCAGATATGAGCATCTCACATGTGTCTGCCCGTTTCCCCGGTTCGGCACACACGATGCCTACGTGATGAGGAGTAGTCGCATCCCGAGGATGATGTCACAGATGCAGAACCAGCGTGCCTGGCTTGTCGGTGTGTACTGACTTTGTACCATTGTGTGTGTTCTGCTATGTTGTATTCCGCCCTCTTTTCCAACTCAGCTAATGTGCAATTGTCTGTCTGTAGGTGACTCCGGATACCCCAACATGCCATGGTTGCTGACACCCCTCAGGAACCCTGTGACACCAGCCCAGATGTGCTACAATGAGGCACATGGTCGGACCAGGAGAGTGATCGAGCGGACATTTGGTCTCCTGAAGAGCCGCTTCCGCTGCCTAGACAGGACAGGAGGGGCCCTCCCATATGCCCCAGCAAAGGTGTGCAAGATTGTCATCGTCTGCTGCATGCTACACAACCTGGCAGTGCGGATGGAGTTGCCTCTCATCCTGGATGACGATGACCAACATCCGCCACCTGTGGAGGATCCTGGCCTGGGCCACGATGCCAGTGATGATGATGATGATGATGATGAGGGTGATGTCCGCACACAGCTCATCACCAACTTCTTCAGCTGAATGTGAGTATCCAGAGATGTCATGTCAATGATGTGAGTTTGCATGATATGTGTGGGTGGTGCTCTGGTGCTGTTTGAGTGTGGCCATGTGCTACTTGACTGGATGCATGCAGCGATGTGTCCTTACAGGTAGTCTGTACTCCCCAACAGTGTTGACATGCTAACTTGGTTTTGTGTAGGTATCTTGTGACATGTATTGGGCATGAGTATTGCAGTTCTGTCCTGTTCTTCAGTGCTTTTGACTGTGTGTCATGTCTGTCCTTCACAGGGTGCTTACAGAGTTGTTTGGTCAACTTCAATCCCCCGACACCATGATTCAGCTTTCAGGGTGGCAGCAGTCGTTTTCCTACAGGTGATGTGCCACACACCCCTGGACTTTATTTCTTCTACACCTTTTGACTGTGTGGCCACTGCCACGTGGGTTTACCTTGCATTTGTAGTGGAAACAACATGTTACAAATGTGTAATAAACCTGTGCTTCACTTTGGGATGTGCGTTGTCTGTGGTCACACATCTGACTGACATTTGCTTACTGCACCTGTGGGCTAGTTAACACAGACTCTGAATAGGTGTGGTGTCTGTGCATTCCACTGTATTGCCTGGCAACATCAGTGTAGGCGATGAGTCAGATGGCCCCGGTGTCTATGTGTTGTGTAGCCCTAGTGGTGTGTCTCCCTCATATGTGTAACGTCGCCATGACTCACATGACGGTGTTGAACTTGCTGTGGCAGCTAGCATGCACAGTGTCATTTAGCAGATCATCATCTCTATGACAAAAACAACGTTGGAATCACAACAGAGGCAATTATGGTGTATTAGTGAGTTTATTTACATACATGTGTGAGGATAGTGCACAGGATGGTGGGTGCTGTACATTGGTATTGGAATCCAAAGTTCCCAGATGAGTTGGAAGTGTTGGTAGCAGAAATGTCCTGAGTAAAGTCCACAGTCATCTGATACATTAGTCCAACTTAAACTCCCCATGTCATGTGGGAGAGTTGTGTTGCAGTCGACAGGGTGAACAGTTTGCACACAAAGGAGAATTTCCAGAACAGGTGTTGGGTTCCTGGGGATGTACATGGCCATCGGCCTCTCAGTTGTCCTTCCTCGGATGACCCCTCTTCTTTCTGGGGGGACCCTCACGTGCAGGCCGCTGCGGTGCAGAGGACTCTCCACCAGAGTCATCCTCCCTCCCTGTGGCAGTTGCAGTTGTTGCGGCACCAGATGTTGTGGGCACACAGGGAGGTGTGGACATGTTGGTGCTAATCTGGCGGAGGCATGTCAATATGTCCATCTGCACCGCTGTCAGTTCTTCCAATGTGTCCCACTTGGACTCCATGCCAGACATGTGCATCTCCACACGGGACATGTGTGTCTCCACACGGGACATGTGGGAGTCCAAGCGGGCATGATGGGCAGCCTGCTGCTGTTGAATGTCCTTGAGGATCCCCACTACCTGGCTGACCTCTCCGGTGCTATTCTGGTACGCATCAGCAATGCGTGCCAGTTGTGGGTCATCATGCAGTCCAGACCCCTCTGCAAACAGCGACCTCTGCCTACCACCCCTCCCACCACCCCTGGCCACACGTGTGGGAGCTGCTGTGGCACGCACAGGTGACCCTCGGCCCCCTTGGGGGTTGGTACTGGGGTTGTTGTCCGTTGCTTCCCGGTGGGCTGTGGTCCCTGTGCTATTGTCATTTAGTGTCCTTGGTCTGTCCGTGTCGGCGGGGGTGGTCTGTGTGTTGGCAGATGTTGGAGGAATGGGTGCAGGGGGTGCAGATGGTGGTCCTGCTGGTGCTGCATGATGACTCACACCGGAGGTGCCAGGTTGGTCTTCGCCATCCGATGAGGGCAGAGGCAGTTCCACACCAGAGAGCTCAGGGTCCCCCGGAGCCTGGGACAGGGACTCCTCCTCATCTGCTGCTGTTTCCCCATCATCACCTGTTTTTGGAAGAGACACACAATGTATGTTATGTTTCTGCAGGTATCAATGGTTCAAACACATGACAATTGGGACTGTACCTCTGGATGCGGCCCTGTACATTGCATTGTCCTAAGTTGTCACAGTCAGAGGTTGATATTGGTGTGGCTCATTGTCCTGCCAACCTGATGCATTTCAATGTGGATGTTGAGGTGTGTGCATGACCAGCATTGGTGGTATTTGGTTGACATCCGGACCTCCTTCTCCCCCAGCCCAGTTATCCCACCATGAAGCATGCCACCCTTGCAGTGTGTGCAGGTTGACTCTCAGGATGTCAGTCAGTGGTGTCCTGCTGTTGGTTGGTGCCCAGTTCCCAGCAGGGCCTGGTACTCCCCACAACAGAGCACCATTGTCAGACATCTTTGAAGTGGCTTTTCACTCCCTGTGAGGTGTGCATGCTTCAGTGTGAGCTTGCTGGGCCATGTGGGTGGGGGATGTTGAGCTGTGACTACCACTTCCATCATGCTATTGCCTACACCCCCCTTCCCAGCATGCACATACTTCCTTCCTTTTGAGTGGACTTCACTGTGTGTGAGTGTGACAGCAATGGCAAGATGGCTGACAGTGTGGTCCTGTTGTTTGTTGGTGTACAGTTCCCAGCAGGGCCTTGTGCTCCCCACAGCTGAGGCCAGTGTCAGACATCTTTGAAGTGGCTTTTCACTCCCTGTGAGGTGTGCATGCTTCAGTGTGAGCTTGCTGGGCCATGTGGGTGGGGGATGTTGAGCTGTGACTACCACTCCCATCATGCTATTGCCTGCACCCCCCTTCCCAGCATGCCCATACTTCCTTCCTTTTGACTCTGCTTCCCTGTGGGTTAGTGTGCCTGTGCTGACAGGATGGCTGACAGTGTTGTCCTGGCGTTTGTTTGGCTACAAGTCCCAAAAGTATCCCTATGCTTCACACAGCATAACCCAGTGTGGTAGTTCTTTGTGGGATATTTAATTAGAGTGTGAGGCAATGCATTCTCCCAGGTGAGTTGTGTGGAGTTTGTGTTAAGGGGGTGTGTGAGAAAAGCTGCTGGTAACTATGGTCAGAGCTGTGAGTCCTCCTTCCCACCCAGCCAGATATCCCACCATGGAACATGCTTCCATTGCAGGGAGTGCAAGTTGGCTTTCAGGATGTCAGTCAGTGGTGTCCTGCTGTTGGTTGGTGCACAGTTCCCACCAGGGCCTTGTGCTCCCCACAGCAGTACCCAGTGTCAGCCATCTTGTCAGTTCTTTTCCACTCCCTGTGATGTGAGCATGGTTCAGAGTGGTGTTGATGTGCAAATTGTGAGGGTGACCAATATCTGTGACTACAACTCCCATCATGCTATTGCCTACACTCACTTCACCAGCATACACAGAATTCCTTCCTTTCAGTGAGCTTCCCAGTGAGGTGGTGTTCTAGTGGTGGCAAAATATCTGACTGTGTTTGTTGGTTATATTTGTGCCACTGCCTTGCTCTATTTGTTGTTAGGTTTGTACATGTCATGACACAGTTACATGTCACTATGAGATGGCATGTATTGTGTTTATCTGACTAACATACACATCTTGGGATGATTATCTTTTGGTTGCTGTGGATTTGCTAAGGGTGCATGGTTTGACTATCCCCTTGACAGTGATGTGTGTGTATTGTCACACAATATTGTGTATATTGGTTGTGTACTCACCAGGCTCTGGGATGTTTGATAGTCCATATACGCTCACTGGTGGTAGGATGGCCCGCACCTTCTCCTCCCAGGGCCTGAGGTATAGTGGTTTGGCAGGAGGGCCACTGCCGGAGAGCTGACTCACGGCGTAATCCTTCTTGAGTAGGTCCTTGACCCTCCTGCGCACATCATACCACCTGTTCTGGATGTCTTCCTTTGTGCGCAAACATGGTGATTGTGCATTCACCCTGTCGACGATCCTCTCCCACATCTTGGTTTTCTGCGACATGGGGGTCTGTTGAACCAATGTACCAAACAACTGTGGCTCTACCCTGAGGATCTCATCTACCAGGACTTCCAATTCACTGTCTAGGAACTTTGGATTCTTCTTTGGGGGCATGGTGATGGGTGGTGGTGGGGATTGATGTGTGTGTGAGTGTGCAAGTGAGGGTGGGTGAGTGTAGGTTTTGCTGGGTGTATGTGAGGGTGCTATTTGGGAGGTGCTAATGGTTTGTGGCTTGTGTGATGGATGAGTTGTGAGTGTGTCTGTGGTTGCTGTCTGATGGTGTTCTGTGCTGGCAGGTCAGTTGAATTTGCAAAGGATCATGGTAGGGATTTGTGGCCTTTATATGGGTGGAGTTGTGGGTGTGTCCTTCTTCCATGTTTTTTCCCCCCTGTATTTATTGACTTTGTCATTGCTTGTTTGGCCCTTTTTTTTGATTTTTTCCTTTGAGTTTTTTAGGCATGTAGGAGACGTTCTACTGACCGAGTAGGACGCTGCAGTTGGTTCGTGCGGGCTTCTCCGAGTCTTTCAAGCTGGGTTCCTGCTGGGTTTCATGTGCGGCGTACGCGTCGGTCGCGGAGTATTGGGTTGCTTCGGCTGGGTTTTGTATGCGTGTCGGTCGTACGGCTTGGGCTCCGTGCGACTCGGTCTGGTTTTCCACGCATTACATCGTACTGCGCAGGTCGGAGTTCGCGGGTACGTTTCGGTCGGGTTCATTCCTGGTGCGTGTCGGTCGCTGCGATTCGCGTAGTTTCCCGGCCGGATAGCTTGTTTCCGTGCGGTTCGGTCATTCGGCTTGTGTTCCGTACGAGTCGGTCGTGATTCACATGCATTTCATCGTACTACGCGGGTCGGGCAGCGCCGGTATGTGTCAGTCGGACAACATTCCCGTACCGAGTCGGTCGGTATGTTTTCCGGCCCGAATCGGAATCGGCCCCTCTGTCTCTCAAGTCTGATTCGTAGTCAGAGATAGGTCATCCCTTCATGTGAAGTCTAAGAAACTCCAAGATGGTACAAATTCAGAGTGGCACTGTGTTGGGTCCTATGTATCTTTAAGTGCTTGTATTTATATTTGAATGTAAGCACATGCCACCATGACCATAGTTCTATCCTGGAATGGTGGCATGTGGAATTGTCAGAGAGACAGTTGTACTTTGCTGTCGCTCTGACCGGTCGTTTCCTCTGGAGATCTCTTCTTGCAGAATAAAGAGATTGAACTTACCAGACACCACTTCTGCTTCTTTTCACTGGCGACGATTGGTTTCGGACCCTGGACCGGTACAGAACAATTTGGAAGGAGATTTCTACCGCTTCCTGTTTTTCTCTCTTCCGGACAGCAATCCCGTTTCTGCAACTCCTGGAGTTCTCCCGTTTCCACTTGAACGAGAACTTTGGTAGGATATTCATTTTATATCCTTTTCCTGGTTTATTCCTCGTGGATTGTTGTTATTCCTCGAGCCGCGCTCAAGCTTTCAGCGCCTGTGCGTTTCTCCCTGCACGAGCTCGCAGTGACGCAATCGTCTTCAACGCCTCTCTTGTTTCCTGGCAACACCTAGCAACACGGCCGGAGACAGCGTCCTTGTTGCTGAGCAACGCAAACGCGGAAGAGCCGCCGGAGACTGCGTCCTTGTTGCTGAGCAACGTCAACGCGGAAGAGCATGCAAGCATTCTCCGTGACCTGGCAACTGCTTTTCAGCGCATCTCGGTGATGCGCACACCTCCTGTAACTGCGTGAACCTTCTTTTGGAGAAGCAGCACCTCTACTTTACTTCCTCGCAACTTGTGGCCATTCTCAAAACTTTTCCTCACGTTCTTTTGCAACGGAGAAGCAAGTCTATACATTACTTGCCTGACGTCATCTCTACGTTATGTGGTCTCGTAGTTAATGGCCATTTTGGAGAACTGTTTACTGTTTTCCAGCAACTGATAGTGCACAGCTGAGTTTTGATCGCTGAGCGCACAGCTTTAAATGGTTATTATAGTTTTGTTTCATGTGCACACAGCTAATTTGAATTTTGCAGATGTACACACCTTTTATAAGATTTCTGTTTGCTACATGTCCATGTAGTGTCAGTGCATACTCGCTGATGCACACAGCTTATTCTTCTATTCCTGCTTCCTTGTGTTTTGCTATTTGAAACTTGTTTTCCAAGCATTTTCTCAACGTCATTCACCAACAGTTTATTGTGCATCACGTATATCTTCACCTAGAGCATTATTTTATTTATTTTATTTACCCACTAAAGTGTGTTATTGTTACAATTTTGAGCTTTTGTATACCAAATAGTTTAAATGCAACAATCTGTCCTACCGCGGTCCCCTTTTCTCTCCACCCCTGGAAATCCTCCTGTAGAATGGGAATTATGGTTAGAAGGTTTTGAGGCTTACCTAGAAGCCATTGAAGCAGAAGTTTTTACACAAAAGAAAAAGTTTGCCTTACTGCGTCACTCTTGGGTACTGAGGGGAGAAAGGTTTTAAAACATTTACCTCCTACTGTAGTCATGGGTGAAGGTGATGCCATTGATGAATATGCTTCAGCCATAAAGATGTTGGACGCTGGATTTAAACAAAAGCGTAACATCATTATGGAGAGACATAAGTTTTATATGAGAAAACAGTTACCTGGTGAGCCTGTCGAAACTTTTGTAAGCGATCTAAGAGTTTTAGCATTCACTTGCGATTACAAAACTTTTCACGATGAGATGTTGAGAGATCAATTAGTTGAAAAAACTAATAGCAAAAAAATTCAAGAGAAATTGTTAACTACACAGGACTTAACCTTGGATAAAGCTTTAGAAATAGCTAAAAATATAGAGTCAACAGCAATGTATATGGACCAAATGGCTTTGGATACCAAGGTACATGCCCTTACTGTTGACAAGGTTGTTGTCAAGAAAGAAGCAAAGTATGACAAACAACGCAAACCATTTGAATGTTACAGGTGTGGTAGCAGAAGTCATTTGGGAAAAGCGCCTTTTGTCCTGCTATGGATAAATTTTGTGCCAAATGCAAAAAGAAAGGTCTTTTTCTAAGGTTTGCAAATTTAAACCCACCAGTTCCAATTTTAAGTTTTCTACTAAAAAGTTCTTTCTATTGAAGCCAAATCAGAAGCAGATCCCGATTCTGATAGTAAGGATGGTAATGAAATTATGATGTTATCTAATGCTCATGAAATGTTTGTCATAGAATCCCATGATATTTTGTGTACTCCCACTCTTTCTGAAGGTGTCCCTCAAATATTGAAACTTCAACCTTCCAGTATAAAGCGACCACATTGCCAAGTTGGGGTAAACGGCAATCAAATTTCTATGATGGCTGACTCAGGTTCCTTTTTCATGTTAATTGGTCCCGAAGAGTGGTGCAAATTAACTGATATTCCTTTGAGAAAGTCTTTTGTCAAACCTGTAGCATATGGTGGCAAACCTGTTCAGGTTTTGGGTGAATTTGATTGTACTTTAACGTTCAAAGAGCATGCCACTTCAGCTACTGTATATGTTGCTGAAGATGGATCTTCACTTCTTGGCTGGTTGGAACAAAAACTTGGGTATCATTTTGGATCCTAACAGTTTTGAACAAGTTCTTCTCAAGGATCATTTTATACCTGTTTGCACTGTGGACCCTCATGACTGGAAATCAGCTTTTCCAAGTGTATTCAGTGGAACTCTTGGTAAAATAAAGGGTTTTTCACATCAGATCATTCTTAAGCATGGTGTCCAACCAGTTGTACACAAATCCAGACGAGTTCCTTTGGCCATGAGGAAAGAACTATCCCAAGAACTTGAATCTCTTTGCAATCAAGGTATCATTGAGCCTGTAGAAAGCTCAGAATGGCTTTCTCCCATTGTTTTAGCCAGGAAACCCATTAGAGCTCTTAGGATGTATATCGATTTGAGAGACCTAAATGACAAAATATGGGTGGATAGGCATCCCCTTCCTAACATCACAGAAATGTTAAGTTCCCTCAAAGATTCTAAGGTATTCACTACCTTAGATATGTCATCGGCATATCACCAAATCACTCTAAAAAAAGACTGTCGTCATCTTACTTCTTTTGTCACTCCCTCTGGTGCCTATCGGTTCAAAAGAATGCCTTTCGGTTTGGCGTCAGCTTCAGCTGTATTTCAAAGGGTAATGGAGTCCATGTTTTCCAATGTACCAAATATAAAGTGTTTTCAAGATGACATATTGGTCTATGGTAAAGATATAGGGGCAGATTTACTGAGCCTCCTGCGCCACCAGTACGTCACTTTTCGTGACGTACTGGTGGCGCAGGGGGCTGCTCCATATTTACAAGGAGAGGAAAAGCCACCCTGCGTGACTTTTCCTCTCCTTGTAAATACGGCCCCTTCACACGCAGCACTTTGCGGTGAAGGGGCGTTCCATGGGTGTTGCTGTGGGTGTTCCCACGCAACACTCATGGAACAAGACACATTTCCAGAATTACGAGAAATCGTAACTCTGGAGATGCGTCTGAACGCGTAGCGAGGCTCACCGAGGAGAAATGTTTTCATTTCTCCTCGTTTTTTCCTCTTTCAATGCGTGCTGCAGCACGCATTGAAAGAGGAAAATGGTTGTAGTGATTGTTTTTGTGCAGGAAGGTTCCCTTCCTGCACAAAAACAATCTCCCACGACGCAGGCATCCTTGCACCATGGTGCAAGGGTGCCTGCGCTGGCGCATGGCTGCAGTTTGTGCGCCAGCGCAGGGGGAAGCACAAGGATGCGACATATTCTTGTAAATATGTTGCATCCCTGTGCTTCAAAACTAACGCAGCGCGGCGCAGCAAAATGACTTACTGTACCCCGCTGCGTTAGTTCAACGTAAATCTGCCCCATAGAATCTCACGATAAGACCCTAGCTACTGTGTTATCCATTTTAGCTGACCGAGGTGCAACTTTAAAGCCAGAGAAATGCAAATTTGCTGTTAAAGATGTAAACTATCTTGGTTACAAACTATCTGCTAAAGGAGTGGAACCCAAGGAACATTTGGTCTCTGCCATAAAATGTGTTCCTACTCCGCAGAACAAAGATCAACTTCGATCATTTTTTGGTATGTTAGAATTTTACGCCAGGTTTATCCCTAACTGTAGTAGCAAAACACATAATTTGAGATCACTCAGGAAGAAAAATCAACATTTTGTTTGGTCATCTGATCTTGAAAAAGAATTCCAGTCCATAAAATTAGAGCTGAGTAGTGCCATTCCTTTACAGCCTTTTGACACAAGTGACCAATGCATTGTGGTCACAGATGCCAGCCAATACGGTTTAGGTGCTGTTCTACTTCAAAAAAGAGAAGGGAAAGAGGAAGTAGTGGCTTTTGCCTCACACACTTTGAGAGGTGCTGAGTCTACTTACTCAGCGGTGGAGCGGGAAGCTTTAGCTTGTTGGTGGGGTGTGAATCACTTCAGACAATACTTATGGGGTTCTGAGTTTACCATTCGCATGGACCACAAGCCACTGGTTAACTTGTTCACGACTAAAGGTGCTGGGAATGCTACTCCCCGTATTGCCAAGTGGCATTATAGGTTGATGGAATTTCATTTTCACTTAGAATATATTCCCGGTGTTAAAAACATTTTTGCGGATTGTCTGTCCAGACTCCCTCTAGCCAATGAACAGTCAGGTGAGCTAGTGGAGGAGGAATTTTGTGTTGTTGCTTCTTTAGTGGATTCTAATTTTACATGCATCTCAGAAGAAGAGTGGAAGTCTGCTGTTCAGCAAGACATCTTGTTACAAGAGGTAATTGCCATTTTGGGTAAAGGTTGGTCATCCAAACATGAGGAAGTGGATGTGTTTAAACATGTTTTTCCTGAGTTGAATCTGCAGTCTGGTATTCTCAAGAGACTTGATTTGTTGGTTGTTCCCGTGTCTCTTCAGAACAAGGTTTTGATGCTTGCTCATGAAGGCCATATAGGTATGAGAGCGATGAAGAGAAGACTTAGAGAGGTATTCTGGTGGCCTGGAATGGATCGTTCTGTGGAGCATTTTGTAAGAGATTGTATTTCATGTGCCACTAGTGATAAGACCCAGGTAACTTTTCCTAGTCCCATTGAAGCCATTCCCATACCTGACAAACCTTGGGTCAAGTTAGCCTTAGATATTATTGGTCCCATGTTTGTGTTGGATGAAAGAAGCAGGTATGTTTTAGTGTTGGTAGACTATGGTTCAAGGTAGCCTGAAGTAAAATTTGTGAAGTCTGCGACCACTGAGGAGGTTGTAAATTTCCTCCAGTCATTATTTTTAAGGGAAGGTGCTCCAGTCCAACTTGTCACTGATAATGGGGTACAATTTGTGTCCAAAGAATTTCAGGAGTTTATGTCTCATTGGGGTGTCAAACACATTACCACTTCTTTATATCACCCCCGCAGTAATGGCCTGGTGGAATGCTGCAATAGGGTAATAAAGGATAGTATTCAATTGTCTGTGGTCAATGGTTTAAACTGGAGGAAAGAACTGTCCAATTTACTGTGGGCTTTGCGTACTACACCCAATGCTGTAACTAAAGTTTCTCCTTTCACGTTATTAAAGGGTAGGTCAGCCTCCTCTAAGTTGGTTAGACCTTGGATGGTGATTTGAGTGTTTCCAAGGTCAATCCTGACTTGGTGAAGGCAAATTGTCTCATAGCTCAGAGTAAGTACGTTACCAATGAACCAATTAAGGGAAGGAAACAGTTTGTTTTCAAGGAGGGGGATTGGGTCAAAGTGAGACTTCCTGGCTTCATTGCTAAGGGTCATTCCAAGTTTTCATGTCCTAGGCAGATCATTTCCATGAGGAACAGATCCGTCAAGTTAAGTGATGGAAAATGGTGGAATATGGAAAGATTATCTAAACAGAGTTTGTCTGGCGACCCTGGCATAGAATCTCAAGATGTGCCCAGTTCCATGCATGGTGAACCCAGTACTAGGGTTCCTGCAAGGGAACGGAAACCTCCTACCAGGTTTAAGGATTATGTCTAACGGAAATCTTCTACCAGATTTAAGGATTATGTCTAATCTTAAAGTGTCTTAATTTGGTAGTGTTTCCTTTCACATTTCCATTTCCTACATGATATCTTATATAGTTTTTATTTTTATTTTTATTTTTTATTTTCTCTTTTTCTCTCTGTTATTTGTTTTATTAGCATTTGTTGCCCACCATTTTTCCTAGGTTTAAGGGGGAAGATGTGTTGGGTCCTATGTATCTTTAAGTGCTTGTATTTGTCTTTGAATGTAAGCACATGCCACCATGACCATAGTTCTATCCTGGAATGGTGGCATGTGGAATTGTCAGAGAGTCAGTTGTACTTTGCTGTCGCTCTGACCGGTCGTTTCCTCTGGAGATCTCTTCTTGTATAATAAAGAGATTGAATTTACCAGACACCACTTCTGCTTCTTTTCACACTGCTTGCTCAATTGTAAAGGAAAAATTACTAGCTCATTGACATAATTTGCTAGCATACACTCAGCCACTTCCAAATGATGTCAATTCCCTGTAACGCAATTTTACATCACACTAAACTTGATAGAGCTAGTAGTGATAGAAATCTCATGAGAAATTCCTGTTTCAACAAAGACGGCTACCATGAGTCTCCCTAGCCAAGAGGTATATTTTCCACTCTGTCTGCATCATTGAAGAGACTTTTGGCTGAGGAGTTGTTTAATATTAATGCTGGTGGGATGAAAGAAGCATGAAGTAGAATCAAGAAAACACCACCTTGGTATTCAATATGCTGACATTCATTAGCACTAGCAGTAGACTATTGAATACTCTGTTTTTGAGGTGTGTGTGATGCAGCAAGTGTTGGTAATAAGAATTACTGAGCGATGGTACAAATTTGAGCATGCATTCAGGAATAAAAAGTTACTGTGCATATTTTAACAGGCACTAACGAATAGAGTCATGGGGCAAACTCTTTATATGAAGTATTAATGAACAAATGTGGCCATGCAACCTAGTGTGCAAAATGATGACGAGTCCAAATCTGAATATGCACTTACCATTATTGAGTGTTGGGGGGGCGTCGCCACATCGGCAACCAAGATGACCTCTCGGTCGTGAAGCTCAGGTGAACGCGGCCCCTGAATACTGTGATTTGGGTCGTTCCCCCTCTCTGAGGTAATCGGAAATGCAACCCCGTTCACCCTGATGATCACGGCATGAGATGGTGGGATTTTGAGTGCCAGACCGCTAGAGTAGAGCGCGTGCACCGCTCTCTTGGCCCACATGATTCTCCTGGCGCCACGCTACCAAGCCACCAGTCTCTCGTTCTTCCCAGACTTCACGATGGCGGTGCAGGCGGCACGGTGCAATTTCATGGATGACTAGACTATGCTACGGAAATTAGGCCTGAAATATGCTATACTCTACCCATCCCGTCTCTGAATAGATCTTAACGGTAAGGCCCGTGTGTTTGAGTCGCCATCTGATGCAGTTCCCTTCTGCAAACAGTATGACAAGGAGTAATCTCCTCCCCACCACGACATGCCCGAACGTTCTCCTCCAGACCTGCCTCCCTCAGCGAGCATGGACGTTTTCCAACCGGACTGATGGTCATCCTGTTCATGAATTATACACCTTCTCACGCAATTCCCCCCTGGCTGCATCGTATATGATGTGTTGCAGCTCTACCCAGTTTTGCATCCCGACTTTGTCTGCATTTCAGAACCATTGTGTGACCCATTTCTTCACCCTCACGTTTAAGACACACATGCCCATGGGGTTTGTTTGCCGCAGTCTTGCCCACCCCCTTAGGTGTACACCAACCTGGAGACTGTTTGGGTTGATGCTGTTTTGGGTTTTAGTCATTTGTTCAGGGATTCACTGGGTGGCTCAGCGCCCAGTGTGGGTAGTGGGTGATATAGTTCTGTTTTTTGTTTACGTTAGTAGAATTACCCCGCATGAAGGAGACAATGCCATGGGCCAATACCTACGTACCACACACTCATGCCAAGATGACTCACGCATGCAGTAGTGGGAGGTCTGTGGCCAAACTCACTTTCCTCTCATGGAACATTAGTGGCCTCAACAATCCACACAAAGGCAAGAAGTACTGCATTGCCTTACCAGACATGGCATGAAAATTGCATTCCTACAGGAGACGCATTTCCCCCCAGGCCCTATCCCTACCTTTGCATCCACCTGGGGCTCCCACGGATACTATTTGAGCTACAGCACCTACTCTAGAGCGGTGTGCACCTTAATACAAAAGAGTCTCTCTTTCACCCCACTGCCAGCTTCCACATTAATGAGAGCAGGCACGTGGTGGTGGCCGGCATATTGATGGGCCAGCGATTGTTGATAGTTAACATATATGCTCCAAACATAGACTCCCCATATTTCTTCAATTGTGTCTTTTAGGACGTATTGACACAGATCACATAATTATGGGGGATGACTTTAACATGATCCTTGATCCCTCGCTGGACACCACTGCCACGATGCCTAGTTGCAAACAATGCTCATTACAGGTACTTAAAGACATTTGTGATGCTTATGTCCTCAAAGATACCTGGACCCAGCTGCACACCACGACTCCCGCATACACATTCTACTCTGCACCCCACAGCATTTGGTCCCCTATAGATTTTTGGCTTGTCTCAGCAACAGTGGCTCCATGGTTGGACAGTGTGGTCCACTTCCCACACACACTCTCTGACTGCTCCCCAGTCCAAATAGCCTTGAAGATCCCATTTGAAGGTGGCTCCGAACTGCAGTAGTGTTTCCCATGCCTCTCACTTCACAATGATGAGTTCCATTCCAAGATACACAATTCTATAGTGAGTACTTTGAGCTCAATGCAGGCTCCATGTCAAAACAAGCCAGCCTGTGGGAGGCCTTTAAAGCTTATATTCAAGGGGTCTGCATATCCAAACATGCAGGGGTGCTGTGAGGTTTGTGCAACAGTTTGGCCAGCGTGGAGGCCCAACTGATGGATATTGACCAAGCAGACACCCAACAAAACCATGGGCTCCAGCTCCATCATTGAGTTGCACTCTTAGAAACATATTGTAAATTAGCCGAGCATGAAGCATCCTACTTGGGGAAATATGCTAGGTACCGGTGGAATGGGGAGGGTGAGCACCTGGGCCATACATTGGCGAGATTCCTCCACCTGCCATGGGGCAGTAGTTACATACTGGACCTCCTTGCAATGGAAGGGGCGTGGGTGACTGAGAACAGTGGCATTCTTGCAGAACTCCTTCGATATTACACAAACTTGTACACCTCCTGCACACCCCGAGATGACGCTGCACTGGCGGACTATCTCTCAGAAAATTCAATGGTATGGATCACAGATGCCAAGAGACAATTTCTCAGCAAACCAATCTCAAGGGATGAGATAGTACAGGCAATTCATTCCCTCACTGGTCCAAGGCCCCCGGCCTCAGCGGGCTAAACGGGGTCTTTTATAAGACCTATAAGCATCTACTCGTGCCACACCTATTGGCGATGTATGCTGAGTTCCTGGATTCAGGCGTTCTTCCACGGATGCTGCGAGAGGCGGTGATTACCCTCCTGTTGAAGCCTGGTAAAGATCCACAAAATTGTGCTTCGTATCGCCTGTTGTCATTATAAAACTTCAACAACAAAATATTTGCCAAAGTCCTTGTAAATCAGCAATCTTTGCTGCTAAATCAAATAATCTTGTCCATGCAGTCTGGCTTTGTACCTCATTGATCCACCTTGCTAAAATTGTGCACTGTGTTCTCAGTGCTGAATGGAGTCCCCCAGAGTATACCTGCTGCTGTGTCCCTGCTAGACACAGAGAAGGTCTTCGACTCCCTGGAGTGGCCCTTCCTGCATGGAACACTGCACAAACTTTGCACTGGTAATGCTACTATATTCACAACCAGTGGCCTGCATTCGGGCCAATGGTTCCATTACCTCCTCCTTTGACATTTCCAGGGGGACCAGGCAAGGCTGCCTCCTTTCCCCGCTTCTCTTCATCATTGCTATGGATCCACTGGTCTGACATTTACAAGAGCAATACCTCCACCGGGGCATGCATTTCCAACCTGGCCCCCTACTTTTGTCCCTATACACTGATGACATCTTGCTGTTTGCCTGTCACCCAGCAGACAACTTGCCTCCACTTACCTGGGAAATTGTCAGATTTGGTGGATTCTCCAGCCTTAAAATAAACTGGAGCTAGTCTGAACTATTCCCACTCATGTATGCCACCGCTCCGGTTTCACGTGACTTCCCATTGACATGGTGGGACGGCTCGCTCATGTATTTGGGTATTATACTTCATCGCGAAAAAGAACACTTGATATGCCTGAACTATGGCCCTGCCATTGACAGACTAACTACCCAAATTGAGAGGTGGATCCAAATCCCTCTTCCCATGGCTGGTTGTACTACCATCATTAAGATGGTGGTACTCCCCCGATTCTTATACCTCTTCTTAAACATACCCATTCGACTTACAAACAGATTTTTAGATATCTTGCAGAGCCACTTGCTGCTGCTCATCTGAGTGGGTCATAGACCCCGGATCGACTGGAATACTTTAGTACTCCCCTATGATCGCGGTGGGGTTTGGTGTACCCAATCTCTAACTGTACTATCTGACCATGCAATGCCACTTTGCACAGCACTGGTACCATGCCTATGCATGCCTCCCAAATGCCAAACCAGAGAGAAACCAGGCTAAGCCAGTGCCCTGTATTTTCTTCTCTCAACAGACTTACAGTTGGATCATACCGATATGCAAACGATCTCGATTACTAGTTGGGCGTGGAAAAACTCAACCGACTGCTTCGGGGGTTCTCTTCTATTCCCATGCTCTGCCACTGGCAGACAACCAATGCTCCCAATTAAGCAGCAGAAGCTAGTCCAAATCACCTTGGTGTGGCACAACATACACATGCTCAGAAACTTGTTTCCAGATAGCCATGTCCTCTTACATGCCAAAGATGTTAGGTATGCAAATTCCACTCACATGGATCTTTTTGTTCTCCGGCGCATGTACAGCGCGCTGCGTCCCCAGATTCCCTCCTACCATTGGCCCCGGAGAGGTTCACCCCATTGACGTTGGTGATCAGAGCCAGTAAGGGGGCAAAGCTAGTTTCCAAACTCTACCGCTCCAGCAAAGGCATCTTGTCCCATGAGAATAGGAACTCAGGTCTGCTAGAGAATGTGAACTGGGACGTCTTCTGACTGATACAATCTGGTGCTACTGTTGCAATCAAACCCAGCTCGTCTCTGCAAATCAGAGGCACAAACTCATACATTATAAGTTTCTCCACAGAGCATATACTACACCTAGTGCACCAGCGAGGATCGACCCTTCGAGACCTGCCAATTGCCCCAAGCGCCATGCCAATAACGCCAACTTCACTCATCTGACATGGACATGTAGTCACATAGGGGGGTTCTTGCGTGCTACCTTCTCTCAACTCTCCTTGATGATAGGGTTGAAACTTGCCCCTGGCCCACTCTTAGCCCTGCTCGGTTATGTTACAGACATCCCTAGTGGGGTCTGCAGGTTCACTGCAGTTGCTCTACTATTGGCAAAGCATGAGATTGCACTACATTTGGGCAGTAAACGATCCCCGACTGCTGCCACTTGGCTGAGCAGTCTGATCTTTTGTGATACCACCAGCAAGATCTATGCTACGCTGCAGCCCCAAGCTTCCCACACTACGGACATTTTAGCAGGCATTTTGTGCATATTTATTGTCTCCGGAGCCTGCTACCCCAGACTAACCTGTGATGCTACAGTGTACATGTATGTGCCGCCGAATTTATTTGTTACACTCGTACAAGTATTGTTGTCCTCATATAAAAAATGCATCGGTCAGTGCTCCCCCTCCTCCTTCCCTTGGCTCACTTACGTATTCAGTTCCCAATGGCCCTTTTGACTATATCAGAACTTACTTAAGTACTACTTATGATACTCAATGTTACCCTAATTGCAGGTTGTGTCTGTACGTATTATGTGGTTATCAAAAAATGATAAATAAAGTTAAGAACAAGATAATGAGTGTTAGTGCAAATCTAAATAGATTTTAAGGATTACCAAGTGACTGAACAATTTAAATAAACAAAAATACCCACGTTACGAGCTGCACATTACTAGGAGCATGGTAAACATGTATATGAATTTACTATTATCATGCAGTAAACCTGCCCCAGTACCATGCAATTACAAGTAGACCCCATGGAATGGGAAACTACAGTATAGGACTAGGTATAACCACACAGAATTCCCAATTCCATGGGACCTAATGCATACATTTGCCACTTGATCTGAGTTGGTGGCAAATGTATGCAGGGATTTATGCATGAGATATGGGCTATGGAGTGGAGTGAAGGGAGTAAGAGAGGAGCTGTAGAGGTTTTACTAGCAGTAGGGAGCATTATATGTTCCTGGCTGTCAGGCAAAGAGAAAAAACATGGGGAGTAAGCATTGACTGCTTCTGCAGCATAAGTCTCATGCGAATTTACAATTCAGAATTGCTGCACCTTAAAACTGTGCCCGGGTCTCCCACACGCTAATAAAACGGGTGTTTAAAAACCTACCCACTCAAAATTAGGAAGAGCGGAATTACATGCAGTAATTTTCTGCTCCTCTTGACTTGTAATGAGGGCCTATGAGTTACCAAGTAGTAGTGTAACTCTAAACATTCAATTAGGATTCATAAATGATGGTGCAAATCTGATTATAGGTTAAGCATACTGACCAATGGTGTAAATCAGAGTATGTACAACAGTAGTCATTCTTGACCTACTGTGGACAACCTTTGCATGATGATGCATGGTGACACCCACACTTGCGCAGTGCTTCTATTGACATAATGGTGGTACTTCTAGGCATATTGCATGCAATCTGGTGTAATGCTTACAATAGGAGATTCCTGCTTTTGTGTGAGTCACCCTTTTTCTTATCTGCATAATTTGCATTTCAGACGTCTGGGAAATGACAAGCTGCAAATCACTGTCACTTTATGTACCTTGTCTCTTCAAAGTGTTAACCATTTGGACAAACACGCTGCTAGATTTTACTTTTGTGTAAGTCCTGTGTAAAGTGCACATAGGTTGTACGAAGCAGGTAAATACATTGTATGCCTTTGCCACGCATTTTTTAGAATGCATGTTTTTACCACAAATATGCATTTACAATGCATGCCAATACCACGCATTGTTTTTAGATTTAAAAACAATGTATTTGTGGGGGGAGACCCCTCCAACTTACCTTAAATGCGTGGTATTGGCATGCAGTTGTAAATGCATAATCGCGGTAAAAATATGTGTGCTACAAAATGCGTGGTAAAGGCACAACGAGTTAAAAACCTCATTGTAAAGGCTGTTTCCCATGCACACAAGCCCGCAATGTCAAATATCCAAAGCGAGTTGCATCAAAACTTCTGCCGCTCACATGTGGGACCAAAACCAGTTCAATGAACAGAGAAACTAACCAGACAGGATGACTGGCCTCGGCATGTGTCATTAGGTCGAGCCTAGAGTCAGTGCACAAGCGCTGCTCTAGGGAAGATCTGGGGTACTTTAGTACATGAAGGAAGCCCCGCCCACTCCCCCGCCCATATTTTTCATTGGCTTGTGTCTTTGTCCTTCCTAAATGCTGCCTTCCGATTGGTTTATAGGCTTGTTAGTCCCTCCTTATGACGACCATGTCGTCATTTGTATCCTTCCATGGCTACTGGCCCCTTTACTTCGAGTGTTGCACGGTATGTGTTATTTAGATTGTGAGCACTATTTTCTTTAATGAGGTTCTCTTACTGCCCGTGCCTTCTCCCCCCCCGCACTCCCGTTGTCCATGCCTTCTCGCCCCCCTCCCGCCTGCACTCCTGTTACCCATGCCTTCTTCCCCCTCCCACGCACTCCCGTTGTCCATGCCTTCTCGCACCACCCGCCCCCTGCCCGCACACCCGCTGTCTGTGCCTTCTCGCCCCCCTGCCCCCGTCCGCACTCCCGTGTGCAATGCAATAGGTCTCGCGTAAATGCTAGTCCTATTGCATTGCAAATGCTTGTTTTGTTTCAGTATGCATTTCCGAGGAGATGGGGGCTTGGCTGGAGACTCCGGAGATGACAGGGGAAGGCCGACTGGAAGCAGGAAGAGGCGCTGTTGCTCCGACTGAATACAGGAAGTACCGCCTCTGCTGCTGCTTTAGCTGGAGAATGGGTAAGTGTCCAGAAGAGCTGAGGCCAAGCATCTTGTGCTCGGTTTGGCTTCTTTAACTAAAGAGCTCCCCAAACGTTCTAGAAGTGTACGTGCAGCTGGTTATGGTGCTGGCAGTTCATCACAGGAAACGTAATTACCGTCACAAGTGTATCCCAACGGAAAGCAGTGGAAAAAACATGCCCTGAATGTAATTACAGGCATCAGCGTTACCCAGTTGAAAACATATGATGATAACACAGTTTGGCATGTTAGGTTATAACCAAAACATGAGAAGCCTACCACTCGCAACCACGTGCCTAACAAACCAAGCATTTGCAATACAATAGGTCTCGCATTTACGCCAGTTGGAGCTATTGACATTGCAAATGACAATGCCTTTTATTTTTGTTTTCGTTTTTAAAACATAAATAAAAGGCATTGTCATTTACAATGCCAATAGCTTAAACTCGCATAAATGCGAGACCTATTTCATTGCAAATGCTTGTTTTTATCTGGATAGAACTTAGCAAGGGCTGACCTGGGTGGAACAGGAGCCCAAAGAGGACATTTCAAATAACCCTCCTTTCCTCTCCATTTTGCGAAACTGAAACGTTGTGCTTTGTGGAATTGATTTTGCCATAAAGGGCTGTGAACGATAGGACGTTTTTAAAGAGAATTTATCTATAATAGGCATTGGTAATTTCATCAGCCACCACTGTGTTAGCATAATCAATCACTGCTTCCACCTCAGTGACGGTGAAGCCAATAAAACAAGGAAAACCGATGGCCTCAGTCCGGTGGTAAAACTTTTGAACGTCATGAAGTGCTAGAAGTGCTAGAGCATTATTTATTTTTCTTAAAATGCCATTATATTATTATAAATGCCACTTTATTTATTACTAAAGAGGTTTGGAAATTTTAACGTGTTTATACTTAACTCTAATGCTAATTTGGTAATGTTGTATGCATTCCGAATGTCTGCCTTCTGTGTATGATTCTGCCGTGCTTCCAACATCTTCCGCGTAGACTCGAGATTGCTTACTTAAAAACTAGTGTCTAATTGTAAGTGTTAGATACATTTAACTCTTTTTGACCTCGGTCAAGGTTCACTTCGAGTCTGAGACTTGTCCTTCATAGATCCAAACTCCAAAGTCCATCTTCTACACTTGCGCTGGCATGATGGTTGTGAGTCTTTATATATTTTTGCATCCTTGGGACAATGGTGACCCACATTTTATTTATGGTATAATTCCAGTAATTCCCTTGCTTCAATTGGAATCAATGTAACTGTACCCAGTCATGTACGTTCTCAACCATTCATCCATCAATGTAACCATCCACCCTTGCACTACCCTATGTCACCATTCAATCATGCACTCATCAGTTCATTCATCCACCCATGCACTCAGTGACCCATTAAGTATCAATGTACTCCGTCACTCACTCATTAGTCCATCTATCTACTCATTCACCCATTCAACCTCCTCTCTTATTTACCCACTAACCTATTGATGCAAACACACACAAAACTTGCCAATCAATGAAAAAGTACAAGAGATATTATTGAGACTATTGCTATTCTCAATTATAATGTTTCTGTCCTGTTCCACCTTAACCATTACTGTTGCTATTATCCTAAACCCACTGTTTATGAAAGGCACCAACTGTGAAATAGGTCTTGTTAACTGATAGCAGTACTCAACAAATAAATCAATGTGTATGGCCAGACTTAATGTGACCTCAACCCCTCTTAAACTGCACAGAAACACGCAGGAGTTCAAGGTGGCACACATTTCATCTTAGCAGATCCACCTTTCTTCGCCATCGAGCATAAGGCATCTATTTGTAGATGGAGCTGCTCACTGGAGTTTTCGTCATATTGGAGCTGTCCAGCACATGATTCTTCTTTTGTTTCCCTGAGAAACACAAAGATCACAGCTTATGTCTCTGGGTTCTGCTAGAGAAGGCAGCCTGGATATTGGACTCATTTTAGCTGAGGATTGAATTTTTTTTTATCTTGGCGAGTTACAGCAGATGCGCGTGGCCCAGACTGCGTAACAAAAACACCTAAGTAACCTTAGAGGTGCAGGGCCTTCTCACCCCATGGATCAGTGCCTGTACCCTCCAAGGTTTCTCGCACTCAGCACCACTCCTGCTCCCTTGTAGCGCCTGTGCTGCACCTCCACAAATGGCTATTAGTAGATTACAGGGTTCGGGAGTACCTGGTCTATACTGCAGACTCAGGGTAAGACTTAGAAAAATCAGTTGGTCAGGGTTTTTGCTAAAGAGCTATATGTACAGCCTGCATATCAATGGTTGGAAGTTCTTTTGTTTCCTTTTATGTAGCCACCGTGTTTAAATGAACACCATTCTGTTAGGATGTATTAGTTAATCTTTTTACTGTATTTTTGCACCAGGATGACCTAAAGAATAATGATATATATGAGATAAAGTACTGTAGGAAATCCCCCTTTGCTGCATGGTAACCCCAAGTTTTTCGCATTTTTTGGGCCCTATTAATGCTAATTTTAGACCTCTGTGCGCTGTTAATCCTGCTAAACAGGAGTATAGTGCCTGTTGTCCCCCTTAAAAAATGGTTAAATTGGCTTATCCTTAATTGACTGTAAAAATTTGGTTACTGGTTGAGGGGTGAAACCCTTTTCAAGCAGCAGTCAGGCCTAACTCAGAGGCAACATGTAAAATAATTGTGATACACTTCAACAGTAACATAGTGGAAACACACCACAAAAAGATTCCACACTAGTTTAGAAAACTAGAGTAATTTTTAATAAATAAAACAAGACCAAAATGACCAAAATCTAGTCAGCAGATATGCAATTTTAAAGATTTCAGTGAAAGTAGTGCTAAAAAGCCCAAAGTGCCACTTGTGGTTATCTGGTCGTGCAAGACTGGGAGAAAGTCACAAGTTCTGGCCAACCGCGATGGAATGTGGGTTGGATACAGAGACCAGGTTAGTCCAGCTAAAAAGTTACCTTCTCAGTCCAGCGCGGACAGGTGCTGCTGTAGTGCAAGATCCTGATGTTGTCGTGAACGGTCGGACGAGTGCTTCGCGATGGTGCTCTCGGCGAGTGCCCGAAGCTTTAGTGCGAAGGTTCAGACTGATGGAAACTTCTTGTTGGCGGTTTGAGCGAGTGACATAATTTCGGCACCAATGGACCCGTTTGCAGTCGTGAAGAGCCCATAAACTTCAATTTAGCCTCTCTGAGACCAAACTAAGGGTCCAGGACCTAAGGGACATCAATTGGGGGCTGTGCTCTGGCCCCAGCTGAATCTGGGTGCTGGTTCAGATGGTTGTGAGTCTGTTATGACCTGTGGCTCTGAACAGGAGGCCAGCAGACTAGCCCTTGGAGTCACTCTGGGAGTCCTAGATTCAGTTGCAGGTCCAATCCCTCTGACTCAGGCAGGAGGGCAGCAGGACAACAATCCAGCAGTTCAGCAAGGAGGTAGTTCACCAGGCCAGCAGTTCAGCAGAGTGGCAGTGCTTTCAGCAGCACAACAGTCCTTCCTTACACATTATCCTCAGATTCAGAGGTTTACTGAAGAGTTGATATCTTATGACTAACTACAGTGGGTATGCAGCCCTTTGTGTGGAGGCAGGACACAGCCTCTCCAAGTGTAAGTAAGCTCTCTTATACTGCCAGTGATGAGCCATCAAGACACCCCTACACTCTCTATTGTGTGTGGGTCTCTAGGAGGAATACACAATGTCCAACTGTCAGCTATGCCCAGTCATGTGAACCAGAGAAAGGCTACAAGCACTAAATGGCTAAGGCAGGAAAATGCCAACTTTCTAAAAGAGGCATTTTCAAAATGTGTAATTTAAAATCAGATTTTACAATAAGAGAGGGTTTTTCATTACAATTCTAAAGACACCAAACATGAACTAGTACCTGCTCCCATTTGGAAATTACAGCTTATTAAATGTAATAAGGCAACTCCAAACTTATCCTATGAGAAATGTAGGCCTCAAAGAAATGAAAAATGAATTTAAGAGTATTTCACTACCAGGGCACATAAAACTTAAAAGTATATGTCCTACTTTTTAACAAACACTGAACCTTGCCCTCTGGACAGTCCAGGGCCTAAGCTAGGGATGACATATATTGTCGTGTAGCTCCTATAAAAAGTATACAGGATCTGCGTGTTTAGACAACATACACTGTAGGATTGGTGCATGACTGATTCCGGACAACCCCAATGGGTATGCTGGCTTTTGTACCAACTAACTCACAGTGCCACTAGAATCTCCTCTTATCAAGGAGAGGATAGTTCCTGGCAGCCATCGAACATGACAACCCTGATCCCTCAGGACCATGGAAACAATATACTACCTTTTGCTCAGTCACTCATGCTTACTTAGTCTGTCTCAGAGAGGTACACAGAATAAACAGGCTGGGCGTTTTCAATAAGCATTTATTGAACAGTTGTTATTCTGGTGTAGAATAGATGAGCTGCAACAACCGTTAGACAGTATAAGATATAAATGATTAACAGTACTATAAAGGTAAAAGGATGGTATAGTTCTACCATCTTACAATAGTCATGAATACATACGAGTATATAAAACACATGATAAAAGGATGCTACTCCTACGATGCCGCCCTAACTAGATGTACCTAAGTGTACCTAGCGTGGGTGTAGGTGTTAAACCAAGAATCCCTCTAGGATCTAGTCAACCCCATTACCTGAAGTGAGAGACTGTGGGACCCCGTTCTGGTCTTGAATTGGACACCCCGCGAGGGATGTTAGGCCACTGCGAGCTGGAGTATCTGCATGCAGGAATCTCAGCGTCTCTGGTCAGTGTGTCGGCCGGGAAGTCTTGGTCTCCTCTATCTATCTTAGCAAGATGTGATGTATATATACCCATAGGTCTCCCCAGGGGTCCTACCTCACTGTATTACTGTGTCAGCCTAAGGATGACGTCAGGCATGAACTTTGTACATAGATATTATACAGGAGATGGTAGTCCTGCTGTGCTTTCAAGAATCCTCATGCATAATATATGAGATTTCGAACTAGGGAAAACCCGCGTTCTGAATGCAGTGACGTATCTAGGTAGAAGGTCAGTCCCTGTAAACCGTGACAAGTGTAATGTAGGGAAGAATATAGGTGAAGGGTAACAAAGTTACCGGGGCCTATATTATGGTACATATGTGGAATATAACACCCACTCCTCTTCCGTATGGACAACATAGATAAATACTAAGCGTACTATTAGGCTGATTAGATGCTGGTACGAAAAATAGTCTAAAAAACATTATTTTCTTGTTTTGCTAAAAACAATGTTAAAAGGTTCTAAAAAATCTTTAAAAAGTTTAAAAAGGAAATTGTCATGCAAGCCATAGCTCTAACGTGTCCATAGGTATAGTTCGAACTACTATAAGCATTTGAAAGCCATGCATGCTCAAAAGAATGTCAATTTTGTTATGGAGTTCCAATTTTTCATTTTGTTTTCCAAAAAGTCGAATTTTTCCCAGCACACGACGGGCCAAATGAGTCAAATGTTTATGTGTCCTGGCTGGTAGACGCAACATTTTCGTTGCCTGCCTCAGCAGACGACGTTCTCTGTAACACCTCGCAGATTATGTCAATTGAGCACAGATGATCTTTTGTACTGTCCACAACCGATGCTGGGGCAGTCTGCGCGCCATCCAAGGCCTGGGTGTCAGAGGAGGAGCCGATGTCCATACCAACAGGAGCTGATACTGCCTGCGGTGGCTCTAGGAATGCCGCTATCAACATAGGAATACGCTGGGGACACTGCAGAACATGGGCCGTTATCAGGTCCAGTAAAACATCAACGTCCGGTTGCGCACATGATGGGAGTGTCAGACAGAGATCTAACATGCATTCTTCTCCGCAAAATAGGCATCGGAGGACAGGTAAGATGCAGTCCACCCAGACTGGTCTAAATGACAAGAACCAAGATGCACTTAGTTCTCTTAGGCGAGGTGTGCCTAGATGTTGTACCATGCGATCACGGTATTTTCGCTCCAGGAGTACAGTTTCCATCTCCTTGGTGACTGGGACGTTCATTGCGTAGCAGAAAAATTACGTTCAGGATACCTACTATTAGAAACAGGATCAGCGGCAGTCCTCCAAAAATGCTTCCAAATACGGAGTGTATAAAGTTTGGTATAACTCCGAGGACCGTCTGAAAGGTGCTTAATAGTCCAGAACCTATGGTCTTAAATAGGTGGACGATGCCTGTCGTATCAGACACGTTAAAGATACAATTTACCTATCTGCGAAATGGAAGGGGCAGTTTGTACGTATGAGTGCCTGTATCTCTGCAGAAAACCTTGCGATCTGGAGATCAAAAGTCTCTCGAGCGGAGGTTAAGGGCACGGATTTCTGTAAAAGCATGGCTTTCATTCTGCTCAGAGCATCAAACCATATTAATGAAACATTTAACGAAGGCCATAACGGCGCCTCCTTGACTGTATGTGTTGGTGGAAACAATACTTGCATACAGCAAGTAACCCTGGAGCTCACGGTTACCAGATATGCGATGCCCGGAAGCATCCCACAGCAACCTTGATCATTCAGCATCAATTAACTCACATTTGAAAGTAGCCTGAAAACTGGTGTGATCACGGCAGCTGGGGCACCCCTTAAGTGACAGGATAAGTTCACTACCGAACCGTTACAGGCCCCATGAAGCATTATATCCTTGCATATGAGTGATCCACTTAAGGTATTCTCGCAGTTTGTCCCACTCAAAAACACTTCTCTTTCCCCACTCCGGCATCGAAATCTGTACGGTAATTCCCAAGACTCCTTGATGAATTCCCTACCCATTTCTTCATATCTGCCTGCCTGCTTTTGTTCAAGGCAATATTGGAATTAGAAAGTAGTGACCGGAAGAGTTATGTGGCCATGGATTATCCATTCTGTGGACGGTGACTCTGCCACTGTAAAAGCTAATCTGTCCAGTTTTTCAATACGCAGCATTGTATATTTTGCTCCTCTTTGTGCCATCTCTATCTGTTTTTCCGTTAGATTGTATGAAGAAAACAGAGACGTGCTGTTAATGAAACGCCAAGGCACATAGCTTGCGCGCAAAAATTGCAGCGTCCAGCTTAATAACATAATAGAACGCAATTGTGATTGCCCTTGCTGTAATATGGATAAATCCTGTTCTAGTACATCAGTAGCAGAAGATACAATGTTGCCCAGTGAATATATCCTGGAGGTTAGTGTAGTTAACACATTGTCAACCACTGCTAGAGCTTTCTCTAGGTTTATACAATCTATTTCTGGTAATCTTTCTGCGGCCTCTTGTGAAATTTTCCAAATCTCATTATAGACAGCATAATAGAAACGTTTGTGATGTGGCTTCCTTGGACCTAATAAAAACTCCTGTAGGTCCACATCCTCTGTAAGTAAGGATAAGTGTTGTTTCACATGTGTAAGTGTTGAGGTCTTTAGCCAATCGAGGCATAACTCCCCAATACTGTATGATGTCACTACCCCTGGGTGTTCTCTCTCTGTACATAGCATGGGTCTGGCCTGTTGATACTAAACCCTTTGGCTTTACCCATGAATCTTTCCTGACAGCTATTGGTGTCTGTGGGCCAAATCAACCATCCATTCCAATCGGGGTCTGATCTATTGTATTGCATGATCATATCTAGCATAATCCCTTCTTGTGATGTTATGTTACCCTCGGTGTGTGATGGTGTGGGCATCCGAGGTGTATTCAAATCTTTGTTCTTGGCTAGTTCAAGACAGGACGTTTGTTGCACCGTTTCATTCAAAAACATGATTTGTTGAGGAATAAGGCATGCTCTAAATAGTGCCTCTGTTCCCTGGACCTGCCAGTCTCTAGTACCCCAGACAGATTTTAAGTCTATGGTGTCTTTCCACAAGTCGAAACCTTGTTCAGACAACTGGGCAATGAAGGAAGCAGAATAAATCTGTTTGGTGTTTGTCAACATATTTTCTGTGCTGGTTTTGGTGCAACCTTATAATAATATGCGGCTGGGTCTTACGTGTTAAACCCTGAAAAATATGGAAACTTCTGTGCAAATGTTTTTGAACTGCTTTTTGGCGGTGTCGGGCAATGTCCCCAATGGTGGTATGTGAAAACATTTCTGGGATTAGCAGATTTATGCAGAAAGTATTGACCATAATGTTGATAGCAATACATTGTTTCTAAGTCTGTTGTGTCTTCCAAGATTTCATTATTAGAAAAAGCAGCAGGTTTTTCTAAATCAGACAACATATTATTTACAGTTTCATAATCCCAATCATCGGAAAATGTACTGGAGGTAATGATATCACTTAATGAAATATTAAATAAATGTGGTATTTTTAAAAGTTCGGTCGGGCCAAATATATCGTAATCAACCTTGTCCCACTCTAAACCGTCAGGTATAGGAACTGCTGAAATGTTCACTGATGATAGGTCTCTTTTTTCACGATGTGATGATAGATGTGGTTTCAGAATCACATTAACCTTTTGTGCTGCAGAGCTTTCTCGAAGCTAAGTTCCATTTATAAGCATACTAAAGACAGTCACTAAGCCTATCCAGAAAAGAAAGAAAAGTATCCCAGTGATTACCCAAAGTTCCACCCAAGGTGATACCAGGTAAGTCTTTTTAAGAAACTTCAAAAAATCTTTAAATTGTTGCTGGCGACTTTTTTGGGCTGGCTTCGTTTCAGGTTCACTTGGATCCAATAAAAAAGTATCAAAGTCAATGAAATAGCCAGATGCAGTTCGATCAATTTTCGGTATTTCTGCAGGTCTTGTGGAAACTGTAGCTTGCTCTTGTTGAGGCATGTTGATGTAGATATCTGTGTTTGGTCGAATTGAAATTTGTCTTTCAATTGAGTTCTGATTTTGAACTTCAGTTTCAAGAGGAACGAGTTCCATTGCATTGTTGCATAGTCCGTCATTCCGTGCTGATGACTCTTCAAATGTGATGAGTCTTTCTGTTTGAACTTCTTGTATAGTTGCGAGAGGAGGGTGTCTGTTACTCCGGAGTCCACGTGGCCTACTATTGAGTATCGGCCACATAGTGTGGTTTGATCAGGTCTATTGAGACAAATCTTTTCTCCTTTTTACCGGCAAGGGGTGGCAGAAGTGCTGTTCTTGTTCCTTCAACTGCCAGGACAGGAACAGGCTTTCTGTAGGATGGCCCAAACTCTTTCTTGTCAGCTATTTTTTCTCTGACCAGGTCCCCAACTTTAGGGATCCAGACAGGTCTTGCCGTGACAGACTTGACTTCCCCAGTGGCGGTCCTTTTCACCTGGACGTTACTTTGTAGTACCCTGGATTCATTTAGGTCCTGTAAAACAGCCACACGTTTATGGATGTCAAAATTTTTCCCATCGGCCACTGTGCCTTCACAATCAAGATCAGGTACCCACATTCTCGTCCCAAATAGGACCTCATAAGGAGTGACACCCCTTAGAGAGCTTCTTGGCGGGTTATTCAATGCCCTTTGAACTCCATACAGCTGTTTTATCCAACTTCTACCCGAGCCTAATACTCTAGCTGTTAAAGACTGGTTTAAGTCCCGGTTTTTCCTCTCCACAACCGAATTTCCCTCTGGATGGTACGGAGAGGAGTACCGCAATGCTACACCCAAATTTCCCATGGCTTCCTTGTAAGCCCTAGAGCAAAACGCGGGGCCACGGTCAGAATGTAATGTGCCAATTGCGCATGTCCCTATAAAGACTTGCAAATCTTTTATAACAGTTCGAGCGTCAGCCGAACGCTGGGGCCACACCCATAGGAATCCCAAGCAGGAATCCACTGCAACCATGATATACTTGTAAGCCCCATCAGATTGTAAGGGGCCGGAGTGGTCCAAATAGACACAAGCGAGCGGTTTGTCTGATATCAGTAATGGTGTCTGTGCTGGACGTGTTATGGTGGAGCCTTTCATCTGCTGACAGATGTCGCATTTCAAGACATAGTCCTTAGTTTGCTTTGTTAATCCTTGTCAGAGTAGCATTGTTTCAGTAAGGAAACAGTCGCTGTAACTCCTGCATGTGCAGAACCTATACCCTCGTGTGCTGCTAGAATTAAACCTAACGTGCGATCCATATTCGGTATTACTCTATCCCCCACTCCAGGAATTTGAGCAAATGGAACATTGTTTGCATCTAACTTGTAGGAGTACTTGAGTGGAAATCATTTTGGTACTGCCGAGTGATTGCGTGTGGCAATAATCGCAACCATTATCTCACCGTCTATTCTCGTTTTTGAACGAGTGATTGCAGCTACGGAAGCCGTGCGTACAGCCCCCTTTGCGGCTTCATCAGCCAATGAATTCCCTTCAATGTGAACGGCATCACTTTGATTACTCAGTGTATGTATCACGTGAGCCCTCGGTAGTTCGTTTTTCAACTCCACTACCTGTTCCCATAGCGTTTTGTGCATTATTGTGCCACCCTTTGCATCTTTAAACCCATTATGCCTTTACCACGCATGCCGTTACAACACAAAGGCATGCGTGGTAAAGGTATAGTCATGGTAAAAGTTTGAAAGGTAAATGACTCTACCCTGTCCTACCCTGCCCTACCCTAAACCCTAATGTAGTACCCCTGCACGACCCTCCCTCAACCCCCAGTTCTCTCCCTACATTTACACTACCCAGCACGACACCCAACACTACCCTAAACCCTAAAACACTACCCTACACTACACTACACAAACACCACAACACTACCCAAAAACACTACCCCCAGCACGACCCTCCCCCTTCCCCCAGTCCGGTCCCTACACTCAAACACTACCCTGCACGACCCCCAACACTACCCTAAACCCTAAAACACTACCCTACACTACACAAACACCACAACACTACCCTGACACTACCCTAAACCCTAAAAAAGTAACCCCCACCCCTGGCCCAATCCCGCTTACCTCTCTCTACTCGTGGTTCCTCTCTCCTGGTTCCTGCGTCGTCTGAGGGGCGGTGCACGGTGCACGTCATTGTGAGGAAACGGAAGAGCCTCAGTTTCCTCACAACGATGTGGATCGCCATTGCATCACATGCGTTGTTAAAGAGCATGCGATGTAATGGTATGCGTAGTAATGGCTACCCGTTGTTACATCGCATGCATTGTAACGCATGCGATGTAATAACATGCAGGGAAACAGCCGCGTTGTAATGGCTGTTTTCCGTGCCGTGCAGTCTCCTAAAGATTGTGTTTTCGTACAACTCGGACGGAACGTTCCATCCTGCATGCGTCCCTTAACGATAGCACATGCGGCGCTGTATTGCTGCTTACTCCCTATGGCCGGTTGAGCAGAACCGTCAGTGTAAATTATATATTCATACTGATCTAGAGGCATTATTTCATTTGGTAGAGGATATTCTTGTTCGTATTGCAGGAATGCTTGTGTTTTTAGATTTGGGTCGTACCTGTATTCTACATCTGTTGCAGTAAGAGAATTAGCCCATTGTATCCATCTTGGATGTAAGGCTTTAGCGTTTGGAACGCTTGTCTTTGTCGCAGCTTCTAGGGCTGGAACTGGGGTAACGACAATTATACGCTTCCCTTGAGCCAGTGCCCTTTCTCTTACTACAGCAGTCTGTACTGCCGCTAGAATTTTCTCATCTCAGCATTTGTGTACAAATGTGATTTGTACGCTATTGTTTCACCTTCATTATATGTTAGGTAGGTGTATCCTGAGTGACCCGCAACTATACGGATCACCAGGTTGCGTATGTTTACGTGTGTCTGTAAATGTTTTGAAGCTATCATGTCAGCTTGCAGGGAACAAAGGATATCTGTGTGTTCCTGTGTCCATTGTCTAACTGAAAAGTCAGGTTTTATTAAATCGTAGAAAGGTATTATTCTTTCTGCGTAATCCAAAATGTATGTTCTGCCAAAGTTCAGGAATCCCAGGATCGATTGTAAATTTTTTAATGTTTTCAGAGGTTGGAGCAGCACACACTTTTCTAAAAAGTTGGCTGCTAGGCTTTTTCCTTCACTCGAAAGCTCATATCCTAGAAAAATGACATTAAGGTGCGCTATCTTCGACTTTTTAAAGTTTAATTGTTACCCTCAGAGGCAAATCCCAAAATTATGGTATTCACCCTGTTCAAGTGTTCCTCCAGGCCCTCATCCATTAGATAAATATCATCCACATAGGACAATGCCTCTTCATCCAGATTTTGAAGTAACTCAGTTACCCTGGCTGAAAACAACGCCAGGCTGTTCTTATACCCTTGGGGGAGTCTACTAGATTGTCCCTGGGAGCCTAACGCGGAGAATGCGGTTAAATACCTGCTTTCAGGCGCTATATTTTGATAGAAAAATCCATTTGAGATATCTATTGTTGTTTTGTATTTTTTCCGCACAATTTTATTCATTAATGCGGCACTGTGTGCATTTTGAAGTGCAAATGTCTTAGTGCAAGTGTTTAAATGTCTGTAATCCAAAACTAAACGATATGTATTGTCTGGTTTTGATACAGGAAACAAAGGGTTATTCATTTGAGAGGTGCAAGTTTCAATTACCCCTTGGTATTCAAGTTGATCCAAGATCTCCCTGACCTGTTTTTTTAGCTTCTTGCTTTATTGGATACTCCCTTTGTGCAGTTGGCATATTTTTTAATGGAATTACGTGGTGGGTTGAATCCTCATCCCATCCAACATGGTTTTTGTATAATGCAGGGGCTTGGGCTACCGCCCACTCCCGGGCATATGTATATTTTAGGTGTTTAGGAATATGGGGCCCGATTCACAGAACTAATCTGAGACAAAATCCTAAACTTACTACTTTTGGTATTCACAGAAGGCATTTAGTAATAGTAAAGTTAGGATTTTGTCTTAAGTCTGTCTTAAGTCTGTCTTAAGCCTGTCTTAAGTTTGTCTTAAGTCAAACTTAAGGCAAAATCCTAACTTTACTACTACTAAATGCCTTCTGTGAATACCAACAGTAGTAAGTTTAGGATTTTGTCTCAGATTAGTTCTGTGAATCGGGCCCACCGTCTGAGAATGCTGGTAAAATTACCGTTTCTCCTCTAGGGCAGTCCATGACGAAAGCTGGCGGCCAATCTTGTTCAGCTAACAAAATGTCATAGCCAAATGTTAGGTTCTCCCAAAAGAGACTTTTAACTGTCCTGCATTTGTCCCCTTCCATTTGGAGTGTTATTTCATATAACTTATGCGGGACACTTACCCTAGTATCAGGTGTTTCTACCGTGATATAATCATTCAAGTCCCCTGTCACCAGAAATTCCATCAGGTTCTGGTGAGCTATTGTTACTTCTGCTGCACTGTCTAGCATCGTCAGAGTGCATTCCCTGTTCAGTAGTCGAGTCCTCAGAATTCTGGGCATGTCTGATCTTTAGACCTGCAACCTTCTTCTTTTTGAAATGTGGCTTTTGTTTTGGTTTGTCTTCTTTTTTGGAAGTATACTCTTGAGCGTGTTGCTTGTCTCTAGACTTTGTACGCTCTTCTTGTCTGTCTGACTGTCCTTCTCTCTCGGAGTTTTTCGTTGAACTCTGAAAGGAATGAGAGGAACGTGTATCAGTATCCTGAAACCTGTCAGGTTTCCTAATATTGTCCCTATTCCTAAGGTTATACCTTCTTTCGGAGGGCTCCTGTGGAGGAGATCTACCTCTGGATTGAGATCTGTTTCCTTTTACTTTTTGTTTTTTATTATTGTCCCACTTCTTTTTTGATGAAGCAGGTGTCTGCTTGATGGTCTCCTTTTCGGGATTACACATCAGCTGTGGTTTTAATGCTTTTCCACCCAAACTGTCCCTGCCTAATTCTGCATATGTAGTTTCAATTATTTTAGGTAGTTTGTGCTCCTGTTGTAAAGGACTGAACTCCCTTCGGCGATGGCGGATAGCCACTGATGCTGCCTCCCCTTTAATATTTGCTAATATTTTGGCTGATACCTGGGCATAATTACCTAGTAATGTAATCCCTAAGTTCAGAGCAGGCTCTGCTACGTACTGATTTTGCATTTATCTTAATACATCTGGCATTACTGCCAATGACGGTATACCATGAGTTCTGCTATATATGGCAGCAAAAACTGTACCCGAAGAGGTACAATCCTCTATCTGTGGTGTTATCCCCATGGGCAAGCAGATTCTCAGCATTCTGTGTTTTTCATATGGGCTAGTATTTGGAAATACTGCTTCTAGCTGTGTTATTTTCTGAGCCACCCAGAATGGCATTTGGTCACGTTTTGTGGGCATTTTACCCATTATTGCGTGTAACGTTTGTAGTGTAATTTTAGTTGCTGTATTTTGAAATGGAGTTGTGTTTGTTGTAACTGTTGCTGGCTGGACTGTAAGTGTCCTCATGACAAACTGCATCAAGTTTCTGTACATTTTTATTAATTCTTTGTGAAGTAAGAGTAAGTCTTCTCCTGGCATTGTTTCGATGTCAGGATGTGGTGTGTAGGCCACTAATATTGGCCATGTTGCTCCTTCTCTTCTGAGCGGACCGAGTCTTACTCTACTTCTTGTATGGTGGAGGGCGCCTTTAAACCAGTATAAATGTTCCTGGTATGTGAGCAGAACTTCAATGTCCTCATACGGACAATATTCCGCTGGTGGTTAATCTTCTGTGTAGTAATGAAATGTTTTTGTTCTTGCATTTGCTGCTGGGAATGTAACCCACAAATAAAATACCTCTGTTCTGTATGATTCGTGTGCCTCAATCATGAAAGCTACTACGCCACCCCTAGGTGTTAGACCATGCACAAGCAGTTTCAGGGTGACTGCATTTCTAATGTTTTCCGTAATATGTATTGCGTCTGCATCTTCCTTGTCTTCCGAGAGTGGTAGTGGCTGGTCTAGTGGGTCTAAGACCTGGTCAGTCATTGTGTTTAGAACACGTAATAACTTTTCAAGGGAACTAAGATAAGGTTTTTGCACAATTTTTAAGAACACTGTGCCCTTCAAGCTTGATTAACCAACAGCTAATAAATAGGATTTTTCACCTACTCAGCTGAGGCGGAGTTTGTGCCTTCCACTTCAGACGTCTCTGGGAATTTTGTGAGTAGGGGTCTCTGAGACTAGCACGACTGAACTACTCAGATTCTACTGTTAAATAAGTACCCAACGAACGTTGGCGGTGCCATGTCATGTAGCTCCTATAAAAAGTATACAGGATCTGTGCGTTAAGGCAACATACACTGTAGGATTGGTGTCTGACTGATTTGGACACCCCCACCGGATATGCTGGCTTTTGTACCAACCTGCACAGTGCCACTAGAATCTCCTCTTATCAAGGAGAGAATAGTTCCTGACAACCATCGAACATGACAATCCTGATCCCTCAGGACCGTGGAAACAATATACTACCTTTCGCTCAGTCACTCGTGCTTACTTAGGCTGTCTCCGAGAGATACACAGAATAAACAGGCGGGGCGTTTTTGATAAGCATTTATTGAACAGTTGTTATTCTGGTGTAGAATAGATGAGTTGCAACAACCGTTAGACAGTATAAGATATAAATGATTAACAGAACTATAAAGGTAAATGGATGGTATAGTTCTACCATCTTACAATAGTCATGAATACATATGAGTATATAGAACGCATGATAAAAAGATGCGTACTCCTATGATGCCGCCCTAACTAGATGTTCCTAAGTGTACCTACCGTGGGTGTAGGTGTTAAACCAAGAATCCCTCTAGGATCTAGTCAATCCCATTACCTGAAGTGAGGGACTGTGGGACCCCGTCCTGGTCTTGAGTTGGACACCCGCGAGGGATGTTAGACCACTGCGAGCTGGAGTATCTGCATGCAGGAGTCTCAGCGTCGCTGGTCAGTGTGTCGACTAGGAAGTCTAGGTCTCCTCTATCTATCTTAGCAAGGTGTGATGTATATATACCCATAGGTCTCCCCAGGGGTCCTACCTCGCTGTATTACTGTGTCGGCCTAAGGATGACGTCGGGCATGAACTTTGTACATAGATATTATACAGGAGATGGTAGTCCTACTGTGCTTTCAATAATCCTCATGCATAATGTATGAGATTTCAAACCAGGGAAAACCCGCGTTCTGAATGCAGTGCTGTATCTAGGTAAAAGGTCAGTCCCTGTAAACCGTGACAAGTGTAATGTAGGGAAGAATATAGGTGAAGGGTAACAAAGTTACCGGGGCCAATATTATGGTACCTATATGGAATATAACAATATTTATGAAAAAGTAAGGTTTGGAAAAAAAATAAAAGCAATGGCGGACTAGAAAGACTGCACTTCAATCATGGTTTGCATAATGTATAAGGTCCTGTGCACAACTTTTCCAGCACCTGCTACTGTTCAGTGCCACTGTCCAGCAGATCAAAGATTATAGCACATGGGAAGGCGCACCAGAGAATAGTGAAGATCCAATATATATTCAAAATATGTCCTTTATTGTGTTTCTTCAGTGAAAAAAGGATAAAATCCAGCCAACATGTTTTGTTCCAATTGCTCCTGGAACTTCATCAGGGCTTAGAATCATACCAGGCAAATATTTTGTTAGATCATCTAACATAACCATCCATCCACAATATATAAACTGAAAGTCCTTCACAGTGATTCATCAGTCGAAATGGTAGCATTCGGTTAATACCGAGTAAATTAGTAAAAAACTCTGTTCGATACCATAATACGTATCTCATGTGCCATTAGGTGTTAGAAAAAACAGGCACCTGTTGGATCTTCACTATTCTCTGGTGCACCTTCAAATGTGCTATAATCTTTAAAAGTAAGGTTTGGGCCTGGCAAAAGGTTTATTTAGCCAGGTTCTAAAAGGCAATTTAAAGAAAGTGCACACACATGGGGCAGTGGCAGGCCTGAGATATGTTTAAAGGGCTACTTAAGTGGATGGCACACTAAGTGCTGCAGGCCAACTTGTAACATTTAATTTACATGCCCTAAGTACATGTAGTACCACTTTAGTAGGGACTTATAGGTAAATTAAATATGCCAATTTCACCATGTTTAGAGGAGAGAGCACAAGCACTTTAGCGCTGGTTAACAGTGGTAAAGTTCACAGAGTCCTAAGGCTGGCAAAAACGAATTCTGCAAACAAATTGGAGGGTAAAGGCAAAAAGTTTGAGGTTGACCCTGCAGAGTGTGCCAGGTCCGACAGTGACTATAAATTCCTGGTATTTGGTATAGAAAACATAAACATGGCCTGGGATTTATATGCAACTTGTGGACTGCAGCACTTATTGTGCCATCCCTACAGTGGGCATAGCAAAGATGGCTTCAGGCCTACCATGTGTAGCCTAAAAGCAGCAGCTTGACCCCTTGCTAAACAGACCTGTTAAAATCTGTCATATGCAGGGCACACTAACCTGGTGTGCTTGTTCCATGGAAGTGAGATTGCTTCAAAGCTGTTAATTCCCAACTCTCTTGCAGAAGCCATGGTGCTTCACAGCCTAACATAACAAGAATAGCGCTAATTGACAAGGAAAAGGGGCATGGGATGATAAAAGAAACTCCAGTTGCAGGTGGACTTCAGACTCATCAGCTTTGCTTTGACAATGTATTCATCTGTAGTCACTGGCATTATATGGTTGATATGTCAACTTCAGGTCCTCAATGGTCTTGGCAGGAAACAAGGCGGTATTTTTAAGCTATGCCTGAAAACCTATTTGCCTTTCTCTCACTTTTCCCTCCTACCACCACACCCTTCTCACGAATATTTGCTTACCTTAACATTCTCTCATCATACATGCCAGCACACCTGACTCAGGCATGAGACGCCTACATTTTAAAGCCTAAAAAGGCTTTGTTTTACCCGTCTCCTACCTAAAATTGCCTCAAAAAATTGTTTCAATATTATTCAAAGGAGAAAATACATTCTCTTTATTATTGTTTCGCTACCTTCCTCTTTTCTGTTTTGAAATGTAGGCATGTATGTTTCTTCTGAACTGTGGAATCAGCTGGGTGTGGCTTGATTTCATAGTTAAGGTAATATATCTATGCAGTAGGGCAGGTGCATTGGAGCATGCGGACCCATATAATGGTATGTACTTGCCCTAGCGATTCTCTTGCACATTACAGTACGTGGATGTTAAGTGATTTGCTACCTTATTAATGTTCTCTTATGCTTTCTTGCAGGCAGGCTGTCATGGGGAAGAACTGCAGAAGACCCAAAGAATTGTATCGAGGGTTCCTTAAGCAAAACTAGAATTCAGTAAGACCTCAATGAAGATGAGGATTGATGAAAGCAGCTGCCTCTGTGGTCAGTATCTGATACCTCGCTATGAGTCATTGTTGGGTGTGGGTTAAATAGTAAACTGCTCCCAAGATGGTTGACACTCTCGTGATATCACAAAGTATCGCAGGAGCACAGTCACATTGGATTTGCAGTCAGGCTTCAAGGGAAAGCACCTATGCTAGCTGGCTCAACAATGATGCCACATAAAATGGGCCCCTGGGCCCACATTCCAGTGGGACACCCTAAAAATCACCCTTTGACAAGTAGAAAAACCTGATTTTAAATATTAAGTACATCACACCTAAGCACACATTGCTACCCAGAAGGAAGGATACATAATATTTAATATTTAAGAGTGGAATATGTGTGACATTAGAAATTGAATGGTCCCTCAGTGCCTAGACCCAAAATGTCATTGAACTGGACAGATTTTAACTGGCATATGGGAAAAGTCAAAATATAGATTACACACTTTTAACTATACCTTTTGACCCATAAAATTACAGACAACATTCAAACACTAATTTTGTTATTTAATAAAATCCAATCTAATGGTTTTTAGATCCAGCATACTTTGTGTTGTTTTCCCCAAAACATTTTGCCTTCACTCCTCCTGTTTTGCTGAATTCGTTATTCTTGGCTTTAGAACTCTGCACTCTCTGCACACTTTACCACTGCTAACCAGTGCTAAAGTGCTTGTGCTAACTCCTGTAAAAATGGCAAAATTGGCTTACAGCAAATTATCACATTGTATTTACATGTACGTGACTAGTAAATTAGTACTACACGTACCCAGGGCCTGTAGATTAAATGCTACTGGCGGACCCGCAGCACTTATTGTTACACCCACTTAAGTAGCCTTTATAAACATTTAACAAGTGTGCCGTTGTAGCCTGTATCTGCAGATTTAAACTGACACTTCGTCCTAGCAAAATAAAACTTTTGCCAGGCCTACACGTCCCTTTTTAATACATACCAGTCACCTCTAGGGTTGGCCCAAAACAGCCCATAGCACAGGGTGCATTGTTTTTAAAAAGTTGGACACGTACTTTTAAGTTTTACATGTCCTGGTAGTGAAAAACTCTCAAATTAGTTTTACACTATTGCAAGTCCTACCTCTCCCCAAGTGATAGCATTATGTTACCTTATTGCATTTAATAAGTCAGAACCTTTGATTGGGAGCAGGTAGGAATGTCATGTTTGGTGTATGAGGAATTGGAATTTAAAACCGTCTTTAATGGTGAAGTCAGATTATAACTCATAATTCTAAAAATGCTACTTTTAGAAAATTCAATACAACAACACAGCTGCCAATACTGATGATTCTTCACTACTTCACTCTTACCAATCACACATGACACTCATCGTGATTGAAAAACTTATAAATGTTTTATTTTCCTTTTTGTATTTTTTTAAACTTTTTAGAGCATTATTTCAGAAAAGCAGTTCATGTTGGTATTTTCATGAACATTTGAAACGTTCTTAGGACCACAAAAAACAATACAAACATATAACACAAAATGATTCAATTACACATGAAACACTACAATACATTTCATAATTAAAAACATTTTACAAAGTGTGAGCAAGCTCAGATTCAATCAGACACTAAAGAAGAGAAAGGAAATAGAAAAACCCAAGGGAAGGTTGAAAAGATACACCACAATATTAAGATGCAACATAGACCCAGGGAGAAAAAGCTGGCCAAACAGTTCTGTATTCAGGTCATGAGAAAATCAATTTAATTAGTTATCATAACACACTGTAGACATGATACGCAAAATTTGTCAAGAATACTTGTTTGGACACAACAAACGGTCAACGCGTTTCAAACCCAATTGTGTTTTGGGGTTATCCTCAGGACCTGGAAAGTGAGCTTATAGAGTCTTTATCCTAGCACCAACTGTGCCACTCGATGGGTTCACAGCTACCAACGTCAATACCAATATATCTGTCTAAACCAAGGAAGTGGAGAGAAGAAGAAATCAAAAATCACTAGTGGACCTCTAGCTGTGTTTTTTTTGGAAAGAACTGCCAAGTCAGGCTCCGGCGACCAACCCCTAAAACTTTTCGCGATGGCTCAAGGGCCACGCTGTCCAACTGCGTCAAGCCGGCGTTAAACAAAAAGTGTGAGACTGAGAAACACGCTTCGCGGCTTGACACAGTTGGACAGCGTGGCCCTTGAGCCATCGCGAAAAGTTTTAGAGGTTGGTCGCCGGAGCCTGACTTGGCAGTTCTTTCCAAAAAAAACACCGTTAGAGGTCCACTAGTGATTATTGAATTCTTCTTCTCTCCACTTCCTTGGTTTAGACAGATATATTGGTATTGACATTGGTAGTTGTGAAACCATTGAGTGGCACAGTTGGTGCTAGGATAAAGACTCTATAAGCTCACTTTCCGGGTCCTGAGGATAACCCCAAAACACAATTGGGTTTGAAACGCGTTGACAGTTTGTTGTGTCCAAACAAGTATTCTTGACAAATTTTGCGTATCAGGTCTACAGTGTGTTATGATAACTAATGAAATTGATTTTCTCATGACCTGAATACAGAACTGTTTGGCCAGCTTTTTCTCCCTGGGTCTATGTTGCATCTTAATAACGTGGTGTATCTTTTCAACCTTCCCTTGGGTTTTTCTATTTCCTTTCTCTTCTTTAGTGTCTGATGGAATCTGAGCTTGCTCACACTTTGTAAAATGTTTTTAATTATGAAATGTATTGTAGTGTTTCATGTGTAATTGAATCATTTTGTGTTATATGTTTGTATTGTTTTTTGTGGTTTTAAGAACGTTTCAAATGTTCATGAAAATAACAACATGAACTGCTTTTCTGAAATAATGCTCTAAAAAGTTTAAAAATACAAAAAGGAAAATAAAGCATTTATAAGTTTTTCAATCACGATGAGTGTCACTTGTGATTGGTAAGAGTGAAGTAGTGAAGAATCATCAGTATTGGCAGCTGTGTTGTTGTATTGATTATAGATTGGTCCAGCCTTACTGATTACGGGCCAGAACCCTTTATTGATTTGCACTTTTAGAAAGTTGGCATTTTCTTATTCTAACCATTTGGTGCCTACAGTTTGTTCCTGGGTCACATGACTAAGTGTGCTTGGCAGTTGACGTTTATGTATTCCTCCCAGACAGTATCACAACATAGGGTCAAGATGTTTGCAGGATGGTCTGTTCTGGCTTGATGGAGGGGTGGAGCTGTGACATACCACATTTGCACTTAAAAAGCACTGGCCCAGCTCACACTCCAAGGACTTGACACTAGCCTATTGTGCCTCCAGACAGGCTAGTGTCAGGGCAAGGAGGCATTCAATTCCAGACACTTCTGTGGAGGAAAAACTCCAGAAGCTTCTCCCACTTCAAAGGGGGCAGTAGGTATACACATGGGGCTTTCAGACCCATATTTCAGTGCACTCCTGGACCTGTTGATACTACAGAAGAAGGGCTGCTCTGCTGCAAGAGGACTACCTTGCTGCCTGAGGCCTGCCCTGCTGTCTGACCAGGAAGACTGGACCTGCACTGTTCATTGCAGGCTGAAGTGACTCCTAGGGTCAGATGACTGGCCTCATGTTCTGAGCTACAGGGACACAACAAGCTCCAGAGGCCTCTCTGCAAATGCCCAGATGACCTGCTGCAACTGGACCTTCCTGGACCTGCAACTGCCTGAGCACTTCTGGCCTCTGCTGGAGTGAGTTCCTGATCTCCACTACAAGCCTTTCAGGTCCTGAACCCTTGGTGTGGCATCCGTTGAGCTCCTCCTTGAAGAAAAGGAGAAATCCTGAAGGACTCGCTCACTCCAAGAGCTTGCTGTCCATGCCAGCCACCAAAGTCAAGCTCTGTTGAACAACACTCTTTGCGCTACAGTAACTTTGAGTGATGACCAGCAGCGCAAGATCTGCCCTACGCACTACAGCATTGACAGCCCATGGTGACCGCCAGTGAGAAGCTCCACCAATGACCATCTGTGACACCCGACAGGATCTTTGCGCTACATCAATGACAGTCCACAACTCCCAGCCTACTCATCACAGCAATGACCATCCATGATGCTCTCTCTGCTCCACGTGGCCTCCTCCACTGCAAACTGTACTCTTTCTACTGCAATTTAGAAAGGTCACTTTTTCATTAGGACTACCCTGGTCCCTGTATCAGTCGGCCTGAACTTGTGATTTTCACCCAATGCTGCACAGCCAGATAACCGTGAGTGACCTTTTGTGCTTTTAGGCACTACACTTACCTCAAACCTTTGAAATTGCACATCTCTGGTTTTACTAATTAGACCTTTCATTTTTGGTGTCAAATAATTTAAATTTTGCTTTTTTTTTTTAAACTGTTGTTTGATCTTTCTTGTGTTGCATGTTCACATTATTACTGTTTGTGTGCTGCATAAATACTTTAGACATTGCCTCTAAGTTAAGCCTGACTGCTTTTGTGCCAAGCTAGTAGATGGGTAAGTACAGGTGAATTTTTGTGGATCACCCTGCCCAGGACTGTGGTTGTTGCTTAAGCAGGATTTCACCTCCTTCAACCAGCAACCACATTCCTCACAATGGCAAAGTTGGAATGTTACGAAAGATATGAGAAAGGAAACTTTTCCAAAGTTACATTTACCTTGCTTAAAGCTACTGAAGGCTAATTGGCATTAGCTCTCCAGCAACTGCCCAGCCTATACTTCGTCTGAAACAGGTGTGTAAGAGGTGTGAAAACTTTCCCAAGAGCAAAAGCAATGGCTTGGGAGGGGGAAAGTGTCTTCCTTCCCATTACAGGAAGACCAGGTGGGCTGGGCCTAGGAACATAAGTAACTTCAAAGGGCCTGCCCTGTCACAAGTAAATGTCAGTTGATACCTGGAAAAGCCCCAGTCTTTTTTCCTTTAGTCAGGCTAGCATCAATCCCATCAAGATGAAAACTACCCTTAGAACCAGTTTTGAGTGGCCACAGAGGAGTACTGCCCATTACACTGGCCATGCCTCTGGGTGGGGACACAGACTCTGCACAAGGGAGAAAGGGTTTCTCTAGCTTGAATTTTGAGAGTGAGGGGCACTGTAGGATTGTTTGCAGTAGGACAAGCAGGAACTGCTGAAAAAGTGGGTTGAGTTGCTCCTGTGAAGTATTGCCCGACTGGTTAGGGTGGAAGACGGAGTCATGCCCACCCACTGCCTAGTGGCAACCAAAAAAGTGGCATCCCAAAGTCACTCGCCTTAGAACACTTGCCGGACCTGCAGGAGATCAGAAGAGGACAAGACCTTCTGTCTGTGACCTAAGAGGAAGTGGATTTCAAAGTTCAGTTGGCTGGCATCCTGTGTGGCTAGAGGGACACAAAAATGTACAAGAGGACTTTTTACTGAAGTGCCCAGCTGACCAGTGGTAACTGGACCTACACTAGAACTTGCTGTTTGCCTCTGTCTGTCACTTTGAGATTCTCTAAGTGCCTTTTCCAGGAGTTCTATGGGCATTATAAGTGTACTTGTGCGGTTGTTTGAGAAGACAGAAGAATGTTTGGAAACGTTTGAAAACTTTTACTCCAGAGCTCCATAGCTTCATGGGGACCTGCCGTGAAAAGTATTTGACCAGCAGTTACACAAAGTTGGATTGAAATTCAGCTTCACCCCGCTCAAAGGACCCCACATGTTCGAAAAAATGACTACATCTCACTCTACGTTGGGACTTAGAACATTTTCATCAAGATATCTCCAAAGCTCTAGAGTTCCAGTGGGGCCAAACTGCCTCAGTTATCTGTCCTTCGGTTCGACTGCAGCTGCTGCAGTTTCCGCAGCAGCCCGCATTGGGATGATATTTCTACTCAGAAAGCGACAACGTCTCATCATGCATTTGTAATGAAGAAGAAATCTCAATGCTTTTCTTCAAAAAAGTGACAACGCCCCTTTTCTGAAATGGGACTTCCAGAGAGTTCAATCTACTAGGTGTATTCAATCAGGACTCCATCGTGGTCGGGCTACATTTTGCCTAGATTTCAATTTACTACTTCCATAGACTATCATAGGCATGTAGAGCTTTGTGGTGATATATCTAATTACGACTTTAAAAATCCACATCTCTGGTTCCCATGATTGGACTTTTGTCATTTCTGTGTCATTTTGGGTGTTAATCTTTTCTTAGTCACTTTGTGGTTTTTATTTTTATTTTATTTTTAATTCTTTTTCTGTTTTGGTACGGTACAAATACTTCACACATTGTCCTAAATTAAGTATGCCTGCTCTGTGCCATAGCTACCAGGGGGCTGAGCTCAGGTTAATTTAGTGGCTTTCAGAGTTCACCCTGACAAAACGTGTTGTTCTTACAAGTACCCTCTGCCATACATTAAAAGAATATTGCAAATCCCTGAGGAGATTGATAACCACTTTAGAGAAACGAGGCTGGAGGCTGAGTTCCTTTATAAAGTCATGGAACTCATAGGTGACTTGCAAGGCCCTGTATTAAGGGAATTTTATTTAATATCAAACATGGGCACACCATCATCCTTCCCATAGACTGCTAAAAGGTGTCTTGCTCTTTCATGTTCATTGTAGACATGACGAATAAACCCAGAATGTGGACTGCAAAATAAAACACACCAATTAATAATTTTTTCCAAAAGATAACCTTGTCAGCAGGGGCATCCCCCAAGGTTCCGTGCTCTCACCTCAACTGTTCAACATATACATGGAACCCCTCACCACCTTACTTAAAAATGCCAACATCCCTTTCCACCTATATGCAGATGACACCCAGATCTATCTAGAAACCTCCTCCATAGATGACATTCACAGACTAAATGACACTCTAAAAGAAATCCAACATTGGCTGTCTCTTAATCACTTAAAACTCAACCAAGACAAAACTGAGATCCTCCTCATCTCCAACAAAGAAGATAACCCTCATATTTCAGAATGGCTAAAAGCTTTGGATGCTCTCAATGGCAATCGCACTCTGACCAACTCCGTAAAATCATTAGGAATCACCCTAGACTCAAAACTCAACATGGCCAAACACATCAAGAACTCCGCAAAGAGTGCCTTCATCAATCTGAAGCTACTCAACAAAATAAAACCATTCATCCCAAACAAAGACCTCAAACAAGCCACCCAATCACTGGTGCTATCTAGACTCGACTATGGGAATGCCACCCTCACTGGTACAACAAAATCTCACCTAGCTCCCCTCAAAACTACTCTCAACGCAGCAGCCAGAATGGTCACTGGAATTAGGAAATACGATCACATTTCACCAGCACTCAGAGAACTAAAATGGCTCCCAGTCGAATTGCGTGCCAGCTTCAGAACTGCCTGCCTCACGCACAAAGCCCTGCACACAGGAAAACCTGAGTATCTGGCTGCTAAACTCAAGAGGGCTGGTCAGACAAGGAACCTCAGGAGCTCCAGCACCTTACTACTCATCCCTATGAAAACACGCAAACAAAAAACTGCCGCACGGTCCTTCGCTGGAAACGCGCCCAAAATCTGGAACTCCATCCCAGTCGGCATCAGGACTATCGCGTCCTTATCAAAATTCAAAAAACACCTTAAAGTCCTCTTCCTCAACCGCTCCCTCCCGAATGGATAGCCGCCGCCTAAACGCAAATTCCTGCTCGCCGTTGCTCCCAGACATTGTATCACTAAGACCTACCTCCTCCTTGCTATTTGACCCCTACCTGTTCCTCCCCCCCCCAAGAGGTTCAACCCAAGACAATGTGCACTCAATGAGGTTATCTCAGGACTCACGTACTACCTCAATGCTGCTCAGCACACTTGGACTTCCGAACCAATATGTGTAATACTGCTCTATTGTATGATTCGTGCACAAAAACTGTTGTAAAGCGCTCCGATACCCTCGGGTCAGGCCAGCGCTATATAAAACTCCTTAATAAATAATAAATAAATAATGGGATCAGTTTCTATCTGTATCGACAATATCTGTTTCCTTTGCCTCTGCCCTCTGTACATGTGTAAAGCACTCTGAGACCCACAGGGGTTATGTTCACGCTATATAAAACTTTCTAAATAAATAAAATAGATTAATGAATGTAAATAGGATTTAAAAATGCTATGTTGAAACATGATGAGTTTCTATAATGAATGTAATGAACTATAATATGGAAAAAAATGTAACTATCTCTTTTCTGCTGAATGCTTTTTATTTTAGAAAAGCATATCAGAAGAAGGAAAATGCAGTTACTGATTTTGTTCTTTATGCCACTGCTGCAATTATGCTCTGTGACTTGCCTTTGACTCTGATTGCTTGCTCTAGCAGCAGGCACTGTGACGTCAGAACTCAACGGTAATAAGTCACTACAGTTTAACGGCTATGTAATTTTTTTAGTACAGGTGACTAGAGGTGTCACAAGTCTCCTGTAATAAGGAAATTAGCGGCAGGTTCTTATACAGGGATTGCAGGTTTCTATGTATTATATATATAGACTTATAGGGCCAGATGTAGGTAGCATTGGTCAGCTAAATACTGGTTGCAATTTGCAACCAGTATTTTTGCGACCAATGTGGTATTTTGTGAACAGAACAATGTACTAATAGGTCGGTTTGCAAAATATAGATTCCTAGTGATTTGCAATTTGACCTACCTCATGAATATTAAAGAGGTAGGTTGCAAAATTACGACCCACTAGTAATTGCTGACATCACAGGGATGCTGGCCTACTGAGGTCAGCAAACATGTCTGTGATTGCTTTTAAATAAATCCATTTTTGTTTTTGAGATGCTGCCCATTTTTCTTAAAGGGTGTGTTTAAAAAAGAAAAATGTTGCAAACATTTTTAAGAATAGTCAGTGGACCATGGGAATTTTTTTTCAACATTATCAAATGGGAAGAGGTCCCTTGGGAACCCATTCCCATTTGCGAACAGCTTACCACTACATTTATAGTCAGTAGAGTATTAATATTTTGAGAACAGATTTTGGTCACAAAACATTAATACATACCAATCCGATTTGGTATTTGGAAGGGACGCTCTAGACACCCCCTTCCAAATACTGAATAAGTATTTGGCTGCCAACCTAAATTGAGATTCATTAACATGTTACTGAATCACAATTTTGTTTTTTACCTGAAAAAAAAACCTTTTTGTGGTTCCAAACAATCTGATTCTGCAAATTGTGAATCAGACCCTTTGGGAACACAAAAAAGCTATGTACAACTGGCCCTAAGATAGGTCCTGTGAGTTACAGGAATGTTTTTCACCAAGGGTTCTCAGTGACATCAAATAGACAACGAGAAGGAACTTAGCCACAGATCTCCATCTACAGGTTTATGTTATTTAGGTGCCCACGATCATCTGTTCCTGCTTATAAGTGCTATGCTGATGTGAATGAGAATTGGGGTCGCCATACATAATATGGCATCTCCGTCCTGCCCCAAATATGAGCAAATTACCTTACAGTCCATCCTTAACCAGCACCTTCAACCTTACCCTGCCTTCCTTCCACTCCTTTGCTTTCTGCTTTCAGCCAAAGCAGACAGGCATCTGCTCTGACAAGCATCGCTGCTCCGACATGGCTTGGAAGTAATTTATGATTCAACAACAGTTGCTGCGATTTAGTATCTGGTGTAAACAATACGGGCTTCCTACGGAAGCCATGCATAACAATATCTCTACGCCATTCAAGTTTAAAGTGATGTACCTAAGGGTCAGTATCACAGTGGTTTGCCCAGGGTCACAGTGAAAGTCACGGTGCTGGGAGTTAAATGGCAGATGGCTGCTACAAACCGGCTATATAACTTTAATGCTGACTGCGGATGCAGCTGTGATCCTCAGGTCACTCACGAGTTTAAATCCCAGCTGGCCAGAGCAGGTTGGTGAAACGAGTGCCATTAACTTGCTTAATAGTATTTGAAAATGTAGAACTGTCTTACGAGGTGCTGCATAAAATGTAATGTAAATTGAACACACACACACTCACATTTTCAACCAAAAATTGGTATTCACGGTTCTTCTCCACGAGCTATTACTTGAAGTGGAATTGGATAGCAGCAAAACAGTGGAAGCACATTCTGGTACGTGATATCCTTTTATTTTCCCAACATGAACATATATGGTATACCCTCCCCCACTTAGATGCATAGGGGCTCAAGACGTGAGGTGATAAAAACACCATAAACTATGGCGCATGAAGCAATTTCCGAAGCAGCAACAGAGCTCCGATACGGGCAGACGGAAAGCCGATTTTATTTCAGACCTTCCTCCCTCCCCCTGACGGGTGCGTGATTTTTATTCCAACAGATCTCTCGAGTAAATGAAAAACGAAATCGCGCGCACGCTGAGAATTCTCAGACGGTGCGCTTTGCACCTCTTGACCCACAGTATGTATCACGCGCGCGAGGCAAAGAATATGCAGTAATTGGTCCTGTACATAAAAACAAGGCGCCTACGCAGGCAGGCCTAGGAATTCCATTAAATCACCAGGCTCTTTCTCTATACTGCTGCCAGAACAGACATTTTCTGAGAAGAAAGCGATACAATGCGTTGGTTTTGCGTCCCGCCTAACGTCCTGACAGCTATTCTGCCGAAGATGTTTGGAGTAAACGAGTCGCTTGGTGGTAAATAAATACGTGCAACATTTACGGGTAGCCATGGGTAGAAGCAGCAGTCTCAGCGTTTTCCTTTGCTACTGCTGGCACTGCTGTTGCTGCTCGAATGCCCCCTTTCTTAGAGTCCTGGTACCCTGCCCAATAACTCCGACCTGATACAGCCTATTCAAGAACTATCAGCTTTGTCAATGTGTTTTGTCCATGTTGTACAGCAGCATGGCTAAAAGTTAGGAAAAACCAGTATGAGCTGGCTGTTTCTGGCGGGAGGGGGCAAGCAACGACAGGGAGAGGGGACGGGCAGGGCTTTAAGTGGGAAAAAAAAACTGGGGGTGCTCTAAAAGGGGCGTGGCAAATCTCTTCAAGGGGTGTGGCATATCCGAGTAGGGGCGTGGTCTAAATGAAGATAACTAGCATTGTGTGCTTAAGAAAATCATGAAGTCGCATCCAGCAAAGGATAATAAAATAGGCAAAAAGGTATATTTATTAAGTATAAGCCATAAAAATACCAAACACTTTAAAAAACATGTAAAAATTATTTACATTACTTAGAAATCTATTGCAGGATTCCCCAAAACCCTTGACGATATTCACTGTGTCTATTTTGCTGGGGTTTCTCGGCGGAGTCAGAGGTGTGGCAGAAAGAGCAAAATATCCCAATTTTTAGTATTTGTTTCCCATTTCACTAACCAGTTACAGCTTATTACGTTATTTAATTTAACCAATGGTTACACATGTTTATTTAAGGTTTAATATGAGTTATTGACATTAAAATACATTCACAAAGTGGGATACGTTTCCAATCACAGAATGTCCCAAATATCCTTAAAAGTGGAATCGCAAGCCATTTGTCTCCCAGCCATGGAGTTTCTGTCATCAGCACTTCCCCACTTTTTTTCCACAAGAGCAGTTCAAACATGAATGGCAAAATATCCTAGTTTGCAAATGTTTTCCACATAATTATGGCTCTGCCATATTTGCGACATAATACATCATCTGCTGCATAATCTGACGATTTTAACTAATAAATTGTTTATAGCTCAAACGGATCAAAAGTTACAAAAAAATGTGACTTGTGTTGCTGCAAAGTAGATGGCCCATTGCAAAGGTTGACTGGTCAACTTTCTCACTGCTGCACTTGTATTTTCCACTGGTACTAATAAGGAAAAATATTTGCGGATACTGTTAGCATGTGTAAAAATGTCAAAATAATAAAGTATCAGAAAATTTACAGCACCACTAATAGCAGTATAGGGTGTCAGAGAACTTTACATCACGTATGATTGCTTATCTCAGTGTAATATATGTGTGTAAATCACTGTATAGGAAATGTTACATAAGACAAAGGACTATAAGGTGTAGGAGTCACATGACAACCATACTAGTAGGCAGCATAGTTTAATAGTGATTGGTCTGGAGAAACACAAACTCAGAATTTAAAACGTAATACCATGGTTGGGGGTTCTCTTTAATAATCAGAATTGATTTCTACCCAAATGAACCCTTTTTTGCAACATTAGGATAATCAAAGACTGTGGAAAAAACATAATGCTTTAATTTATACCTTGCAGTTTGCATGCAGCTCTTACATGACAGTTAATAGCTCACTGTTCTATGTAGGATTTTAACTTATTAACTGCAAGTAACAATAGGGTCTCTCCGACAAAAGCAGTAACCCACTGACCTATTTACATTATGTGCACTTTGTGATCTGCATGGTACATGTTCTTAGCAGTGGGCACATTAACCCTCTGCGCTACCTTTCCATGAGTCAAAACGTCCACTAGACAAAACACCATCTCTCTCTACTAAGAACATTAATCCCTGGAGTTATCATGACATTTTTATTGTTGCCGAAAATTGTTGGAGGCCAGGAAGGAGACAGCAAGTGCTTTTAAAACCATATTATGCTTGCAAACACGACGCCCCCACCTGAAGTCAGTGCCACCCGCGGTCCGTGCAGGTAACAGCGGTGGGGCCGGGTAAGGGGGTTTCGAGGATGATGCTGAAGGAAAATTAATTATTTAATTTTCCTCGGCATCGTCCCTGAAATCCCCCTTACCCGACCCCTCTGCCCCACTGCTGTTAGCTGCACGGATCGCGGGTGGTCAGCGCCTGGTGCGGTCGCACTGCCCTAGAGCCACCCTGCTCAAGGGTCCTTTGACCTCAGTGACAGAGTCACTGTCACTCTATGGTGTGCTGCTTCATAGGCCTGTCTGCAAGACTGGAGGTGAACTTCAGAATAAATTGTGACGGACAGGCCTTCAAGGTTAACCCACACATGCCACTGCTAGGGTCCACCTGCTGGTGCTAAGACACCAGGGCTTTTAAGATCTTGCGGGCCTTCTAAGGTCTAGCATGGGAATGTGCTCCCTAAAGGGGAGTGGTCTGGTGGACTGGTCATGAAGGCTGAACCTGGTTCCCCAGTTCCAAATTCAGCAGCTCTGACCATAGTGCCACATCCTCTCCCCCACTGAACACCATACTGCCCCACTGACAGAAACTTGCACTGCACTGACCCGCTATAAACACCTGGATGTGACTCAATTCAAATTACGCACTAGACAAGAGCAATATGCTGCCTAAAAAAAAATTAACAACATCCTAGAAAAAGCAAACACTCATAGAGAATGCACGATTAAGTAAAGCATGTGAAATGTAAGCAGAATAACATGGTTACCTTTTTCTTTTACACTCATTATTCAGAAATTAGTGAGTGCTTTTGCCTGACAAGTTAAGGACATGACTACAGGGCCCAGAAGCAAAGCAAACACTCATAGAGAATGCACGATTAAGTAAAGCATGTGAAATGTAAGCAGAATAACATGGTTACCTTTTTCTTTTTACACTCATTATTCAGAAATTAGTGAGTGCTTTTGCCTGACAAGTTAAGGACATGACTACAGGGCCCAGAAGGGACCCGCTTCAATGCCCATTGCTTATATCCTTTTAAAACGTAAGCAGTATGGTTTAAAAAGACCACATTCGTGAACACACAGCCGCTGTACACATTTTGTTTTCCAATTCACCCATCAAGTAGGTATTTCTGTACCTCCAGGAATAGTGCACTTTCCCACCAAGGGAAAACAATGTTGTTCAAAGAGAGACGAGAAAACAAAAGTAGCGCTTCACTGGCAAACACTGTAAAGTGGCGCTAATGTGTTTAGGTGTGAATAAATCAATCTGGCCACCTTGCAACCACTCTGTCTTGCTTTAGCTAGTTACTTTTCATATTTTGAATGTTTTAGTTCTCTCCACCCCGAGGCTGCACTTAGAAATTGAAAAAGTCAGAAAAATAGGACGTTTCCAGCAAAAGTGTTTTTCTTTTTGGATCCATTTTACAGGGGAGCAAATAAACGAAAGCAGGAAAGGGAAGGTAATACCTGTTTCTAAAAGTCTCGGTTTTCATCATCCAACGCTGGCACCACGACGACGTTGCTCCTGCGCTGGAAAAAGAGAAGGTCCCTCGCTGGCACCACCACGACGTCGCTCCTGCGCTGAAAAAAGAGAAGGGAAATCCTAAGAGAAAATGGCTCTCTTAAAGGGTTTCCCTTCCTCCAACAACGCTCACCTGGCATGACGTCATGCCGTCGTGCCGTGGACGTCATGCCGTGACCTCCACTACTCAGTGAGGAAACAGAGCTCTCACTGCAGTCCAGAAAAGAAAAAAAAAAAAAAAAGGACTACCTTTGCCAGCCGCGAAAATAGAGCCCGATAGAGACCCGTTTCGAGGGCCCCAAAAAAAAAGTGCCGGTGCTCAGACCCGGACAGACCCGGCCCACTTAAAGCCCTGGGGGCGGGGCAAGGGTATGGGACAAGCAATCGCAAGGGGGGTGGGTTGGGGAGAATTGGTGACAGGTGAGGAAGCAAGCAACACTAGGGGAAGATGGAGGGAGCGGGCAAGGTACATGAAGGACAGTGAGAGGAGGGGGAAGGAGGATGGGGTAAAGGGTTTGTAGACATATGTACTCATATAGCATGCTGGAAGTAAAAGTAAAAAGAAGCCCAGGACCAAAGCGTGAGCAGTAGAAGGGCACTCACTGGGCACAGAAGCAGAGTTTTGAGCTGCTTTGCATCACTTTGTACAAAGGGAGTGTTACTGGGGTGTTACTTTGTGAATCAGTGTAAACACCCATAGGTTTTGACAAAAGCCAGATCTACAAAGACACCCACACCAGACTTTGCATAAAAAATTGATGCCTCTGAAGTAGGCGCTAAAAGGGGGAAATGTTTTCGTTGCTGAAAAAAACCTATACGCTGCATGTCTGCCGAAAGTGCACAGCACACATCCAATGTGTGGTATAATTCTTAGTTTGTCTGAGAATCGGATTTTGTACTGAAATTGTACGCTTCCAGTACTAATCCTAAACTAGATATCAGACAGTCACCTAAGCACCACAGTGTGAGGATGTGGTTGTGCAAGGCAGTCAAATTAGAGAACAGGTGCAGGGGATGACAGCAATATGGGTAGATATGGTTCTGAACTCTGTTTTACTCCTTGCTCAACGCAGCATTTTGCTGTTCAGTGTTGCTTGAAAAATTAGGAAATCTGCCTCTTTGGTTGTTGTTTAAAGATTGTGAATTTGAGACATTGATACTCCTTTCACCCACTACTTGACTTTGTAGTTGTTTAAGTGATGTGCCAGGACTTTCAGCCCAGTTGGCTCGAATAAAGTTAACTCACAAGGTCAGGAATTATATTACTGACTTTTTTGTTAATATGCAGGCATATTACTGTGTCAGAATTTTGCCAGAAATTGGCAAGGAAGTGAAATATGTGGATGAGAAAGAAAAGCACAGCATGTGTACAAATCATTGAGGCTTATGAAAACGGCAGTACTAGGGCAAGAGTGAAAAGGGAGCCTTGGTGGTTGGTGACATATTAAATAGAAGGAGCGCAAAACAATGATTAAAAAAAAATCAGTAAAGAAATTACACTTACCTTACACTGCACGTCCTCGATGTCGTCCTCAATGTTCTGCAGCACGTCCTCGATGTTCCTGACTCCAGACTGAGTGCAAGGTCCCACAGTCAACTCTCTTATCCAATCAAGAGGTTGCTCTCATGCTGTTAAGCAGCATGAGTGAAGCATCGGGATAGACTGGAGCAGGCTGGCTCTCCACTACGAAAGGCACTGGAGGCCTGTGCCTGCTCTCCAAGCCAGCTGTCTAGGACAGCTAGGTTGGCGAGGTTTGAATTGGCCATGTCAGTTTGGCCATAGCAAGGTAGCCGGACAAACCAACACGCAGCAATCCAAACTGAAGTTGCAACTCCTCACTGCTGCCAATCAGCAGCAGTGACTCACTGACCCAACCCCCACACTCCGTTTGCTGGCAGAGAGTAAAAAATGAAATGGTAATAAAATCATTTTTTTACCATTTTACTTTTCTCACTTTCTGCGCTGCTGTGTGAGGGGGGTGACACTCCTATGGAGGAACCGCCCCTGAAAGGGAGGAAAGTCTGGTTGGCATAGCGACAGTATGTAGTTTGCTTAAGTCACCTAATTAACTGTGTACAGGTCGACCACATACGGAACTGTGGTTAAGCAAACTTTTGTATTTCTCTATGTGAGAAAACTGTGCAGACTGACATGCCTCTTGAGATCCAGAAATATATAATCTTGATTATTAATGGTACTCATTGCACCAGAGGGAATGATATTCTTTATACAAAAGGACTCTCCATATCAAGGCTTTTGGGCTGTGGGTGTGGAATGCTGATGGACCTTTGTCTAGCAGAGGTGTAGCCGTATAGAGGGGTAGGCTGATGGAGGACTGAGGGTCTGGATGCATAGATGGATGGCAACATAGCCCTTCAATTCCTCCCAGGCACCACCCTTCTCACCCATTAGGGCATTTTCATGCAGCAGCACACACGAAGAAATTCAATCACATCGCCAAACACCCTTACTGAACTTCGTGGGCTTGCCCTATCAACCCACACTATCTTCAAAGCCATCTGTATAATAGACAGTAATTAAGATAGTGTGGGTAGATAGTTAATTATTCTCAATGAATTATAGTCAATTCTATCAACCTCTTTGCATGGATGAAAGACTGAGTCGATTTTCTGGGTTTCAAAATTGAACACACTTTGTCCTTGCAGGTCATTTAGACACTACCATACCGCACATTCAATACATCTTACCAATGGTTTCACTTGGCAATTAAATAAAAAACGTTTAATGGCTCCATCTTCTTCGCAAATTTTTATTTTGATTGAAGAAATGCTGCTGAACATGATGTATCTGTGATGGTAGTTACCTAAAAATGAGCTGTGGCTGAATACATAAATATAAAGCAGATATTGCTGGTGATGTTCAAAAATTGGTAAATTGCTTATATTGTGGAACGGGTTACCCCATGTCATACTGTACAGTGTGGTGGTACTCTTAATGTTAGCGCTAAATGAAAAAAAAAATCAATTAACAGAAAGACACCTTTTTAACTTTATCCACATTTCAACATTCTTCTCAGGCCTGTCAAGCTGAAGTTTGCAGGCTGGGAACTAATGTCTTAAGAGTGGCCTTTTACATAAAGTGAGTGATAAGGCAAGACGTTGCCCTTGCGTTCATCTTGTAAGTAAGCCTTGGGAGGAGAGCCATCTGCCATGAAGACCATATGTGTGAAAGCACATAAGGTATGAGGTAAATATTTTGAAGCTAATGGGCCACACAGCTCTGCAACAAGCGCATTGTACAGGTAAGATTGTACCGTTTAATATATGCAGAAAACATGTGGCCTTCCCTACAGCTCTCCCAGCGCTTCAGCAAACAAAACACTTTTTTACATTTTGATTTAGGGGATTATTTATGCTAGTAGGGCAACATGTATTGCAAGTTGCCCCACTCCACCAGACTTCGGTTATGGGATGCTTCATACTTCATAGCTGTATTAAAAGAGAGCATAATTCAATTTTCTCTATGAACTGAAACATGACAAAATGAGGTTAATAACTTGGGAGGTGGGTACCCCACCAAAATTAATAAATCCACTCTGTTAGGTCAAAACACAATCTGAGAGACTCTCTGCTTAAAACCTGGCAGCTATGGCACAAGCAACAGGAAGATGTGTATGTTAAGTTCAAGCAGTTAAAGTAAATAATGCAACAGAATAAAAGTCTCAAACCAATTTCAAAACATAGAGATTTAACAAGCAAAAATACTCCAAGATCATCGAAATCGGTCAAGGGGGAACCAGAGGTATACATTTTTACAGTTTTAGAGTAAAACACACCAAGTAAAAGTAAAGTGCCAATCAGATGTCACTGTTTGCAGTAGACCAGAATCTAGGTACAATTTCACGCTGAACGTGATTGAGCTGACGTCGATACACCAAGCAGTCAAGCCTGTCAAAGTTTTGACTGTTATCATGGTTGGTAGAAATGGGGTCTGTAGTTGGCAGTGGTTTGCACCCTGTCCAAGTAGGCACCCTCACTCTAGTTAGGGTAAGGGAGTCACACAGCTAAGATAACCCCTGCGTACCCCCTTGGTAGTTAGGCACGTGCAGTCAGGCTTATCTGAGAGGCAATGTGTAAAGCATTTGTAAATACACACACAGTAATACAGTGAAAACACTACAAAAGGAGACCACACCAGCTTAGAAAAACAGCCAATATTTATCTGAATAAAGCAAGACCAAAATGACAAAAATCCAACATACACAAGTCAAGATATCACTTTTCAAAGATTAAATAAGTTCAGTCCATAGAAATCTATTGATGTGTTTCTTTTAGCGCAAAGTACCTTGGATGCATCAAAATTCAAAGTAAAAACAGGCAATGGGGAGGTGAGGCACCGGAAAAGCAAAGCGATGTGTTGGTTCCTTACTCCCAGGGGAGGTGATGCGTCGGTTCCTTACTGGAAGGGGAGGTGATTAGTTGATCTCTGGACACGCAGCCTTGGTTCCTTACTGCAGTGTGGCGTCAATGAAGAGACGATGTCAAGGGACAATGCGTCGAAATTCCAGACGCGCCACACTGATGCGACCTTGGCAATGCAGACACTGCGTTGATTTCACAGCCGCAAAGTAGGCAATGCGTTGATTCTTCAGCTGCAAAGCAGTGTCTGCGTGTCGGAGTCGGAGCGGGTCCACGGACATCGGTGACATGGTGCATGGGACTCGGGCTGCATTGATTTTTCTGCTGCAAAGCAAGCGTTGCATCAATTCTTTAGCCGCATCAAGAAAACGGGTGTTGAGAGTGGATGCATGGATTTTCTCACCATGTTACACTTCCAAAGGCCCAAAACTGGATTTGGCACCACATGGGGTTGGAGACAGCTTTGTGTGAGGACATGCACAGCCCTATTCAGTTGTCAGAAACAACTCCTCCCACCACCCTAGCTCAGGAAGGTCCATCAGCCTAGTGATGGCCCTTCAGGATATAGAAGGCACACCTCAGCTCCTTTTGTGTGACTGTCTAGAGTGAATGCACAAGAGCCCAACTGTCAGCCAGCCCAGGCATGGATTCTACAGACAGGCAGAGGCACAGAATTGTTAAGCAAGAAAATACTCACTTTCTAAAAGCAGCATTTTCAAACACACAATTTAAAAACCAACTTCACCAAAAGAAGCATTTTTAAATTATGACTTCAGAGACCCCAAACATCAAATCTCTATCTGCTCCCAATGGGGAAATTACACTTAAACGATATTTCAAGGAAATCCCTATGTTACCCTATGGGAGAGATAGTCTTTGTAATAGTGAAAAATGAAATTAGCCATATTTCACTATTAGTACTTGTAAAACACATCAGTACATTTCCTGTCTTTTAAATACACTGCACCCTTCCCATTGGGCTACTTTAGGCCTACCTTAGGAATGACCTACATGTAGCAAAAGGGAAGGTTTGGGCATGGATAGTGGGTGCACTTGCCAGGTCCAAATGGCAGTTTAAAATGGCACACACAGACACTGTTGTGGCAGGTCTGAGACAGGATTGCAGGGCTACTCCTGTGGGTGGCACAGTCGGTGCTGCAGGCCCCCTAGTTGCATTTGATTTACAGGCTCTGGGCACACCTGGTGCACTTTACTAGGGGCTTACTAGTAAATCATATATGCTAATCATGGATAAACCGATTACCGATACAATTTACACAGGGAGCACTTGCACTTTAGTTTTGGTCAGCAGTGGTAAAGTGGCCAGAGTTCTAAAACCAGCAAAACTAAATGCAGCACACAGTCACAAAACAGGAGGCCAGAAGCAAAATGACAGGGGAAATCACACCAAAAGATGCCAGGTCTAACAATGGTAATCTATTTTTATAACAGCAAGAAGATGGGTATAATGTACAACAAGGTGTTTATTATTTCAAAATTTTACAATGTCTTTGAATCTAACTAGCCTTCCTGTCCAATACCAAGAACTCAATATTCTCACAAACAGTCTGTTCTTTTCTCGTCAAAGTTCCAGTGGTTTACTAAACTTTTCTTCAGTTACTTTCTCCACCAGCAAAGTTTCTCCTTTAAAACAAATGGGCATATATTGGGAAAAGAGGAAAAACTAAAATATATATAAAATAAAAATCTATGCTAGACAACACTACATACAAGTCTTTTTTTGTCTATGTTAGATGTTTCTTTGCTGCTTTCTTGTTCTTTCCTTTGTAACTAAGGGGCATATTAGCAAGACCGGCGATAAAATTATCGCCGTTTTAGCGGCAGGAAACTGCCGCTAAAGCGGCGATAATGGGCTTGCTAATATGCGTTATAGAATTCAATAGAAGCCCAGGTTAGATGTGCAGGACATCTAACCTGGGCTTCTATTGGAATTCTATGACGCATATTAGCAAGCCCATTATCGCCGTTTTAGCGGCAGATTCCTGCCGCTAAAACGGCGATAATTTTATCGCCGGTCTTGCTAATATGCCCCTATAATCCTTGCTTCCTGTTTTCTGGTTCCCTTGCCTTTCTTTATTGGAATATCCTACTGCTTTCTGAGAACTTAAATTTACTGCGTGTTACTTCTTATTCTCAATAAAATTCTAGATCTTTCTTTTGGTAATATTTCTTCTAATTACTAGTGTGGTTAAATTCCTGTGGTCGCAGGTTATTACATTTTCTCCAGAGTAAAAGGTCCTAATTTCACCCTGTTTATGCCCTTCTTGCATTACCCAATGTTCAAAGAGAAAAGCAACATGAAAATATTTCTTGTTTATTTATTTATTTTATTTATTTAATGCATTTTGATATAGCGCGGACTTTACCCGAAGGTGTCAGAGCGCTGTACAATAGAACTAGTTACGTTACATGAGAGAAATGTTACAAAATAGAACGTTACAAAAATAAACAGGAGACTAGAAGAGGTAGGGTAGAACCATAGAAGGCAAGAACACAATATCACACACAGCAAGCAAGGGTAAGGAATGTACAAGAAAAAATATTACAAATTTACAATGATGAACGAACTTCCTAGAGGGGTCTGAGAATGAAGGTATTAGTTCTGAAAGTGTCTTTGGAAGAAAAGAGATTTGAGGTCAGCTTTGAAGATCCGGGTAGAGGTGGTGGCACGGAGCAATGGAGGAAGCGAGTTCCAGATTCTCACCGCATTACCTGAGAACGATTGAGCCATCGATCTTTCCCTTTTGAAGGAGGGGGCTCAAGCAAAAAAATTCTGCATTCCGAGAAGGTCTCGAGCCTCCGGACATTTTCAGTTTATTCGCCAGGTAACGAGGGGAGGAAGTGTGCAAGGCTTTGTGGGTGATGCAGGCAGTTTTGTAAATAGATCTTGCCTCGATGGGAAGCCATCGAAGAGAAGACAGGATAGGAGTGATGTGGTCACTTCGTTTGGACCCTGAAATAAAGCGAGCTGCTGAATGGAGGACGGATTTGAGAGGGGAAAGGTGGGATTTGGGTAGGCCAGTCAGAAGAGAATTGCAATAATCCAGTCTAGAGAGAACCATCGATTGGACCAAGGTTTTTAGGTCTTTCTCCGGGAAGAACCAACGACTTTTAATCCGCTCCTTCACCATTGCCCAAACACCCCTGTATTAGTTCACACAATTGGCATAGTCACAATTTCCCCTCAAGATGTGGCATCATTCATGGCAATCACTGGTGGAAGCGGAGGGATTTGAAGGATGTGCAAAATTTATGTAATTTGCTTTGGTGTAATTATCAGAAATTTCAGAAAAATTATGTCTACATATACAAAATGCAAAAGTGACATCTGGATGGGTATTTTAGCGAGAAATGTATTCTTGGATCCATTTTGTATGTGAGGATGCATTTTTGTGAAAAAAGGTAAAAGAACACAAGCGCTACAAACAGCAACCGCTCGTGTTCCTGCTGTTCCTGTTTCTCCCATGTGTGCACGCATAATTTTAGCAGCAAACTGCATGTAATTACTCCATGTGGCATAATAGTGTTATTTTGTTTATGAAGCATAATGCAAAGTTACTAAAATTACTGGAGATTAAATCGGCATAACTGAAATTTTGCTCAGGCCTAAATCACCAGGACTTACCACTCCAGGGATTGTCAACCTCATTTTCCTCGAGACTTGGGCTTTCCTGGCTAGCATTTTGCATCTGGCATTGGGGCTCCACCTCCTCCTCCTGATGATACACATCTCTAACTGAAAGTCTCCTCTGCATCATACATCAAGTGAGTCAAACACTGCGTGCACATCGCTCAGACCTGGATGTTCAGTGCCTACCTGAAGCTCAACTCAACCATGAGAGAATTCCTGTATTTTACCAAGAACAACAAACCAGTCACAGTATAAACATAGCTCAGTGACATAACCCTTGACAACTTCGAGCCCCAACTTTCACTGAATTCCAGCTCACTTGCATACACCCTGGACACCAACCTCACAGGAACACGTTGTTAAGAAAACAAGCTGGTACCAGCTCTCCCTCCTAAAGAAAGTGAAACCGTTTCTTCCAGAAATTGAATTTAGAACTGCTGTCAATCTCTTCTCGAGCTGTCACATCTGGAAGGTGGTAACTCTCTTCTCCGTGGCCTCCCAAACTCCACACTGGCACCCGCGAAGGGGATCCTACAAGCTGCAGCATGTGTCATCCAGGGCCTGAAGAAATATGGTCACATAACCCTCATCCTGATGAAAGCCTATGAGCTCCCCTTGCCAACCCACATCATCTTCAAAACCAGCTGCATCATTTACAAAGTCATGCACACCCGTACCTGCTTATTTTGCAGAGAATCTCACCATCACTGGTGATTCTTGGCACACCCACAGCCAGAACAATATCAGACTGCAGACTAAGAGATGTAAAAAAGAAAAAACAAAGTAGCAAGCATTTTCCATCTATGCACCCAGGATCTGGAAAACCATTTCTGTATCTATGAGGACTGTTGCAACAATGCTCCAGTCTAGAAAATATTTGAAGACTCACCTCTTTATAGAAAACTACATCACAATATATTAGCAGTCCACACATCAAACACCTCTCGTATCGCTCATTAACTTTATGCTGGACTTTGATCATGTACAGCACTCTGCTGCCCTTTGGTTAGGTTTGTGACATGGAACTACCACATCCATACATACTTCTGCATCCTCAGGCTTGCCTCCCACTGATGCTTCCTGTACTTGCAGTGCCCGAGACTGTAATTGTGGCGTCTTCACCTCATATCCTTTGGCATTATCTTAGCATTCACAACAGTAGCGTGGCCTACTTCCTCAAATCTGCAAGCATGAAGCTCTTCTTCAGTGTCTTTGTAGGAAAGTAGGATCCTTCTGCATGTGTACCCCAACTTTTGCCTGGTGCTAAGCTGGTTTTTGAATAATCTGATTGGGATCCTGCTAATCAGAACCCCAGTCTGTCTGCTTTCTCCCTTAACTGTTATGTTATGTACTTAGGTACACTCCAAATTGGATACTGGGGTACCCTTGTCAGTCCCTACTATATGGTACCCATGTACCCAGGGCATAGGTACCCCAGAGGCCTCCCATGGGCTGAAGCATGTATTATGCCACTCATGAGAGGCCATGCAAAATGAAACAACAGGTCTGCCATTGCAGCCTGTGTACGTTGGTGCATGCACCACTTACTTATGATATAGGTTTACTATATCTAAGGGTCAATATGCTTAAAACCTATAAGTCACCCCTATAGCAGGCCTTAACAATCCTGAAGGCAGGGTGCTTGATTCTAAGTGAGAGGGCGCCACTGCATGAGCGGGACCCCTTGCAGCCTACGGAGTCTATTCTACCGGGTTGTTGGTGCAGCAGCCATTTACGACATATAGAGTGGCATTATGCGACCGCATGATGACCAACTCTAAAACCGCTGAAAGCAACCCTATCGTGTTTGGTGTCAAACATTGTGGAAGCATACCCCCACAATGATAACCGGTGTGGGAGTTATGATTCCACCCCTCAGAAGCGAGCTTCTTTGGGTCCCTGGTGTTCCCGGTACCAGCTTTCTAGTCCCGGGCAGCACAAAATGGTTGCTGCCGACCAGAGACATGTTTCTGCCCCCCTGCTGCTGAGCCAAGCTCGAGCAGAGGAAGATGGAACAATAGGCATCCTGTCACAGGGAGGTGTGACCACCTCCCAGACAGGATTTAGTGTATTAGGGCTGGGTGGGTGCACTTGCCAGCGACCGAAAGTCTGCATGAGGGGCACATTTGGTGCCCCTGTGCATAGTCCAGTTCAAACAAGTGCTGGGAACCAGTGGCTCCTGCTCTGGCACGAAACTGGATAAAGGACATGGGAGTAACCTCCCACTGTCCAGACCCTCCCCTGGGAGGGTCCCCTGAATCTGTCCAACCCTCTCCCGTGGGTACAAAAGGGCTTACCTGGATGTAGGACCCTAGATTTGACGTGGACAAGATTCTGAACCAGAAACCACTGAACTTTGACCATCTGGAGACTCTGGACTTCGCTGGACTTCGTTTGGGCCCAACTTAGTCTCCCTCTCAGTCTGAAGCATCGTCTGTGCCTGTGCACCATACAGGCTCTGTGCAGGACCTGTGGAGCATCAAGGACAACTGAAGATATCTCCCTTGGATTGAAGGAGTCACTCCCCTGAATCCGCAGGCACCACATCTTGACTGACTGGTCTGCTGCTCCTGAGCTCCTACGGTCTCTGAAGGATCCAGCAACACAGGAGGTGGGTTTCTACGTCCCTCGAGGTCCAAGCTGCCCTCTCACCAAGTTTGAGGCCAGAATCCCTCGTGGGGGCTGCAATACCCATACCCCTGTGCACCGCGTTCATTTGCAAGTGCATATGCTTGTTGGCGTTTCTCGAACAAGTGCACTGGGCTCCGAGTAGCCCCAACCTCTGCCACAATTTCCTACCAAGAACTCCGGCCTCCTTGCATGCCCTGACTCCCCTGTGTTTGGTGAGTCTCCTGGACCTTGCTGGTCCGAACCGTAACCTTCTTTGACCTTCTGCATGGGTTGCCGTTGCCAAGGCTTGTTGGTGCTCCCGCCAGACACCGACCCCTCAGCACTCGACATCCTTCACGGGACAGCTCATATCCGGCTCCTGGTCATCCTCGACGTCTCCTGGTCCTCGTGGCTGCAGAGTCAAGAACTCCATCAACGCACCTGAAGCACCCGACATCGGTGGGCATTCGTCTACCGAGCCCCTGGTCACACCTGAGTGACCCAGGCTCTGTCCCCTCTGCTTTCAGGTACTCTTCGACAATAATCCACCTTTGGATTCCAGCGGACACTTTTCTTCCTTCCAGCAGTGGCTCTTCTTTGAAGTCCTCCATTGAGATTGACGGCAGTTTCCGACGCCACTTCAGACCTATGCAACCAGCTTCCCTGGGATAGGTAACTCTGGTACTACGGTATACACGGGTGGGGTGGCTCTCCAACCTCCTAACTTCCACGGGGTTTCTTCGAAGTCCACTGGGAAGGGTCCTTAAACTTTAAAACTTCAATCGCGACTTCCCCATAGAATCGTACAGAGAACGCGGTCGTGTTCCCACACTGCACCCGTCCTCCGTGGGGTCCCTACTTACTCACCTTGGGTGGTTCCTTGGGGTCCCAGCGATTCTGCATCCTCTAGACACTGTCTTGACTCGAGTCGTGGTTCTTATACCACTATTTTAGTATATGGTCTGGTCTCCCCCTGGAGCCCACTGTGTATTAGTGCTATTTACTATTGTTTCTGTGCTACAGTATTGTGTGCTTTGTGATTATCTACGTGTAGGAGATACTGTATTGTACTAGAGAGTGTTCTATTAATAAATACATATTTTTATAACTACTGTGGTGTTCTCCTTTCATTTAACCAATACTATAAGGTTGCATTCTGGTAAAAAAAGCTGCTTAACATTCCTTCAAGACTAAGCCTAAAGGCTGCTCTCCACAGCTACCACTTGGATAGCTTTCTAAGGTTATCTTTGACCTCTTACATCACCATAAGGTAAGAGGTAAGGTGGCGCAAGGTGTCCACTTTAATTAGTGGACAGCATATACCAGGCCAACTTCTCACAGTCTGCATTTACAGTCTATTTTTCCTGTCCTTGTCTAGTCTTATGTGTTTCTTCCCTTCTCTCCCTAGAAGGACTCCATTTCTATGTATTACCCCTCTCCAAAGTCTGTGATCTCTTTTCGCAAATCGCATCAGGACCATGGACTGGCCAGACTGACCGGAAGTCTGAGGAGCGTACCTGCTTCTGTTAAGTTTGTATTCCCCATCACAGTGACCCGCTAACTAAGTCTCTGAAATGGAAGTCAAAATCTTTCAGCAGGTCACGATACAAGGCTGTGGCCCATAAGGACTGAAGCCATTGGTTTTGGCACCAAACGCTCTGAGCAGGACAAACCGGGATTTCATAAATGGTTGAAATGGATCAAGGTTTTCACCTTTTGACTTAGCCATTCATTCACATCCAGCTACTCACTGATGCATCATACAATACTCAATCATCAATCCATCAAACCGTCACTTATTCACTCATCCATCTATTCACCTACTTATCCACTAACTTGTCTATCTTACTTACCACACACCTACCCACACATTCATCTACTTTTTGACTATTCATCAACTAACCTACCCACCATTCCCCTACTTGTACACCCTCATGTAGATACAGTCATCCACCACCACCTACTTGGTCCAGCTCCACCTACTCAGTCATGCATCCATCTACCCATGCATTCAACCACTTACTCATAAACCGTTGCACCTAGTCACATGTTCATCCAACAGCTCATTTCCTGCTCTTTTACTATCCACGTATTCGTATTTCATCTCATTAATTTTTCAACCTCTAACCCATCCACACATGAATCATTTACTTATTCATCTACCATTCGCCAATCATCCAGCTACTTGTTCGCTTAATCATCCCTCTATGCTGATAATCATGCATCCATCAGTACGTGTCCACATTTTCACCTGTACGTAACTGAAATATTTCCACTCCTCACACATTATTAATCCACTCACCTGGATCTCACCTACTCATACACTTACTCATTCATGCATTCATCAACCTGATATTAATCTGTTCATCTATAAAAATACCATTCACTACCAATTTTACTTATTTCATGATTGAATGAATGTTCAATCTGCCTTTGTATCAATCCAGCAACCTAACCTGACAATCATTCACCTACTCACTAACTATCCACTATTTTATTGGCTGCCATTCATCATTCTAACAACACATTCACTAATTGTTGGAACTGGCACTTTCTGGTTGGCTGAGGCAATGCCCTAGCCAGGCAGAATCTACCACTCCATCCAGGGGTGGGTGATTACACACACTATATAACCTGCGCTCACCCTTGGGTAGCTTGGCACTAAGCAGTCAGGCTTATCACAGAGGCAATGTGTAAAGCATTGGCACAACACTCACACATGATAAGTACACTGAGCATCACAAAAGACACTGCACATGTGAGGTATGTAAATAACGTTTTTATTCAAAACACACAATGATCAACACAGCATGAACATCATGTATTTCTGGGCATACATCACATTTGGAATTATTACTAGCAGTACTAGGTCCAACCATGTTAAGATGACATCAGTAATATGCATACTTGGGAAAGATCCTCTTCTACACCCCGAGCACCATTATGCTGTGTAACGCGTTGTCCACCCCAGGTCCACCCTAGCAATTCACATAATTCAATACAACACAGTTATAGGGTGCAGCCTGGCTCACAACGAAAACAGAGATATGTACACAGAAGGAAATGTAACACTTTTTGGCAGCACCACGTGCCGAGGCTACACAGGTAAACCCAATGTCAAACGTAATGCTCTTCTGGCAAAAAATCAACGTGCAGGGCAACACCGCCGGTCAGGGTCGTGAATCACAGGTGGTCTGCAGACTGTCACTCCCCCCACACATACTCACTCCGTACCAATACGAGGTGCAACGGGTATCAGGCAGGTCCGTACGGAATGTGCTTGCACACATACACACTCAGCACCCGAATGCGGTGCAACTGATACCCAGCAGGTCAATTGATAACAGACTGCAGACCCCGTGGTGCAAGCCTCCCTTCACCCTCCAATTCACCCTGACTATTCTATGCCCACAGATTGTAGATAGCCCGCCCTCCCCCCTGGACACTAGGCCACATGCAGCTGAAGTCATTCTTAGTCAGGGTCCCCAGAAAGCAAGTGGCGGTAGGTGGCTTGACTTATTTGGCCACCACTCAGGAAGTTTACCCACAGGATGCAGAGCAGAAGTGGGCTGAGGGCAATAGTCGGTCACTCAAAAGGGTTCCACAAGGGTCTTCCGGCATCAGCCCAGGGGGTGGGTGTCACGCAGTCTCTTGACCTGTTTCCAATCATTCTCAGAAGCATTCCTCCAGCCCAGTCAATCACTCTCACCACCTAGGCCCGAGCTGGGCAAACTACCTGGCAGCACAATGTTGTCAGGGGGCGAGCGAGGAAAGGGCAGTCGGGCTGCCGTGCTGAGGGCCAGAAACAAACCAATCAATTAATGGAGAATGAAGCAGGGGAGCCTCTCGGAAGGAGGAGGCACCCCGTCAGGTACACATCAATCAGAGTCACACCCAGGCAATCCGGGCACAACATCTGGTGCGCATTGATATGGGTCACACCAGACAGCTTTGGTCACACAACTAAGAGTTGTAAATTCCACACCTCCCTGGAAAGGAGGCACTACCGCCGGTGCACGTTGATATTGGTTGCACCAGACAATTCTGGTCACACATACAGATGCAAGTTCAGCAATGCCTCATGAGGTACAATGAGGCACTACTACGGTTGCACCCTCACCTCCAAGGGTCGCATCCTGTGAATAAGACTCCGCACGCAGTGAGCATGCCGTCAATGTGTTGCACAAGAGAGATGCTGTACGATCCCGCAGCCGGTGAATCCGCTCGACACCAACTAGATGATTAGGTGTGCCTAGGTCACCAAGATGTGGGGGCCACATGCTTTAGATGTGGGCAAGACTTCTGGGGCTCTGCACAAGGTAATCTGGTCTTCAGGCACAATTCTTAGTTCCACGCTCACGCTGCACTACCAGTTGGGATCCAGCAGACGATGTGGGCACTTAAGAGGGCACCGCTCTCCAGGTGTCAACATTAGACAGTGTGGGTCCCTCGTAGGAGATCTTTGATGTCCCTGAGACCTTCGAAATAACAAGGGGCAAGACAACAAGATCTTAGAGAGCACACTTCAGGGTGCAACACAGCAGCAGATAGTCAGCCCAGGCCAGCCACCATTCAGGAAGGTCACACAGTCCCTTTCAATGGCAGTAATCTTCTTAGTGCACAACAGAATCCTCTGAGAGAGTGCACCACCCAGTGCCAGGGTCTCGGGTCCCAAGACCCTACAAGTGTATCTCTGCTCTGCTGAAGTATGGCACCAGAAGTTATACTGTAGTGTGCCCTTGAAGTTGTGGGTGGTTCAAAGGGTATCCCTTTGAACCGCAGATGTCTCCCCTAAATTTCAGTCCTGTCTGCCATGAGGCTGTGGAATGCTGATCTTAATTATTAGTGGGGCCATAATCTGGCTCCAGAGGTCAAGTGTCAAAACATCTTCCTTCAATCTATCCAGCCAGGCCCGCAAATGTCAAAGATCTGTCGTTCCAGTTGCATGCCCAGTGTTTTATAGCTGTCACTGGGGAATGCCCAGATGTGCTTCTCCAACCTCCAGTGTTGACTAAAGCCAAGCACAAAGGCACACAAAATGTTTTAGAGCATAAAAAAAGCCCACTTTCTAGAAGTGGGATTTCTGCACTAGTCATGACAAAACCACCTTTACCACTGTAAAGGGTTTGTCACTGTGAATTCAGTGATTGGAAACATTTTGATCCTGCTCCACTGCAATCCAGTATTGCAGCCTGAAGTAATTTCAACCCTTTGCCCATATTTAGAAACACCAACGGTGTAAGTACGCACACCAGCCTGCAAAGGCAGGCTCGACACGTGTGTAGAAAACATCAGGTAACCACCACTTCCTAACGTGTATAGAAAGGGGGCACAAGCTTTCACACTGAATTTACAGCGGGAAAGTGGCCAGAGCCCGAAGGTCACTACATGACCATTAGCAAAACCCGGTAGGAAAAAGCTAACATTTAGGGAAACGCTACCTGAAGAGTTCAAGTCCTGCACCAACCTAACAATCCACCCTCAACGTATTTGTGTTTATCCACCTGCACAAAGATGCATCAGTGTAGTATCCACCAACCATCTCAATTTTCACCGAAACTTTAACCTCCCACTTAATCACCCAGCATTCCCTTTTATTCACCCACCTTCCCATATATTACTCTATCCATCTGTCTACCCACCGACTCCCTCATTCAGTTCAGCTGTGCTTTTATATATGTATGTGGTAGTTATATAATCTGAACCTAGCCAGAGGCAGCAGATAGCTTCATGGGGTAGAGGCAAAAAGTGCAGTCAGATAGAATTTACAAGGTAGGGGAATACAGTGCTTTAAAATGGGATGGAGATACAGCATTGTGATGTAGTATCTTGTGAAGAGGCCTTTAGCTCATTCCTGATGTGAAAGGTGTTGAAGGTCAGCTTGATGGATCTGAGGCTATTGTTTAAGATTCTGGGTAAGTAGATGGAGGAGGTCTGTTTCCTGTTTTCTTTTTCTTTTTTACTTTCTTATATTCCTTGATTTTTAATCCAGCTGTGTCAGGTGTGGGTGTGTCTGGTATTAGTCACTAGAATTGGTGCCTTTTTTTTTCTTGAAGATAAGGTGGGTTGATAGAAGAAGCTAGTGGATTGGGTGAAAATGATCATGCGTGCTTCTGCGTGAAGTTGCCCTTATGGGTGGGCATGGTGAAGTCTGGGAGGCAGTGGAGGACTGTGTTGCTGTCTATCTACGAATCCAGACTTTCACTTCTCCATCATTCTGTCCCTCTATCCAGCGACACCTTTGGTACTCAAAATTCTAATAGTATATCTCCCACCAACCGCCCAACAACATTGTCATGAAGGGAGTCCTTTCCAAAGTTGTGGATGATGGAGAAAATTCTGTGTGCAGCTTTTCACTCTTTACATTTTGTATTCTGAAATCTGTTTAATCCTTGAATATCCATATAATGGAACGTCCAAAGTCTGGCACTTTCTTTAAAATATATTCCTATCTTTTTGTGTTGATGACAGTATTGTACATAAATCACTTGGTTTTGAATTGAATCCTGGCTGGAAAGGGAAGCCATTGAAGTTGCTTTAATGTGGGGCTAATGTGATCTTAGGATGTGCTCAGGAGGATGAAGTGCAAATTTGAATGAGATGCTTGTCATGTTATATCAATTTTACAAAAGCTCAATGAATCACACCTGATGGTGTATCTCGGCCCCCTCATGTGCCGCATCTGCTCATTAAAATAGCCAGGTTTTTAGCAATTTCTTGGGTGAAGTCCCCACAGCTACAAAGGTAGCCAGAAAGTTGGTTCCATGCTCTCGGAGCAGTATAAGAAAAAGCTCTGACCCCATATCTTGAGGACGAATCCAAGGAATAGACAAAAGCACCTTGTTGTTGGATCTCAAAGTGGGAAGAGGACAGTAGTAACGTAATTTGTCCTTCAGGTACTGAGGGGACCTACCTAATAGAGCTTTATGGATGAGGCAGCATATCCTAAAGAAAATGAGCTTTCTGATCAGTAGCCAGTGGAGGGACCTGAGGATAGGGGCCTAGGGAGAGCCTGCTGGAAGGTTACAAACTAATGTATTTTGCATGACTTGGAGTTTAGTCAAAAGGGTGTCATTGGCTGCCATAAGCAAGGCATTACTGTAGTCAAGGAGACTGATTATCAGCACCTGGACCAGCCTTTTCCTGGCTGAGGCAGGAAGCCAGGGGAAAATATTCCTCAGGAGACTCATGGTAGCAAAACATAGCCATCCTGGAGCAGCTACATGACATTTCATGGTCAATTCGTGGTCAATCTTTATGCCTAGATACTTTGCTGAGTGACTGAGGCATGGGGCAGCTTCCAATTCAGCAGGACACCAGTGAGTAGACCAGAGATGTTGCGCTTTGCCAAACAGCAGAACCTCTATCTTCTCATCATTCAACTGGAGACAGTTCCTGGACATGCAGGCAGCAATAACCCTCATATAGTCTAGAAAATGGTGCATAGTACCATCAATCTGCTGTCCTATAGAAATGATCAGCTGAGTATCATTGGCATAAGAGATTACTTCAAAGATGTATGTTGTGGCAATCTGCGCCAAAGGAGCAACATAGAAATTAAACAACATTGGGCTCAACGGTGAGCCTTGGGGTACTCCTTTGGTGAGAGGAACCCGCCAAGATATGAAAGAATCCAGAGTCGTAATTTGGGTCCAGTATTCTAAAAAATCAGCCAACCACTGCAGGACGGTACCTCTGACACCGATCTCATGCAGACTGCTGATCAGAACTGCATGAGCAACGGTGTCGAAAGCTGCTGAAAGATCAAGCAGCACAAGCGTAGCAGGAGCACCAGCGTCCAGGGAGAGGCTGATGGAATCGGTAACTGCCACCAGTGCAGTCTCAGGGCTATGAGCTGCTCTGAATCCTGATTGGGAGCGATGAAGAATTGTGTGAGGTTCTAAAAACATCATTAGCTGTTAATACATAATTTTTGAGAATTTTCCCTAGTAAAGGAAGAAGAGAAACAGGACAATAGTTGCTCAAGTTTTTGGGGACCGCACTGTTTTTTTAAGAATGTGAACGACCAAAGCAGTCTTCCACCAGACTGAAGGTAATTTGGAAGATTCGAGAGAAAGGTTAAATAAGGATAAAACAACAGGGGCTATCCTGGAGGGACAGACGTCCATCAGGGAGCCTGGTTTAGCTTTAGTTAAAGATATTAAGACTTAATCTACAGTGAGAAGTTCAAACCTGTCCCAAAGTGGAGGAGAGTTATTGTAAGATGACAATGGAGAGATGGAATTGGTCTGTTCCTGATTAATGGAAAATGTTCTATAAATAACCTCAATTCTATTCTCAAAGAAATCTGCAAGGGAATTGCAGAGTTGTTGAGAGGCTGGTATATCTGAGACACATGTGTGGGGACAGATGAAGTTATTGAGCACTTTATAAAGTTCTTTTGAGGAATTGCCCACATTTGTTATTTGGCTACAGATAAAGCTCTGCCTGCTCTTTCTGATAAGAACATGATATTCAGCAAGAGCAGATTTAAAAGCTACTTTATCATTTAGAGATTTTGAGCGTCACTAGTGTCTTTCCAATTTGCTACACCATGCCTTCAGCAGGCTTAAATCATTGGTAAACCAGTGGGCATGAGACCTTGAAGAGGTCTGTTTGGAGATGTTTGAGGTTACATATTAGAAATGGGGGTCTCCAGTTGGCAGAGGTAGCTACCTTTGTCCAAATAGGGACCCTTGCTTCTAGTCAGGGTAAGGGGGATACACTTCTAAAGTAAACCCCTGCTCAGCCCCTTGATAGCTTGGCAAGAGCAGACAGGCTTATCTCAGAGGCAGTGTGTAAAGCATTTGTGAACACATACAGTAATACAGTGAAAACACTACAAATGGACACCACACCAGTTTAGAAAAATAAGCAATCTTTATCTGAACCAAAACAACACCAAAATCAACAATACAGTATTAAAGATATGATTCTTCAAAGGTAGAAACAGTTCAGTTCCAAGAAAAGGTGAGATGCAACACTTTTACACAAAATTCCTTGGAATGTGTCAAAAAATGCAAGCAAAAAGGGTCGCAGGGAAGGTGATGCATCGGTTCTTTACACTCAGGGAAGGTGATGCGTCGGTTCCTTGCTCCGGAGGAGGTGATGCGTCAGTTCCTCACTGCTGCGCAGGGGAGGTGATGCGTCAGTTCCTTACCGGAGAGGATGTGATGCATCGGTTTCTTACTGCATGGGAACGTGATGCGTCGGTTTCTTACTGCGTCCCCTAACAATGCGACAGACTTGGCGCTTCGATGCAATGCGTGACGATCCGGTACGATGCGTCGGTTCTTCTCCAACTGGGCCTGTGTCAGAATCGGTGCGGTGATCTTGGACGTCGGAGATCGATGCACAGGATTTGTCGCACGGCAGACACTTCAGCCGCGAGCAGGCGCTGCGTCAATTCTTCGGCGGCGGCGATGCTTTGGAAATTTTCCCTCGCACCACAGCGATGTGTCGGAAACAGGCGATGCGCCTGTTTTCACAGTTCTTGAAGTTTCCAGTCCCAAAACAACCTCCAGAGGCCCAGAACACTGGCAGACACCCCACAGCAGGTCAGAACTCTCATCAAATGAGTTCAGGGGGGACTGGGTGTGAAGTCTTTGTGTCCCTGAGACTTCAGAACAGGAGGCAAGCTCAATTCAAGCCCTTGGAGATCTTCCTCAAGCAGGGGACACAGCAAACAGCAAAGTCCTTTCTCCTTTCCTTGGCAGCAAGTAGCCACTGCAGGCCAACCCCAGACAGTAAACAGCACAGGGGCAGTATTACTCCTCAGCTTCTCCGGCTCTTCTCCTTGGCAAAGGTTCCTCTTGATTCCCAGAAGTGATCTAAAAGTCTGGGGTCTGGGTCCCAATATTTATACTACAAAATCATTTGTTCTCTGGGGGCAGAGAAGCCCTGTGCTCAGTCAAAACCAGTTCTGTCCTCTCTGGTGCAGCTTCCTGGCAGGAGGTGGAGTCAGCATTGTCCTTGGCAGACCAGGCCCATTCAGGTGAAAGGAAATCTCCTCCCCCTACTCTAAATGCAGACCAGGTCTATTCAGCCCAGCCCTGACTCATCCAGACTGTCTGGAGCCACTGCACTTCTCCAGCCCCTGTCACTCCAAAGCCAGACAGTCAATACACATCCTAGCAGAGGCACACTGGATGGCTAAGCAAGAAAATACCAACTTTCTAAAAGTGGTATTTTCAAACACAGAATGTAAAAATCACCCTCACTAAAAGATACATTTTAACATTCTGAATTCAGGCATATCAAACTTTATTTTCCTATCTTGTTCCCAGGGGTAGTTTTACTTATAAGATGTTATAAGCAAGCTCCCCATTTTATCCTATGGGAACAGATAGCCTTGCAACAGTGAAAAACGAAATTGGCAGTATTTCACTATCAGGACATGCAACACACATCAGGGCATGTCCTACCTTTCACATACACTGCACCCTGCCCACAGGGGTACCTTGGGCCTACCTCAGGGGTGACGAACATGTGAGAAAAGGGAAAGGCTAGGCCTGGCAAGTGGGTGCACTTGCCAAGTCGACATGGCAGTACTAGACTGCACAAAGGCACTGCAATGGCAGGCCTGAGTTACATTTACAGGCTGCTTATGTGGGAAGAACAATCAGTACTGCAAGCCCACTAGCAACATTTGATTTACAGGTCCTGGGCACACACAGTGCACTGTACTAGGGACTGACTAGTAAATCAAATAGCCAATTATGGAAACACCAATACATAACAACAATTTACAAAGGGAGCACTTGCACTTTGGCACTGAACTGTAGTGGCAAAGTGCCCAAAGCATCTAGACCAGCAAAACGAAGTTTAACACACACCAAAAACATAGGAGGCAAAGGCAGAAATACAGGGAAACCCACGCCAACGGTGCCAGGTCTAACAGTACAATTTTATCAAATGCAGTAGACAAGGAAAGATGATAATTGTCTAAAGCCATGTTAATGTCAGAATCCAGGGTCACAGTTCCCCAAGGCACAGCCGTAGAGAATTTTTCAGGCGAGATGTTAGACCACACTCTGTAGGCCCAAAGGTCGGTAAGAGGGCATAATGAACGACAACTTCAACTGGGTCAAAGCACTCTGGAGCCTCGTTTGATACTGTGGTTCAGGGTTGCTATTGATGAAGAGGGTGTCTGGGTAAATTGGGCTTTGGTAAAATAACAACATCCAAGACTGCATTGACTGAATCAGGGCTGAGCATGATTTTCAGCAGGCTGAGTATATCTGGATTATATCTACATTAAATTCAGAGAAAGTCTGACATCATCTGCATAATTTATCTGTGGACAGCACTGGAAGGCAACTAACACAATCCAGACTGTAGTCTATACCAATCTGAAATGATAATGCATGTAGAGCGCAAGTATGAGTGTCTCAGTCAACCAAACTTCAAAGTTCTTCCCTTAGAAAGCCTGCAGTTCTTGCACTGTGCTCTATATAAATTAACCCATTCATGGGTAGCAAATATCAACCTTGTCATAAACATAATTGGCAAGTCTCCAGAATGATGGCTGTGACAAATGCTCCCTACCAAAATGTGCACTATTTACAGTAAAATGGCCGAAAACACTGGCATGATCAAAAGCAGGCTTTTTTCAGATAGAAGCAATGAGTGTGGAGCAGGCTATCAAGATGACGCAGACAACGTAGCATGAGTGCATTATTTATATGGTGCATACAGTAACTGTCATCCTTAGCTATTATGATGCGCTTGTTAAAGTGAGAAGGTTCAATCTGATGCTGTAGTTCTGCTCTACATAAGTTTATAGAACAGAACCACAGGCTACCATACATATGGCTATATTTTTAAAGGAGCTATTAAACACATTGGCTTTTGCTTCCCTAGCCCAGTACCGCCTAATACATTTAGAGATCCCCAATAGACATGATGACTGTGCCTTCAGTGGAGCTGCAGGCGCCTTCAGTGGGACCGCAGGATTAGCAACTCTGCTGAAGACAATTAACTTTTCTGGGAGGTTGCTATGTGTGTTTCTCCAGTTAAGCAAAAGGTTTTTTTTAATCAAACAAATTCTCACAACACAAGCTTGTTTCTTGAAAGCAAAAACAACAAAAAAGCATTGTCAAAGCCACTAGGTCTGGCGCTGGCCACCAATCTTTTGACTTTGGCAATCCTTGTTTTGTTCTCTCATAGTTTTTAGCAAAACGTTATTGTTGGGGAAGCTGCTTGTCCTTCACCAATCTAAAAGAAAAACACACATTGGAATAGTAATCTGTTAGAACTGGGGGTCTCTAGTTGGCTGAGGTAGGTACCTTAGTCCAAATAGGGACCCTTGCGTCTAGTCAGGGAAAGGAGGGACACACTCTTAGATAACCCCGGCTCACCCTCTGGTAGCTTGGCATGAGCAGCCAGGCTTATCTCCAAGGCAATGTGTAAAGTATTTGCAACCACACTCCCAGTAACACAGTGATAACACCACAAATGGACACCACACTGATTTTGTAAAAATAGCGGTAACTTTATCAAAAGAAATACAATGAGACCAAACGATAGAAATCCAACATATGCGTATTTGTAATATTTCACTTTGTTGGTTACTACGGCAACAATCACTTGTAGGTTCTTGGGGTATTAATGAGCAGTTCCCGATGATCTAATGCAGTCCTAATGCAATGCTATGCAGTTCGTAATGCAGTTCGTAATGTAGAAATAAGACAGTCCTTAATGCAAATACTAATGCAGTTCGTAACGCAGGAATAATGCAGTTCGTAATGCAAGAATAAAGCAGTTCGTAATGCAAGAATAATGCGGTTCGTAATGCAAGAATAATGCAGTTCGTAATGCAAGAATAATGCGGTTCGTAATGCAAGAATAATGCAGTTCGTAATGCAAGAATAATGCAGTTCGTAATGCAAGGATAATGCAGTTCGTAATTCAAGGAATAATGCAGTTCGTAACGCAAGAATAATGCAGTTCGTAATGCAAGAATAATGCAAAAAGCCAATCTGCGCGATCAGCTCGGGCACCACTAGGCCCCAACAACAGAGACAACGGTTGTAAGCTTAAAGGGGCGGCCCCGGTACTGCTGGGCAGGTACGAGCCGCTCGGGGACTCAGCGTGTCTAACGCGGTGCAGGCTGAGAGAGATCGGAGCACTCCTGTACTCCTCCTGCATGCCTCCCCAGGCCACACACACTTGCGGCTCCCGACCGGAGTCCAAGCCTTACCTGGGGGGTGCGCTGCTTCGCTCTCTCTCCCCGCTCGTCGGATGTCCTGCTGGGCGGCCTGATGACGTTGCAGCTCCGTAGCTAGGCGACGCTGTAGCCAGACGGGTTACAGCGCTGCCTTCTCCTTCGTTGACGATCTTGAGCAGATTCCTCTTGGCGAACAACGATCACGATCCTTTTCACCTTGCAGCTTCCTTAGCTTCAAGAAATCCTTAAGCACGTTGCGGCTCAGGCCGGCGGCGGCGATCCTTACTCACAGCCTCAGTTACGATGACGGCTCGGGCCACAAACGGCAATGCAGCAGCGTGGACGATGTTTCACGCTGCTCGGGCAATGCGGTCACGGGGCACCTCGTAAACGGCACCGCAGACCACACGGCAGTCTCAGGCGTGCAAAAGCACACGCACCAAGCGTCGCTGAGACACGGTTGGAAACTTTGATGTTCCTGAGTTTCCACAACAGGGGACCAGCTCTCCTCGGGCCCTTGGAGACAAGTTACTTCAGGACACAGCACACAGCAAAGTCCTTACAAGCAGGGGGACACAGCACACAGCAAAGTCCCTTGTCCTCTCTTTAGTCAAAGCAGCCAACTGCAGGCCCGCCCCAGAACACACAGCAAGGGCAGTCCTTCTCTTCAGTCTCTTCAGCTGTTCTTCTTTGGCAGAGGTTCCTCTTGATCACAAAGTAGTTTCAATCCTTTTCAGTCTTGAGTTCAGTTTTGAGTTCAGGGGTTTCAGCTCGCACATTTATACCCCTAAATGCCTTTGAAGTCTTTGTGTTCAGGGGGCTCTGAGCCCGGTCCAAACTAGTTCTGGGTGTCTTCCTGCCAGTGCACACCCTCTTCCTTTGATAGAGAGGGTCTGGGCCTCAGACGCTCCGCAGGAGGGGGAGCCATCCCTTTGTGGCAGCAGCACAGCCCTCTTCACATCCAGGGGGCTACTCCTCCCATCACACCAAATGCAGGCCAGCCTGCTGCTGTCCCACCTACTCCTCCCTGCTGTCAGGACACCTCCCCAGATCCTGTCACATCCAAACCCAGACAGTCAATACACAACCAGGCAGAGGCACGCAGGATGGTTAGGACAAGAAACCAGCCACTTCTAAAAGCGTTGTTTCTAAACACAAAATTTAAAAACCATCTTCATAAAAAGATGTGTTATTAAATTCTGAGTTCAGGCACACTAAACTCCATCTCTCCATCTTATGCCGATGGGAAGATATGCTGGAAACATGTGACAAAGCATTCCCCATTTTGTCCTATGGGCAAGATGGCCTTGCAACAGTGAAAAACGAAATTGGCAGTATTTCACTGGCAGGACATGGTACACACCTCAGTACATGTCCTACCTTTCACATACACTGCACCCTGCCCAGAGGGGTACCTTGGGCCTACTATAGGGGTGTCGGATGTGCATAAAAAAAGGGAAGGGTAAGGCCTGGCAAGTGGGTGCACTTGTCAGGACAACCAGGCAGTTAACAAACTGTGTGCAGGCACTGCAGTGGCAGGCCTGAGATCTCTCTTTAGGGCTACTTATGTGGGTGGCATAATTAGTGCTGCAGGCCCACTAGTAGCATTTGCATTACCAGCCCTGGCACACATAGTGCACTTTACTAGGGACTTTACTGGTAAGACAAACATACCAATTAGGGACAACCAATTACCATAACACTTTATACAGGGAGCACTTGCACTTTGACACTGGTCAGCAGTGGCAAAGTGCCCAAAGCATCTAAGTCGGCAACACCATGTCAGAAAAAGGTCTAGGAGGAAGGCAAAAAGTTTAAGGAACTTTAGCCAAAAAGGGCCAAGTCCAACATAATCCCTGGCACTGAAGGGAACTACTTTGTGTGTGTGTGTTTGTGTGCTCCTTGAGGATGGGCAGCTTAACTTACAGTGCAGTCAGCCACTGGCTTAAGTGGGCTGATCTATTGTCCCATGATGCATGCTGGAGTGGGTGGAAGAAAAATGGGAATGACAAAGCAACAGACTAATGGACAAAGTGTGGCTGAAAACTTCTAAAGGTAAAATCAAAAGGTCTATGTTAACACTAGACCTAAAAAAGGAAATCATTCTTGTGTTGGTCACCAACCTCTAGCCTTTTCTAATACTTTTTATTAATTGTTAGAAATTGGGTTTCTGGTTGACAGAGCTATGCACCCTGTCCATACAGGAACCACAATCCTAGTTAGGGTAAGTCATAAACACACTTTAAATTATCCTGTGCTCACCCTCTTTTAACTTGGCACAGAGCAGTCAGGCTTAACTTAAGAGGCCATGTGAAAAGTATGTGTGCACATAACACACAGTAACACAGTGGAAACACCACAAAAAGACTCCACACCAGTTTAGGAAAATAGAGAATAATTTGATAAATAAAACATGACCAAAGCAACAAAAATACAAAAAGTAGAGCCGGAGGTTTGGATTAAATAGAAATGTAGTGCTTAAAAACATAAAGCACCACCATAAAGCACCATAGTGCAAGGGTGCCTGCGTTGTAGTTAGGATTGTTTTTGCGCAGGAAGGGACGCCTTCCTGCACAAAAACAATCCTCAGAGGCATTTTACTCTTTTTATATGTGCTGCAAAATGCAGCACACATAGAAAGCGGAAAAAACCAGGATAAATACAGATATTTCTCCTCGTTTCACTTCACCTGCGAAGTCGTAGCATTTTGCTGCTTTTCTAGGTCTACCAGTATTGATAAATCTGGGAGTGTGCCAAAATCCATGGGTGCATGTGTGTGAATACCCACGCTCCACCCATGGAACGCCTCTCTGGGTCAAAATAATGCAACATAGCGATTTGGGCTGTGTTCCGTTACCACCCCCTAGCATGGCACACGGGTGACGCAACTCTTTAATAAATATGCCCCTAAGTTTTTATCCAGAGGCACCGTAGTGGTATTGTGAAAAGGTCCCATGACGACATCCACATGCCTCTAGGCCATAGTTATAGAGGGAGTAATTTAAAAGCAACCAAGTAGGAGATCTGAGTTTACTAAAAAGTGCTCTGTGAAACAAAACCCATATGTCCATCTCAATGGAGTGATAGCAGTATCTCAGTTTAATCTCAGTTTATGCTCTTTTCGGTAGTCTTTCTCAGAAGTGCGTCTCTCCTCCCCACCATCTCCCCCCCCGACCGCCGCAGCCCATCCATTCCCATACTGACCAACTACACCCTTGCCAAGAAATTGGGGGCATATTAGCAAGACCCACGTTAAAATTATCGCCGTTTTAGCGGCAGGAAACTGACGCTAAAACGGCGATAATGGGCTTGCTAATATGCGTTATGAATTCCAATAGAAGCCCAGGTTAGATGTCCTGCACATCTAACCTGGGCATCTATTGGAATTCTATAACGCATATTAGCAAGCCCATTATCGCCGTTTTAGCGGCAGTTTCCTGCCGCTAAAACGGCGATAATTTTAACGTGGGTCTTGCTAATATGCCCCTACAATATTACCGTGTTTTAGTGAATCTGATTGGTTGTGGATTTCGGAGAAGAATCCTACAGAATCGCACATTCTGTAGCTACTGATTAAACAAACACCTCGGGAAATCGTCAGTTGCTTATATAATGTGGAGTCTAAAATCAAGAGAAAACCAGGGGATTTCACTTGAAATTAAATTAATATACATTAAGGGGTCGATTCCGATCTCGGCCGGTAGGGCACCTAACAGTATTCGTCCGGAAAAAATACCAGCCGAATGCGTGTTTCCCGACCGATTCGTACACTCGTCCGGACGAACAAGTACGATGCGTATAACAACCCAGTTTCCGAGCGAGCCATACTCACCCAATCCAGCTCCTGTTCCCCGCCCGAGCCGGATCCGTGAATGCCGAATCGAGCCGCACGGAAGCAAATACACAGCACCTTCCGGCCGGACTAGTACGATGCGCAATCCGTACGCGCCGAACCCGTCGCTACGTCCGGCACGTTTGAGCATCCGTGCAAGCCGTACATAAGCTCCGTTTCGCGCCACAAGACGATCCACGGCTACGAGACGAACAAGCCTGCTACGAGTACGACTCGAAGACATGAGAAACCCGAACAAGACGATCCAAGCATGAATCCCATTGCGCAGGTCCTACCTATACTCTACATCTATTACCGGGACCGGCACGGACGCGTACGGCGCAGACGGTAAGTCAAACACCAACAATACAAACAAACGACACGTACCCGAAATATGTCACACACACATAGGGATGCACAAATAACGTACACTAGCAACAGCAGAACCATAGGGGTGGGATGGCCAACACCAATGCCATACACACCCATAGGGGGATGGATGCCTACCACCAACACCACCCTACCACCACCCCTACTCAGGGGGGCCTGGATGCCTACCACTACTACCATCCCCACTCATAGGGGGCCTGGATGCCTGCCACTACTACCATTCCCACTAGTAGGGGGATGGATGCCTGCCACTACCACCACCACTACTCAGGGGGCCTGGATGCCTACCACTACCACCACCCCTACTCAGGGGGCCTGGATGCCTGCCACTACTACCATCCCCACCCTTAGGGGTATGGATGCCTACCACTACCACCACCCCTACTCAGGGGGCCTGGATGCCTGCCACTACTACCATCCCCACCCTTAGGGGTATGGATGCCTACCACTACCACCATCACTACTCAGGGGGCTGGATGCCTACCACTACTACCATCTCCACTCATGGGGGATGGATGCCTACCACTACCACCACCCCTACTCAGGGGGCCTGGATGCCTGTCACTACTACCATCCCCACTCATAGGGGGCTGGATGCCTACCACTACTACCATCCCCACTCATGGGGGATGGATGCCTACCACTACCACCACCCCTACTCAGGGGGCCTGGATGCCTGTCACTACTACCATCCCCACTCATAGGGGCTGGATGCCTACCACTACTACCATCCCCACTCATGGGGGGATGGATGCCTACCACTACCACCACCCCTACTCAGGGGGGCCTGGATGCCTGCCACTACTACCATCCCCACCCTTAGGGGGATGGATGCCTACCACTACCACCACCCCCACTCAGGTGGGGCTAGATGCCTGCCACCACCACCACCCCTACTCAGGGGGGGCTGGATGCCTGTCACTACTACCAACCCCACCCTTAGGGGCTGGATGCCTACCACTACTACCATCCCCACTCATGGGGGATGGATGCCTACCACTACCACCACCCCTACTCAGGGGGGCCTGGATGCCTGTCACTACCATCCCCACTCATAGGGGGATGGATGCCTACCACTACTGCCATCCCCACTCATAGGGGGCCTGGATGCCTGCCACTACTACCATCCCCACTCATAAGGGGATGGATGCCTGCCACTACCACCACCACTACTCAGGGGGGCCTGGATGCCTACCACTACCACCACCCCTACTCAGGGGGCCTGGATGCCTGCCACTACTACCATCCCCACCCTTAGGGGTATGGATGCCTACCACTACCACCACCCCTACTCAGGGGGCCTGGATGCCTGCCACTACTACCATCCCCACCCTTAGGGGTATGGATGCCTACCACTACCACCACCCCTACTCAGGGGGGCCTGGATGCCTGTCACTACTACCATCCCCACTCATAGGGGGCTGGATGCCTACCACTACTACCATCCCCACTCATAAGGGGATGGATGCCTGCCACTACCACCACCACTACTCAGGGGGCCTGGATGCCTACCACTACCACCACCCCTACTCAGGGGGCCTGGATGCCTGCCACTACTACCATCCCCACCCTTAGGGGTATGGATGCCTACCACTACCACCACCCCTACTCAGGGGGCCTGGATGCCTGCCACTACTACCATCCCCACCCTTAGGGGTATGGATGCCTACCACTACCACCACCCCTACTCAGGGGGCCTGGATGCCTGTCACTACTACCATCCCCACTCATAGGGGCTGGATGCCTACCACTACTACCATCCCCACTCATAGGGGGATGGATGCCTACCACTACCACCACCCCTACTCAGGGGGGCCTGGATGCCTGTCACTACTACCATCCCCACTCATAGGGGGATCGATGCCTACCACTACTACCATCCCCACTCATAGGAGGCCTGGATGCCTGCCACTACTACCATCCCCACTCATAGGGGGATGGATGCCTGCCACTACCACCACCCCTACTCAGGGGGGCCTGGATGCCTGCCACTACTACCATCCCCACCCCTAGGGGTATGGATGCCTACCACTACCACCATCACTACTCAGGGGGCTGGATGCCTACCACTACCACCATCCCTACTCAGGGGGCCTGGATGCCTGCCACTACTACCATCCCCACCCTTAGGGGTATGGATGCCTACCACTACCACCACCCCTACTCAGGGGGGCCTGGATGCCTGCCACTACTACCATCCCCACCCTTAGGGGGATGGATGCCTACCACTAACACTACTCCTACTCATAGGACGGGTAATGCATGACACAACTAGCATACTCCCACATAAGGAATGGCAGAAGATTACATCCCCCCCAACATCATGACAAGTGTGTGTAGTCTGTGTCTAATGCCTACAACACTGAACATGACATTGAACATACAATGTGACCCCCTAGCACATGTGTCACACAGAAATGTGTGTGGCCTCCACAATGCAAGCCGACCATGGCCACTGTGGCAATGGGCTCGAACACCCCATCACCACAGTGACCAAAAGGGAAGTGTGCTATCCATAGCTGATGCACATTTTGAACAGTGTGGCAATGGGGCCTAAAGCCCCATCACCACAGTGACCAAAAGGGAAGTGTGGAGTCCATAGCTGATGCACATTTTGAACAGTGTGGCAATGGGGCCTAAAGCCCCATCACCACAGTGACCAAAAGGGAAGTGTGGTGTCCATAGCTGATGCACATTTTGAACAGTGTGGCAATGGGGCCTAAAGCCCCAACACCACAGTGACCAAAAGGGAAGTGTGGAGTCCATAGCTGATGCACATTTTGAACAGTGTGGCAATGGGGCCTAAAGCCCCATCACCACAGTGACCAAAAGGGAAGTGTGGTGTCCATAGCTGATGCACATTTTGAACAGTGTGGCAATGGGGCCTAAAGCCCCATCACCACAGTGACCAAAAGGGAAGTGTAGTCATGGTAAAAGCTGCCAAAGCCAAACTGCATGGATGAATCCTGGTCACACAACAACAAACACATCAGTGGCATAGTAGTGCTTGTGTCCCATAGCAACATAGATTGGTCGAGGGAAACAGTGCAGTGTCACTGAAACATCGTTTTGGCCATGTGCATACAAACATCACCCATGGGGGCCCACATTGTCAACATTCACAAATAACACAATGACAGAAGTGACCATCATAATGCTGACCCACATATCTGCACCAATGGACACACAAATGTAGATATCCTGTGGAGACTGTAGATGTCAGGTGAACAAATACCATACCATGGCAGCAATGGGACATACAAACCATGATTATTGTGCTGACTGATGACCTAGGAGTCCCAGGGACAGAAGGGGAAAGCCACCAAACAACATACAGCCAATGGCACACTCAAGATATGCCAATGCAGTGGTGCAAAGGCACAAACACAAACAGGCAGACTCACACTGCATATCAAACACAACAGGTGATGGGGGGGGGGGGTGCCAGTGTCCCCAGGCAACCACACAACACATGAGGAGGCCTGAATTCCAACCACACAGATGTGTATACAGTGCCATACAAAAGTTACTCATGGATCGGATACCCCTATGTGGGCAATCAGGCATTGTTAGATGAGAGGGAGCACAAATTACACATGTCACACAAGCTTGTAGGAACAGCAACTAACACAGCAAGAGACAGACCCACCACAGCACTACCCCCAGGGACCCCACATTGTGCTGACACTAGCCTGCATGATAATCCCACTGTGATGACAAAGTTAGATGTCGTTCACACTGTGACACACAGCCATGTGTCCTGAGCAACTAACTACCATCACACCTACACAAGCTCCAATCAATCAGCACGGCCTGCCAGCCAAGGCCAATATGGAGGTAGGGGTCTAGCCGTGCAACAACTCACTTTTGCACACACCCAACACCACACACCCTGATCTCCACCAATGTGCAGCAGTGAAGCTCAAATGGACTGGTGACATTGGACATGCACCCATGACAATACCAGGGGTGGTGGTGGGAACTAAGGTGCAGAAACCCATCACACATGGCCAGTCAACAAGACTCGTCAATGTCTGACACACAGCACAGTATGCCGTACATGGGCATGATGTGAAATCCACCACAATCAATGGGATCCTGGCCATAGTCACACACCAACGAAGAAGCCAAGGTGACACACGAAGAACACACGTACACAACTTCCAACATTGCAGCTCTGACCCTGAGGAGTTGCAGCAGTCACACACACAACGTGTCACAATCACTGAAAGCTACCACAAACTGTAAATCACATGACTCGTGTAAACAACAAGTGCCAAGGGGAATCCTGAATGTGTCCCATCTGCGTTTGCCCACATCCCCAGCCCTGACAACAAAGACAACCTGGTATGACAACCTCATGAACATTAGTTTGCCATGCACCCACATCACGGAGAAACCAGGTCCAAGATGCTGGATGAACACAGAACAACTCAGCAAGCATCACAAACAGGAATATCCCTAGGGACACAGCCTGTGTAGGAAAAGGGAAGGGAACACGCACAGACATGCTTACACAACACACAACACAGGCCCACGCAATGTCACCGGATTACACACTGCCATGAGGGCACTCCACTCCTGTGGAAGGTCCGCTGTGCCAAACCTTGTCTGTGCACGACCCAAACATGTCAGCAGAACACTCCGTCAGTGAGTCAACAACCACAACACACAGAAGGCTCTGCTCACATCAGCCTGGGTACGGGAGTGTCACGTCAGTCATCTGCACACACACAAAACATGTGTCAAGCAAGTTGCACTGTATACACAGATGAGTCCTTCGACATTGATGTGCAAAACTGCATGTCCAGTGGAGCTGGGCACACAGTCAGGGAAATCGGAACATTGAACAGTGGTAAGCCCACCAGATGTGAATCAGTGTAAGACAAAGATGTTCATTTACAAATGCAAAATGTACATCCCTGTGTCAAATGCTGAACATTACACCCTCAGACTGTAGCAAAGGATGCCATAGATCCAGACTACAACAGGACACATATCCCATGGACCACATGGAGTCCATCACTGCAACACTTCATTTTCCTGATGTGAACACTATTACAACTGCAAATGCAGGATGCTACTCATCCACATCATGTACATCAAAAGAAAACCCACAATTAAACAAAAAGAGGCTTTACTCAGCAAATGTCAGGGTAAACACGGAAGTCCAAAAGAAACTAAGGACAATGGCCAGTCCAAAATCACAGTCCCAACAGGGTGAGAAGTGACAACTGGTCACACATTGCTTGCCTGCACTGGTACAGTTAGGGGACATCCCCCTTGGAGGGGCATACAAGGGGCAGGCCAGGCACCGCCGGGACAGGATCAGGGGATGGCAGAGTGAGGCAGTGAAGGGGTGGTGGGTGCAGGAGTGTCACCGGCAACTGCAGTGGAGGTGTCTGACTCAGTGGGGGCCAGCACCACTGTAGGGCACAACTCAGATGTTGTGGGTGCTGCAACCACTGCAGTGGGCCGGTCAGATGGAGTGAACTGGGTCCCCACTGCAGTGCCCGAGTCAGACGGGGTGGTTGTGGACTCCACTGCAGTGCATGACTCCAAGGGAGTGGAAGGTTGGGCAGATGAGGTGGGCAGGACAGAGGGGGGGACCCGGTCTCCACAACAGTGCCACTAACAGGCAGAGCACCTGGGTTGGGGTGGAAGAGCAAGTGGCAGGGGGGGAGGGCCTAAGCAGTCTGGGGATGCGGTATCGGTGTGTGGGTGAACCTGGGGCAGGGTGTGGCGGGGGAACCTGTGCAGTGGTGGCCTGGGGGATGGAGGAGAGAGACTGGGCGGTGGAGCTGCGTGGTGGTGGTGGGGTCTTGCTCTTCCTGGTCCGGGGGGACTTCCTAATGGGGTCCTGTGTCTGCCTGCGCCTGGGGGAGGGTGTCCGGGGGCGAGGGGCACTCCCCTCTGTGTGGGTGGACTTCCTCTTCCCCCGGTATGCTGGATCAGCAGGATTGGAGGGGAAGAGGCCGAGGTCACACATGAAGATCGGCTGTGTAGGTGGGGTAGCAGGCGAGGCAAGGGAAGGGGTCTTGGAGGGAGAGGATTTGGAGGACTGCAGAGTGAATGTGGATGCCTGTGTGTGTGTGTGTTCCCCATCCCCTGTGTCTGTGGTATCAGTCCCCTGAGGATGCTTGTGTGCACGTCTTGCCTTTCTCTTGGGTGTGTCTGTGCTGCTCGTGTCTGTGTGTTTGGGTGACTGTGCAGGTGTGCATGTGCTTTGGACAGGTAGGGGGGGCAGGAAGTGTGGATGGGGCAGAGGTGGGAGGGGTGAGGGACTGTTGGAGGAGGGACACTGCTGCCGTCAGGGAGGAGTCCATGGACTTATTGCTCCTCTGTAGGGCAGACATACCCGTCGAGATGCCCTCCATGAACGACACTAGCTGTGTCAACAGAGTGGTGTGTGCATGGAGGACACTCAGCATTGCTGTCTGCCCTACATGGAGCTGCCGAAGGAGGTACACAGACTCCTCACTCAGGGCAGCAGGGGACACAGGGGCAGGGGGTGCGGTGCCTGGCACGAAGGAGACACGCTCCCGAGCACGGGAGCCTCCACGGACCTCAGGAATGGGAGCCAATGGGAGGGCGGTGGTAGTGGTGGTGGTGGCGGGGCCAGACAGACTAGCTGGCCTTTGGTGGCTGCTGAGACCTGCCTCCACAAGGGAGTCATCCTCCGAGCTGCTGTGGTCCTCAGCTGAGGTGGATGGTGCTGAGGACTCCTCGGTGTGGCTCCCCTCACCCTCCGTGCCACTGGGTCCCTCTGACCACTCGTCCGATGCTGACCCAGTCTGGCTCCGCTGCTCCTCCTGGTCCGTGGAGCTGTCCCCTCCTGTGGCCGTGGATGTATCCGCAAACAATTAGGGAAACAGACAAACATCAGTCACCTGCACTGACCGCACACACCACAGTAAGTACAGCACATTACAGAGCAAGCCCTGGCATCCTTAGTTGAACATTGCCTAAAGTCCTCACACAGATTCGGGGAAGCCAATTGTCAGTCTGATGGTCAACCATGGGACTCACACCCCTCCTGCCCTTGCACCCATCTGTCTGGTGCCTGTCTGATGGTAAGACCCCAGTATGGACACATCCACCACCTACACAGTTGTTGGACATTGCAGGGAACACAGTGAAGTATGTGAACATGCACACATCACATCTCTTGCCACTGAGTCAGTGCAGGTGTCCGGATAAAGGGATGGCCAGAGTCTAAATAGAAATGCATGTGATGCATACCAGCACCAGACACCATGATGCACCCATGTTCGGATAGTCAATGCCACAATGGGGTGCATGTTGCACATGTCACTCCCCTGCAGGATCAGTCCCAGGAAGTTTAATGCCATGACACAGGAATGCGTGCAAAGTCATACATTACTGTCTCAAGTCACATGGCCATGGCAGCCAGCCAACAACAGTTTGCACTGTGTCACAATCCGAGGGCATGGGGAATGCAAGTTATGTGACTGACAAGTGCACATGTCCATCCCCCAAAAACCACATCATCTGTACTACTATTTGTCCACGTCATACCAACTGGACATATGGGGGACATGAAACACAACTCTCTGAACATGAGCACCTCACAGTGTGCTGTGAATGAAAATACAGCTGCCTGAAAGTCACAGTCGCAAACACCTGTGTGCACAGTCAAGTGATCAGACACCTATAAGTCACAGAAGTATCGTCTATCATGGTCACATCTCAGATGGCATGCTGAGCCCTAACCGATAAACATACCAGTAGTCCTGACAACGAAGACACAGCACAATGAGACAGAGGCAGGCACCTGAGGGTACATTTCACTGATCACAACATGCCAGATGATACACGGGAGTGGAAGTACAGAGTGTATTGTATGCCCTGGAGTAGGCATGACTGTCCAGCTCCACCTGTAAGAGGGATGAGTCCTGGACAGTAGGCAGGTGGCTAAGCATGTGTGACACACTGGATACACATACTCCTGAGGCCCAAACATTGTTCCCACCAGCAGCATGGGTGTGTGCCAAATTCCCCAGGGACATGTGGTGAGTCTGAGCAGCAATCGGACCACATATCAAAGTTACACCCAGATTACATGTCAGAACTTAGGCATTGTGTAAGCAATTGACCCACCCATGAATCGCACAACATAGTCACAGGAACAAATGCTGTCCCCCACCTTGAGCAAAGCTAAATGCAATGACACAGTCCCCAAATGACACAATTTCCTGACTATAAGGGCCACACATATGCGTATCAGAGGAGAAGTGGGCATGTCACAAATGAGGGACATGGGTCCTGGACCACATGACTGATGTACTGTGGAAGTTTAACCAGGCCAGAGGAGGGCACATAGCATGTCAGACAAAGTGCACAGTGCAGTCATGGACTCACCCCCTCCTTGCTGCTGTCTGTCCTTCAGCTGCCCATCCAGGTCAGGGAAGACCACCGCCAGGATCCGGAGCATGTGGGGGTCAGGGTCCGGTGTCCGCCCCTCCTGCGAGGAGGTGACAGCTTCAGCTGGACCCTTGCGATCCTCCGGGTCCAGCCACGAAGGTCCTGCCACCTCTTCTGGCAGTTGCGGATCCTGCGCCTGTAGACCCCCACGGATCTTACTTCCCGGGCAATGGTCAGCCAGATTTCCTGCTTCTGGTGGGCATCAACCTGTGAGGATGACAAAGTGAAAAGGCCATTACTACACATGCAACATATACGTGCATCACACAGTTGGATATACATGTCTCAATCACAGGGGCATATGATATACACAGGCAGTGCAACAATGGCTATGAACAGTTTGCCAGCAGTCACTACATGGTATCATTGCATGGGAAGTAAACCTAGTTGGAATGCACTGTTACTGCACTGTACCAGTTCAGTGCATGTAACTACACACTTTGGGGTGTGACAACTACTCAGTGAGCATGCTAGCCAGTGGTGTGCACACTGAAAGTCCTGCTAGTCAGACAACATGCACAATTAGTAAGGCAGTGGACAGCACACTCACCTGCTCCCCTGGTTTCCCATACAGCTTGCTGTACTGTGGAAGGAGGCTGTCCAGCAGGGCCTGGCTCTCCTCAAGGCTGAAGGCTGGGGCTCTCTCCACAGTACGTGCCATTGCAGGAGCCAGAGGATGCATAAACAGCAGCAGTGTTGGTGGCAGATGTCGTCCTGGAGCATGTAGTGCAGGCAAGTGAGCTCTCAGGGGAACAGCCAGCATTATATGTGTGCTGCAGAGGCAGATACTGTCCCATGTGTCCAAAGTGATAGGTCCAAGTCGTTTGCATCTTCTGAATCTGACCAATCCATGGAATAGCAGCACTAATACACGCCCACAGCATCCTTCAAATCTTCAACTTCATGACACCCATGATTTTGCAACATTGTTGTGGCTGGCCAACTGAATTCACTGCATCAGACTCGTTGGAGCTTCGAAAACGCGTCCGTTGCCATGCCAGGCCCCAGCCAATGTGTGCACACTGTTCGGTCCATTGCTGTACAACGCGTATTTCGGGATACAACGCATACCCGCACACATCATATGTAATGGGCCGGCCGGGCACACCGATCGGTCCATTGCTGTACAACGCGTATTTCGGGATACAACGCGTACCCGCACACATCATATGCAATGGGCCGGCCGGGCACACCGATCGGTCCATTGCTGTACAACGCGTACCCGCTCACAACAGATGCAATGGGCCGGCCGGGCACACCGATCGGTCCATTGCTGTACAACGTGTACCCGCTCACAACAGATGCAATGGGCCAGCCGGGCACACCGATTGGTCCAATGCTGTACAACGCGTATTTCGGGATACAACGCGTACCCGCACACATCATATGCAATGGGCCGTGCGGGCACACCGATCGGTCCGTTGCTGTACAACGCGTATTTCGGGATACAACGCGTACCCGCACACATCATATGCAATGGGCGGGCCGGGCACACCGATCGGTCCATTGCTGTTCAACGCGTACCCGCTCACAACAGATGCAATGGGCCGGCCGGGCACACCGATCGGTCCATTGCTGTACAACGCGTACCCGCTCACAACAGATGCAATGGGCCGGCCGGGCACACCGATCGGTCCATTGCTGTACAACGCGTACCCGCTCACAACAGATGCAATGGGCCGGCCGGGCACACCGATCGGTCTATTGCTGTACAACGCGTACCCGCACACATCATATGCAATGGGCCGTGCGGGCACACAGATCGGTCCATTGCTGTACAATGCATATTTCGGGATACAACGCGTACCCGCACACATCATATGCAATGGGCCGTGCGGGCACACCGATCGGTCCATTGCTGTACAACGCGTATTTCAGGATACAACGCGTACCCGCACACATCATATGCAATGGGCCGGCCGGGCACACCGATCGGTCCATTGCTGTATAACGCGTACCTGTACAGGTCAGTCGCATATGTCACCATGCTTGTCACTGGTGAACGTATGCCAGCCACATATACCTGCCAGAGACCCAGGGGCACACCTACAACACCACACCCAGTCCACACTGTTTCCTGAGGCATGTAAGGCTGCATTTCCTTCTCTGTGTATGGGGGTGAACATGTGGTTTCTGTGGTGGCACTTGGGGGCAGCCACACCCAGGCTGTGCATGTGTTCATGGGGACAGGGTCCTTGGTGTGTTGTGCACATGACCACTGTGATGTGCAACAGTTCATTTTGGAGCATGTGGCATGGTCACATTTCCAGGTTGTTTATGTGTATGACATGTCACATACCCCCAGAGTCCCATGTGGGAAGGCATGTACATCACAGGATGACCCATTGCCACAATAGTGATGTCCCTCCACAGTCTGTGTGCATGTTGTGTTTCCGATGTCACTGATTCCATGTGCACGATGGGAGACAGTCTCCACATCAACGTTGTTTGTGCATGGACTTTGATGTTGTGCGTCACTGGCGTCCATGTCTGTCCTGCGGATGCGACAGGGGCCACTACCTGTGGGAGTCATGTTTGTTTTTCTGACGTGTACATGATACGCCATGTCATGCCAGTGTCCATGTGGCAAGACAGGGTCACTGGGAATCTACCTGTCAATGATCTGTGATGCCTGTGGCGCATCTGTCCAGACATGTCACTGTGGTGTGTGTGTGGAACGTGACAGCAGTAAATGGGTACTGTGACACAGCCTAATGGTTTCCCATAGCACAACCTGGTACCTGTTGTGCACACATGTTGTACTGAGAAGTTAGATGATGGCCATGTAGGTGCGAGTTATGTCCGACAGAACGGCACACACATCAAGTACTTGTGTCACGTAATGATGTATCATGTGAAATTGAGTATGGTGAATGGCACATATGTGGGGTGACTGACAATCTTTCTTCCTTCAACCTATGCACTGCAGGGCTCCAGCTGTCCATAGACCATTCCAAGACCTGGCAACGATGGTGGAACGTGACAGCATCCGACGGTACCGCTTCACCAGGCAGCTGATTGAGGATTTGGCAGTGCGCTTGGCACCACATTTGCAACCTGGCCGGACGTACCCTACGGCGCTGACCCCCAAGGTGAAGGTAATGGCAGCCCTACACTTCTTTGCCACCGGTACCTTTCAACACACTGTTGCGACTGCCGGTGGGATGTCACAGACTATGTTCAGCCGTGTGCTACGCGATGTTTTGGAGGCAATGTTGAGATGCCTGAACCAGTACATCTATTTCCCAACACGTCAACAACTCACTGACGTCAAGAGTGACTTCTATGCCCTGGGGAGGATGCCACATGTCATTGGCTCCATTGATGGGACACATGTGGCTTTGATACCACCACAGGCACATGAGCAGGCATACCGGAACCGTAAACATTACCATTCGATCAATGCTCTGGTGGTATGTTTAGCAGATATGAGCATCACACATGTGTGTGCCCATTTCCCTGGTTCAGCACACGATGCCTACGTGATGAGGAGTAGTCGCATCCCGAGGATGATGGCACGGATGCAGAACCAGCGTGCCTGGCTTGTCGGTGTGTACTGACTTTGTACCATTGTATGTGTTCTGATCTGTAGTATTCCACCCACTTTTCCAAATCAGCTAATGTGCACTTGTCTGTCCGTAGGTGACTCCGGATACCCCAACATGCCGTGGTTGCTGACACCCCTCAGGAACCCTGTGACACCAGCCCAGATGCGCTACAATGAGGCACATGGTCGGACCAGGAGAGTGATAGAGCGGACCTTTGGTCTCCTGAAGAGCCGCTTCCGCTGCCTGGACAAGACAGGAGGGGCCCTCCCATATGCCCCAGCAAAGGTGTGCAAGATTGTCATCGTCTGCTACATGCTACACAACCTGGCAGTGCGGAAGGAGTTGCCTCTCATCCTGGATGACGATGACCAACGTCCGCCACCTGTGGAGGATCCTGGACTGGACCACGATGCCAGTGATGATGGTGATGTCCGCACACAGCTCATCACCAACTTCTTCAGCTGAATGTGAGTATCCAGGGAGATGTAATGTGAATGACGTGAGTTTGCATGATATGTGTGGGTGGTGCTCTGGTGCTGTTTGAGTGTGGCCATGTGCTACTTGACTGGATGCGTGCAGCAATGTGTCCTTCCAGGTAGTCTGAACTCCCCAACAGTTTTGATATGCTAACTTGGTTTTGTGTAGTTGTCTTGTGACATGTATTGGGCATGAGTATTGCAGTACTGTCCTGTTCTACAGTGATTTTAACTGTGTGTCATGTCTGTCCTTCACAGGGTGCTTACTGAGTACTTCTGTCAACTTGGATCCCCCGACACCATGATTCAGCTTTCAGGGTGGCAGCAGTAGTTGGCCTACAAGTGATGTGCCACACACCCCTGGACTTCATATCTTCTGCACTTGTTGACTGTGTGGCCACTGCCACGTGGGTAAACCTTGCATTTGTAGTGGAAACAACATGTTGCAAATGTGTAATAAACCTGTGCTTCACTTTGGGATGTGCGTTGTCTGTGGTCACACATCTGACTGACATTTGCTTACTGCACCTGTGGGCTAGTTGACACAGACTCTGAATAGGTGTGGTGTCTGTGCATTCCACTGTATTTCCTGGCAACATCACTGTGGGCGATGAGTCCGATGGCCCTGGTGTCTGTGTTGTGTAGCCCTAGTGGTGTCTCCCTCATATGTGTCACGTCACCATGACTCACACGACGGTGTTGTACTTGCTGTAGCAGTTAGCATACACAGTGTAATTTAGCAGAACATCATCACCATAACAGTATCCACATTTGAATAACAACAGTGGCAAGTATGGTGTACTAGTGATTTTATTTACAAAATGTGTGTGTGTGTGTATAGTGCACAGGATGGTGGGTGCTGTACATTGGGATTGTGATCCAAAGTTCCCAGATGAGTTGGAAGTCTTGGTAGCAGAAATGTCCTGAGTGAAGTCCACAGTCATATGATACATTAGTCCAACTTGAACTCCCCATGTCATGTGGGAAAGTAGTGTTGCATTCGACAGGGTGAAACGTTTGCACACAAAGGAGAATTTCCGGAACAGGTGTTGGCTTCCTGGGGGATGTACGTGGCCATCAACTTCTCAGTTTTCCTTCCTCGGATGACCCCTCTTCTTTGGGGGGGACCCTCACGTGCAGGCTGCGGCGGTGCAGGGGACTCTCCACCAGAGTCCTCCTCCCTCCCTGTGGTGTTGTCAGTTGTAGCAGCACCAGATGTTGTGGGCACACAGGGAGGTGTGGCCATGTTGGTGCTAATCTGGCGGAGGCATGTCAATATGTCCCTATGCACCGCTGTGAGTTCTTGCAATGTGTCCCACTTGGACTCCATGCCCGACATGTGTGTCTCCACACGGGCCATGTGTGTCTCCACACGGGCCATGTGGGAGTCCAAGCGGGCATGATGGGCAGCCTGCTGCTGTTGTATGTCCTTGAGGATCCCCACTACCTGTCTGACCTCTCCGGTGCTATCCTGGTATGCATCAGCGATGCGTGCCAGTTGTGGGTCATCATGCAGTCCTGCGGTGGCACGCACAGATGACCCGAGGCCCACTTGGGGGTTGTTAGTGGTGTTGTCATCCGTTGCTCCACGGTGGGCCTGGGGCCCTGTGCTGTTGTCAGCGGTGGTCCTTGGTCTGTCCGTGTCGGCGGGGGTGGTCTGTATGTTGGCAGTTGTTGGAGGGGTGGGTGCAGGGGGTGCAGATGTTGGTCCAGCTGGTGCTGCATGATGACTCACACCGGAGGTGCCAGGTAGGTCTTCCCCATCCGAGGAGGGCAGAGGCTGTTCCACACCAGTGAGCTCTGTGTCCCCCGGAGCCTGGGACAGGGACTCCTCCTCGCCTGCTGCTGTGCCCCCATCATCGTCACCTGTATTTGGACGAGACACACATTGTATGTAATGTTTCTACAGACATCAATGGTTCACACACCTGACAGTTGTGACTGTACCTCTGGATGCGGGCATGTACATTGCATTGTCCTAAGTTGTCACAGTAAGAGGTTGATATTGGTGTAGCACATTGTCATGCATACCTGGGGAATTTCAATATGAATGTTGAGGTGTGTGCATGGCCAGCATTGGTTGTATTTGGTGGACATCCGGCCATCCTTCTCCACCTGGCCCAGTTATCCCACCATGAAGCATGTCACCCTTGCAGTGGGTTCAGGTTGACTCTCAGGATGTCATTCAGTGGTGTTGTGCTGTTTGTTGGTGCACAGTTCCCAGCAGGGCCTTGTGCTCCCCACAGCAGTAGCCAGTGTCAGCCATCTTGTCAGTCCTTATCCACTCCCTGTGATGTGAGCATGGTTCAGAGTGGTGTTGATGGGCCAATTGTGAGGGTGAGCAGTATCTGTGACTCCAACTCCCATCATGCTATTGCCTACACCCCCTTCCCAGCATGCCCGTACTTCCTTCCTTTGGACTCTGCTTCCCTGTGGGGTAGTGTGCCTGTGCTGACAGGAAGGCTGACAGTGTTGTCCTTGCGTTTGTTTGGCTACAAGTCCCAGGTGTGTCCCTGTGCTTCACACATCATTACCCAGGGTGGTGGTTCTTTGTGGGATCTTCATTTGGTATGTGAGGCATTGCATTCTCCCAGGTGGGTTATATGGAGTTTGTATTGAGGGGGTGTGTGAGGTGAGCTGCTTGTAACTATGGTCAGTGCTGTGAGTCCTCCTTCCCAGCCAGCCAGATATCCCACCATGCAACGTGCTTGCATTGCAGAGAGTGCAAGTTGGCTTTCAGGATGTCAGGCAGTGGTGTTGTGCTGTTTGTTGGTGCACAGTTCCCAGCAGGGCCTTGTGCTCCCCACAGCAGTAGCCAGTGTCAGCCATCTTGTCAGTCCTTATCCACTCCCTGTGATGTGAGCATGGTTCAGGGTGGTGTTGATGGGCCAATTGTGAGGGTGAGCAGTATCTGTGACTACAACTCCCATCATGCTATTGCCTACACCCCCCTTCCCAGCATGCCCGTACTTCCTTCGGACTCTGCTTCCCTGTGGGGTAGTGTGCCTGTGCTGACAGGAAGGCTGACAGTGTTGTCCTTGTGTTTGTTTGGCTACAAGTCCCAGGGGTGTCCCTGTGCTTCACACAGCATTACCCAGGGTGGTGGTTCTTTGTGGGATCTTCATTTGGTATGTGAGGCATTGCATTCTCCCAGGTGGGTTATGTGGAGTTTGTGTTGAGGGGGTGTGTGAGGTGAGCTGCTTGTAACTATGGTCAGTGCTGTGAGTCCTCCTTCCCAGCCAGCCAGATATCCCACCATGCAACGTGCTTGCATTGCAGTAAGTGCAAGTTGGCTTTCAGGATGTCAGGCATTGGTGTTGTGCTGTTTGTTGGTGCACAGTTCCCAGCAGGGCCTTGTGCTCCCCACAGCAGTAGCCAGTGTCAACCATCTTGTCAGTCCTTATCCAATCCCTGTGATGTGAGCATGGTTCAGAGTGGTGTTGATGGGCCAATTGTGAGGGTGAGCAGTATCTGTGACTCCAACTCCCATCATGCTATTGCCTACACCCCCCTTCCCAGCATGCCCGTACTTCCTTCCTTTGGACTCTGCTTCCCTCTGGGGTAGTGTGCCTGTGCTGACAGGAAGGCTGACAGTGTTGTCCTTGCGTTTGTTTGGCTACAAGTCCCAGGTGTGTCCCTGTGCTTCACACAGCATTACCCAGGGTGGTGGTTCTTTGTGGGACCTTCATTTGGTATGTGAGGCATTGCATTCTCCCAGGTGGGTTATGTGGAGTTTGTGTTGAGGGGGTGTGTGAGGTGAGCTGCTTGTAACTATGGTCAGTGCTGTGAGTCCTCCTTCCCAGCCAGCCAGATATCCCACCATGCAACGTGCTTGCATTGCAGTGAGTGCAAGTTGGCTTTCAGGATGTCAGGCAGTGGTGTTGTGCTGTTTGTTGGTGCACAGTTCCCAGCAGGGCCTTGTGCTCCCCACAGCAGTAGCCAGTGTCAGCCATCTTGTCAGTCCTTATCACTCCCTGTGATGTGAGCATGGTTCAGAGTGGTGTTGATGGGCCAATTGTGAGGGTGAGCAGTATCTGTGACTACAACTCCCATCATGCTATTGCCTACACCCCCCTTCCCAGCATGCCCGTACTTACTTCCTTTGGACTCTGCTTCCCTGTGGGATAGTGTGCCTGTGTTGACAGGAAGGCTGACAGTGTTGTCCTTGCGTTTGTTTGGCTACAAGTCCCAGGTGGGTCCCTGTGCTTCACACAGCATTACCCAGGGTGGTGGTTCTTTGTGGGATCTTCATTTGGTATGTGAGGCATTGCATTCTCCCAGGTGGGTTATGTGGAGTTTGTGTTGAGGGTGTGTGTGAGGTGAGCTGCTTGTAACTATGGTCAGTGCTGTGAGTCCTCCTTCCCAGCCAGCCAGATATCCCACCATGCAACGTGCTTGCATTGCAGTGAGTGCAAGTTGGCTTTCAGGATGTCAGGCAGTGGTGTTGTGCTGTTTGTTGGTGCACAGTTCCCAGCAGGGCCTTGTGCTCCCCACAGCAGTAGCCAGTGTCAGCCATCTTGTCAGTCCTTATCCACTCCCTGTGATGTGAGCATGGTTCAGAGTAGTGTTGATGGGCCAATTGTGAGGGTGAGCAGTATCTGTGACTACAACTCCCATCATGCTATTGGCTACACTAACTTCACCAGCATACACAGAATTCCTTCATTTAAGTGAGCTTCCCTGTGAGGTGGTGTTCTAGTGGTGGCAAAATATCAGGCAGTGTTTGTTGGTTATATTTGTGCCACTGCCTTGCTCTATTTGTTGTTAGGTTTGTACATGTCATGACACAGTTACATATCACTATGAGATGGCATGTATTGTGTTTATCTAACTGACATACACACCTTGGGATGATTATCTTTTGGTTGCTGTTGATTTGCTAGGGGTGGATGGTTTGACTGTCCCCTTGACAATGATGTGTGTGTATTGGCACACAATATTGTGTATATTAGTTGTGTACTCACCAGGCTCTGGGATGTCTGTTAGTCTATATACGCTCACTGGTGGTAGGATGGCCCGCACCTTCTCCTCCCAGGGCCTGAGGTATACTGGTTTTGCAGGAGGGCCACTGCCGGTGTGCTGGCTCAGGAGGTAATCCTTCTTGAGTAGGTCTCTGACCCTCCTGCGCACATCATACCACCTGTTCTGGATGTCTTCCTTTGTGCGCAAACATGGTGATTGTGCGTTCACCCTGTCGACGATCCTCGCCCACATCTTGGTTTTCTGCGACATGGGGGTCTGTTGGACCAATGTGCCAAACAACTGTGGCTCTACCCTCAGGATCTCGTCTACCATGACTTCCAATTCTCTATCTAGGAACTTTGGATTCTTCTTTAGGGGCATGGTGATGGGTGGTGGTGGTGGTGATTGATGTGTTTGTGTGCAAGTGAGGGTGTGTGTGTGTAGGTTTTGCTGTGTGTGTGTGTGAGGGTGCTATTTGTTGAGGTGCTAATGGTGTGTGGCTTTTGTGTTGGATGAGCTGTGTGTGTGTCTGTGTTTGCTGTGTGATGGTGTTCTGTGCTGGCAGGACAGTGGGATTTGCAAAGGATCATGGTAGGGATTTGTGGGCTTTATGTAGGTGGAGTTGGGGGTGTGTCCTTGTTCCATTTCCCCCCCCCTGTATTTATTGGCTTTGTCATTGCTTGTTTGGCCCTTTTTTTTTGTATTTTTTCATTTGTGATTATTGTGCATGTAGGAGTCGTTCTTATGACAAAGTAGGACATTGCAGTTGTCTCGCTCGCGCCTCTCCGAGTCGTTCCCGCTGTGTTTCAGCTCAGTTTCATATGCGGCGTACGCGTCGGTCGCGGAGTTTTGTGTTTGTTCGGCTGGGTTTGGTATGCGTGTCGGTCGTACGGCTTGGGCTCCATATGAATCGGTCTGAATTTGCACCCATTGCATCGTACTGCGCGGGTCGGAGTTCACGGGTACGTTTCGTTCGGGTTATTTCCTGATGCGTGTCGGTCGGTTCGATTCGCGTGGTTTCCCGGCCGGATAGCTTGTTTCCGGCCGGGTCAGTCGTTCGCCTTGTGTTCCGTGCGAGTCGGTCGTGATTCCCATGCATTTCATCGTACTTCCCAGGTTGGGCAACGCCGGTACGTGTGGGTCGGACTATAATCCCGTACCGAGTCGGTCGGTATTTTTTCCGGCCCAAATCGGATTCGGCCCCAAAGTGTTTGACTGAGCCAATGAAACCCCAGAGTTGCTGTACTTTCTCTAATAGTACCTGTTCTAAAGTGCCTTGTTTGAAAAATGCTCTACAGAATCATTAACAGAACAATCCAGACTTCAGTTCAGTTTTGTTCTGCACTAAAATATGTTTCATCATTTCCTAGAATGAAAGCACAACCCTTTGAGCACAACCTTCAGTAATGACAAAGAAGTGACAGCGATTTCATAGTAATTGGTTTGAATTGTGCCCGTGTAGATTGTCGTCGATTTGCAGTTAGAAAGGCTGATATGAAATAAAATACCAGGGTAGGAGTCAGCTTTTCAACAATTCATTCTGAGTTTTGGTAAAGGTAGTCAAATCTTAGCGCCTTACTCAACCTTTTGTCCAGGGTTTGCTCAATAGGTGTGTGATTGCTGCCACTTTTCCTTTCACCTTAGGTATCCCCTGCTGTTATTCTTTTCGGTGGTGCTTAGGGGGCCCTAATCCCTAGGGACTTCTTATTCTGTATGTGTTAAGCTCTTTAGAGGCATATTTTGGTCTGGCAGGTCCCTTGTGGAGTTTCCACAAGGGAAGTTTCCTGGTCATGCAGTTTAGTCACAGTATAGAGGGAAGGTCTGGACTCTCTGTCTGTCCCCTTCCCTGCAACCAATGTATTGGAAAATGTGGTCCCCTTGTAGCGAGTGATCCAAATGGGCCTCTACTATTTTTGGGAGGGCATAGGTAACCACTTCAGTGATCAAAGGATAGATTTTGTAACTCTACTGGGTCCTTATTGTGCTTCCTGAGTCCAAGCAGAGCCAGTGAGGCTGCTCTTAATGATGGGCTGCCCAGAAGTGTTCATGCACATGGAAAATTCCTAAATGCTTTTGCTCCTAATAGGGAGGGAGGAGTTTCTCATAAAAATCCCTGCTGACCAAGATGAATTGCTAGACCATTGGCTTTTGGTTATAGAGGATGTTTACCACTAGAGTGTCGTGAAGCCTGCCAACCAGACTTCGGGTGTCTTAAACTCCATGAAACAGTGGTCCCTTGTCATTACAGTCACCGTAAACTTGGAAATGGACAGACACTTTGGTGGATCAATAGACTGGAACTTCATGTTCTCAAATCTTGGCAAATGAAATAAGTTCTGTGACTCACAGCGTGCAACGTATTTCTCCCCACAGAAAAATACATTCGAGGTGGAGCATGTGCCCAAAAGAAGCTGAGATGCACTTTTCCTAAATTAAATGTCTTTTTGCTTTTCACTGGTGGTGGCTAATTCTATACTTTACAAAAAGAGTAAAGATGTTATGCTCGATCTCTGAAATATGAATTATTTTTGTTTCAAAATATTAGTGGCTGCTATGCTATAACTTTATCAAGCGATTGTGGCTTTAAACACACAAGGTCTGGGCGGGAGAGAGAAATTCATTAAAGAAAGCAGATTAGGTTTTATGGCTTTAAGTGATTCTTAGACAATAGATGGGATTAGTGGGCGGAGATCCAGGATATCCATTGGGCACTGTGAGCTCATCACACACTGAGCATGTGTCGCTTTTTGTTATTCAGGGAAGTTCAAGTGGCAGGGTTACTTTGCAAAGAAGAGTCTAGTTCTGGATGACAGACGTATGCCATTTTAATCTGGACAGTATAGGACCTATGAGACTTCCATGGGTGTGTCAAGGTTCACTAGGGTAGTAGATTAAGGACAGCTTGGCATTTGGTCAATTGTAAATAGAAGTGACATACTAGGCTGCTTCACCGGCTGAAGAAGAACATGGAAAACTGTTCTAACATCTGCTTCTATCTCGACCTGAAAGAATGTTGAATCTGGGCCCCTTAGCTAAATTCCTGCCACTTTTGTGTCTCATTTCATAAAGCCTCAACTATCAAAAATGTTCTGGAATGTTTCTTATTAATTGTGTCATGTTCATGAAGCCTTTTTATTCAATGCATCTTTGAAATCACCTCACTGCATTCACCTTTCTGGTTTAACCTGTAGGACAGATTTTCCCTGCAAAACATACCTTATGGCCATGATTATAATGTAATCCAGATCAATAATTCTAGGTGGAATTCTAACACCTACAATTCCGAGTGTCTCTGGGTCCAGAAATATCAATCCACAAACTCCGGGACAGAAACATTAGCCTCTGTTTAATGCTACAGAAACAGCCCAGCTTGGCTCCCGCCAATCCCTCCAGCGAAAACAGAAAGAGTAGACAATGCTTCCCCGGGGCATACTCAAATCTGTCCTGTCCCTCAATAACCCACCCCAAAGTCCTAGTCCACAACTCCCCCTCAATTAGCACTTTCTCCCTGATCAGAACAGGTGGAAATTGTCAGTACTTTACTCCCCGAAATAACAGAAAACGACACACAAAAGGATTTGGTATCTCCGGGTCCTTGTAGTTATACCCCACAAATGATAACCAACAACTTTTGGTGCAGCAGTACCAGCTAGAATTAGGATTCCTACTATTCAGTATCCCCGCACCAAAAACAGCAACCTTGTAATCAGGAACTAAGTCTTGACAGGCTCAGGACCTACTTCAGTCTAATTTAATTGAATCAATGCTCAGCCTTTCTGGATCTGTTATGTTTCGCCTTGTTATGTTGCGTTATTTTGTGTGATGTTATGTCATAATATGTGATGTCATGTGATGTCATGTAGTGTTGAGTTCTGTTATTGTCGCAAAATGGGTTCTACCCATTTAGTATGCCCATATTTTTTCGTTTTTGATCACTCAGTTTTGGATTTTTTACTGTGGGTGAGTCTCCCCACTTGTGCCTCTCACATGGTGATCACATGGTAAACGTACTGCGCATGTTTACCATTGGTGTATGCCTTTTAAGATAATGCCATCACAACTTAGCAAATGTAATGGACACTTGCCTGGTCACATGAGAACACATGTGCACACACGTTTGTGGGCTGCGCATGTGAGACTACAATCATTCGCATGCCGGTAACTGCACACAGGTAGTCAGGCATAGAGGGGACTCTGCCGGGTTATATATTGAACTGGGATAGGTCCTATAATAGTAGTGGGCACTCATATGTAAAGTCACTATGATTTACTGTTTTGTCTGCAGTGACCCTTTTTATAGCTATAGGGGGAACTCTGCCTTAGTGTATGAAATTGTGTTACTAGTTGGTGGTGGGGAAACCCTTCTCAAGCAGCAACCACAATTTTTCACAGGGTGAAGTCACAATCAAACCCTAAACTAACATGTGCTTAACCATCGGGTAGCTTCGTACAGAGCAGTCAGGCTTAACTCAGAGGCAATGTGTAAAGAATTTGTGCTATGCTTCAAACAGTAACACAGTGAAAACCCACCACAAAAGGAGCCCACAACAGAATTAGAAACATAGAGTAATTTTTAATAAATAAAACAAAACCAAAAGAACAAAAATCCAATTAGTAGACCTGGCGATATTCAAATTTAACGATTTTAGTGAAAATAGCACCTAAAGGCATAAAGCGCCAACTATGGATATCTGGTTGTGCCGTACACCGACAAAGTTACAAGTCTAGGCCAACAACGATGGAGTGCGGGCTGGCTATAGAGACCCAGTTAGGCCAGCTGAACAGAGTACCTTAAATCCTGGTTTGCGGAGTGTTGCAAGGATCTGTGTTGAAGATGTGTCACACAGTCGAAACGACGCATCAGTTCTGAGATGCGGCGAGGCTGTGGTGCAAGGTCCTGATGTCTCAATGTTGAAGATTCCCTCGACGAGGGCTTGCGATGCGAAGTCCAGAGTCAAGGATGCGTTGCACAGTGGGGGCGATGCGTTGGTTCCGAGGATCTGCGAAGCTGGGATGCGGAGTCCGGCGTTGTCATCGAAGCTGCCATCGATGAAGGATGCAATGGCCTGTGCCGATGATGTGTCGTGCATCGGTGGTTGCGAGTCTTTGCAGATGTTCCAATACAAGCAGCAGTGGTGATGCATCCGTTCTGCTCGAGGTTGTGCCGTGCAGCAGAGGAGATGGGTCAGTCCTGCTGGATCCACAGAGGCTGGCAGAGCACCTTAGGCCCACTTCCAAGGATCCAGGGCTAAGGTGGCACCACTTAGCGGGGTAGACCCAGATTGCACAGTTCAGTAGCAGGAGCAATTTTGGTGGAGCCTTCTGTTCCTGAGGCTCAAGTCAGGAGGCCAGCCAACTAGCCATTGGAGTCATTCTAGAGTTCTGGGTTCAAGAGATGCAGGTCCAGTTATTCTCAACCAGTCAAAAAGGCAGCAGGCATCAGGTCAGCACTGCAAGGCAGTAGTCTAGCAGGGCAGCAGCAGCAGTCTGGCTGAGTGACAGTCCTTTGGCAGTTCAGCATTCCTTCTTCATGGCAGTGTATCCATAGTTCCAGAAGTGTACTGAAGTGGTGGTGTCTGAGGTGTAGTATTTACACTCAGTTGTGCCTATGAAGTGGGGGAGAAGCTTCTAGAGGTTTATCTTTTAAGTCCCCATGCATCCTGCCTTCCTTGTCCTGGCTATGCACTAACTACAAGAGGTACGCAGCCCTCTGTGTGAAGGCAGGACACAGCCTATTGAGGTGTAGGTGGGCTGTGGCCAGCTCCTCCCTCCTATCTTGCCAGTAATGCCCCATTTAAGCACACCTAAGCTCCCTATTGTGTTTGGCTATCAAGGAGGAAAACACATAGCTCAACTGTCAGCTACACCCACTCAGGTGACCTAGGTGCAGGCTTCAGCCACTAAAGGTCTAAGGCAGGTAAATGCCAACTTTCTAAAAGTGTCATTTACAAAATTGTAATTTAAAATCCAACCTTACCATAGGTTGGGATCTTTGATTACAATTCCAAAGACAGCAGACATGAACTAGGTACCTGCTCCCATTTGGAAAGGGCAGCTTATTAAATGTAACAATGTAACCCCAATGTTAATCTATGGGAGATTTAGGCCTTGCAGTATTGAAAAACAAATTTAAGATTCACTACCAGGACATGTAAAACTTAAAAGTACATGTCCTACCTTTTAAATACACTGCACTCTGCCCCATTCGGGCTATACAGGGCCTACCCTAGCTGTGATTTACATGTATAACAATCAATGGTAATGCATTGGTTTCGCCTATGTAATCAATAAAGAGCTGTTTTCATCAATCATCTTCCAGGAGAAGGAAAGAGCTACCTGACAGATAACAGAGGGGTGAAGAGCATGTGGTGCAGCGGCCAGAGCTGCTGACTCGAAAGCTGGGGATCCTGGTTCGAGTGTCGGCGGCACCACGCAACATCCTGTGATTCCATGCAAATCATTTAATCTTTCCATGTGATAAATTGTTATATAAATATGCTGCAAGAGTAAAAGTCAAAACTTTATGAAAATATAGTTCCACCAAAGCGGATGTCAACAGTATTTCGGCCATGGGAAAGTGATAAGAGAAGTATAAAAGGAACAAGCATTTGTAAATGCAGGAAAATATGCTACAGCCAATAGAAATGGAGGAAAGGTAAGTGGCACGCAAAGGAACCAATGAGAAGCCAGGAAAGAGGTGAGGCGGGATGTAAGTCCCTTTTAAGTTTATATTAAAAACAATAGATTTCTCAAGCACAGCGCAAGAGCTGTGCAGGCGAAACCTAAAAAGGGAAGATATGGGCCTGGCAAAGGGTTTATTTTGCCAGGTCGAAATGGCATTTAAAAACTGCATCACTGGTTACATGACATGTTTAAAGGGTTACTTAAGTGTGTGGCACAATCCGTGCTGCAGGCCCACTAGCAGCATTTAATTTATAGGCCCTGAGTACATGTAGTGCCACTTTACTAGGGTCTTACAAGTAAATTACATATGCCTTTAGGTAAAAGACAATTTTACCATGTTTTAGGGACAGAGTGGTAAGGTGTGCAGATTCTTAAGGCCAGCAAAAAGTAAATCAGCAAAAATGAAGGAGAAGTTTTGGAGAAGACCACCCAAAGGCTGTCAGCTTGAACACAGGTGAAAGGTTCTAGAAAGTCAGTAAAGTCGGATTTTAAGTAACAATTCTGAAAATGCCACTTTTAGAAAGCTGGCATTTTCTTGCCCTAACCACTTGGCACCTGCCGCCTACTGACTAGGTGTAGTAGGCAGTAGGTCTTTGTGTATTCTGCCCTGACTGCCTCACAATAGAGCATCTGAGTGTTGGCAGGATGGGCCCTCCTGATTGAATGAGGGGGCACAACTGTCATCTGTCCCACTTGCACTTCAGAGACACTGCCTCAGCTCTCACACACAGGACTTCACACTACCCTATTGTTCCTGCAGAAAGACTGGGACCAGGGCAGGAAGGCAGAAAATTCCAGACAACTCTGTAGGGGTAAAGCTCCAGAAGTTTCTTTCACTTTAAAGATGGCCTCAGGTATAAAACAGGACTCTCAGTCTCATTCTTCAGTACACTGTTGGACCTGCAGATACTAAAGAAGAAGGCTGCCCTGCTGCTTTAGGCCTGCCCTGCTGTTTGAGAAGGATGACTGGACATGCATCTTCTATCCTAGTCTGAAGTGACTCCAAGGGTCAGCTGTCTGACCTCCTGTTCTGAGCTATGGGGGCACAACACACTCCAGATGTCTCCCTGCAACTGCCCAGCCAACCTGCTTCACTGGACCTGCTTGGACCTGCCTGAGTTCTGCTGGCCTCTGCTGGAGTGAGTTCCTGATCACCAAGAGGTGCCCCTCAGGTGCTGGACCCTAAGTGTGGCATCGCTTGAGCTACTCCTTAATGAAAAGTAGAAATTGTGACATTTTGGGCTCTTTGTGATCGTGAATGTGCAAGTTTGTGTCATGATTTTGCCAACGCAATACTGCAGTGAACTTGACACTTCGCGAAGCAGTGACAGTCAGCAACAACCGGCAGCGCAAGATCTGCATTTCGAGCTGCAGCATTGACAGCCCGCGATGATTGCCAATGCGAAGCTCCAGCAGCAGCTGACATAATCTTTGCACTACGGCGATGACCATCCACAACACCTCGATTGCTCTTCACCAGAATGACAACCATCCACAATGCTTCTTGCAGCCTCATCCACCGCGAACGGAACTCTTCATGCTGGACTTTAGAAAGTAACATTTTAAGTAGGACTAACCTGGTCCCTGTATCCAGTAAGCACTCCATCGCTGTCGGCATGAACATGTGACTTTCACCAGGTATCGCATGACCAGATATCCGCTAGTGATGCTTTATGCTTTTAGGCTATACACTTACCTTAAATTTTTGAAATTGAGGGCCTCATTTATGAAAAGTGACGCATCGCTGCGTGAAAACAGCGATGCGTCACTTTTCATTGCGACATGCTGAATGCGTCATATTTACAGTATGACGCATCATGTCGCAAGGAGTTACAGATACGTCAGTATTTTTGACGTATTTGTAGACGCAAAAATGACGCATTGCTGGAGTGTATCACAAAAGTGACACAACTCCAGCAATGGGTCATTTCACATGGGCAAGTCCCATTTCAAATGTGCCTGCGTCAGTCTTACGCCTGCTGTGAGGCAGGCGTAAGATATTGAGGCATTTGCGTCCTAGAAGTGGCGCAGTGAAATCTCATAGATTTCACTGCGTCACTTCTACGAGGCTTACTTGCGCCAGAACGCCCACCCTGCATACATTATACCTGGCGCACGTATAATGTGGCGCAGGGGTTTACAAAGTGACGCATCTACCTAGATGCGTCACTTTGTAAATATGACGCAACATGGCGCATTTTTTACTCTGCTGGTGCGTCACAAAAAGTGACGCACCGGCGGCGCAAAAGTGACGCAAGGGCTCATAAATAAGCCCCTGAATATCTCCAGTTCCACTGATTGGATTTTTGTCATTTTGGTGTCAAATAGCTTATTAAATTGTACTCTATTTATCTAAATTTGTGTGGGGGCTTTTCTTGTGTTTTGTTTTCACTTTATTAATGTTTGGGTGCTGCATAAATAAATTACATATTGCCTCTAAGTTAAACCTGACTGCTTCTGTGACAAGCTGCCAGGGTATTAGGGACAGGTTAATTTAGTGACTGTTTGCGGTTCACCCTGACAAGGATTGTGGCTGTTGCTTGAGAAGGGCTCACACCCCCTCACCAACAACCCAATTTCTCTCAATTGTTAATTTACTTTAATTCAGCCTGGTGCAGTCCTTTAATTCTTCATTTGTTTAAATGTCTAGCTGTTTGTTTCTTTGCTGCATCGTACACCCCATACGTTTGACTCTGAAGGTTTGACTTGCTACTCAGGCATAACGTCTAGAGATGAGCTAAAGTACACAGCTATACTCTGTTTGTCCTTTATGTCTCTATCTGACGACACACTCTATGAGCTGAGCCACAGGTAACATGACGACTGTGACCCAGAGCCTGCCATGTGGATAAGCTATGGCCCTAGACCGAATTCCTGTGTTGAGTCCCCTTCTTGATATACATTTAGAGTTGCATATAAATATTTCATCATCAACCTCAAGGAGTCCTTATTTCAGTTAATTAAAACCACAAAAGACATAATACCTATACAGTTAAATTCAGCGTAATGTTATAGCACAAATGACGATTCTTTAAAATGTTAGGTTCCATATCCTCAGTTATCTATTTGAGCCCCTGCCAGACTAACTTCTAAGTGGTATTATGACAAAGATGAAATGATTCACTAAAAGCAATGGCAAACTATACAGAGTATCAGGACCAGAGAAATCATATATTTGAAGTGCCTGTGCAGCGGCAACATTTTCAACTTATTACTTCCTCATGCACCATACCAAGTGTAAATAATAAGCCAAACTATAAACTGTTCATATAGTGATATCAGATCTGAATATCCTATGCGCAGCTGCATGTTGTGTTGCGCCTATGAGTGACAAATCTGTGTTAAGACTGACACTACCACCACTTCCAGCTCTCTCATCTTGGCCTCCATTTCACCTTGGATGTGGGCAACCAAGGGCAAGAAAATACTCAATAATGATCAGGGTATCTATTGTCTGTAGCAATTGCTGTATATTTTCATGATTAGAATGCCCAGGATGATGGTTTGCTTCACAACTATAATGCATTGAACTCTATCAGACCTGCTGTCAGAATCATTTTGTCATGCTGTCTACAAACTACCTATACCTACCTACCGATTCCACAGTTGCTAAGGCAGCACTTTTTCAGCTTCGAAACAATTGCTCTAAACAACTTAAGTGAAACGCTAAATGTGCAATCATCCACATGAGATGAACCCGGAGCTGCTCGCAGAAAGACTAGTCTGTTTTCTCAGCATCACAGGTTCTGAAAAGAATAGAAGCTACTTCTCACCATATGCTCTTACAACACAATGGTTGCTATACATAGCATAATTAGTCCGAGGCTGACAGCTTCTTTCTGAATTTGAATTCTCAGCTAATTTAAGTACAGCTACGCAGCGACCAGTGCAGCTTCACAGGCACAACAATTCTAAATGTTGTAAGTGGACAACCTGAATGCATTATTGAATTTGCTAAAAATGTATTGTTTCTCCAGAGAGAAAAATATTTTGACCTCATAGCCGGCCGCTCTCTGTTCCCCGATCTTCAGTGTGAATAATCACCATAGGATATTGTTACCAACCCACTGCCATGAACAATTCCCCCTTCCTTCTGATCACCCACTGGGGTGCCAAGCAGAGGATCAAGCAAGAGCAACGTGTCTCACCAACAATCAAAGTGTGAATCTCAGATATGGCATTTATTTTTGTGTGTGTGCATAATGTATTTGTATGTGAATGGATTGTGTGTGTGTGTAATGTATTTGTATGTGAGTCTGTGTCAATTCATAATATTTGGAAGTGTTTCTCTGTATGTGTATTTGATTAGGGTGTTAGGGACAGAGGGGCATATTTACAAGCCCCTTGCGCCACTTTTGCGTCGCCGTTGCGTCACGCATGTGACGCAGCGGCGACGCAAACCATGCGCTGCGTTGCGCTATATTTACAACGTGACGCATCTAGGGAGATGCGTCACGTAGTAAACCCCTGCGCCACATGAAACCTGCGTCAGGTTCCATGTGGGCGTACCGGCGCAGGGGGGGGGCGTTCCGGCGCAGGAACGCCTCGGAAAAGTGACGTAGTGTAATCTACAAGATTTCACGCAGTCACTTTTCCGAAGCTGGTGCGTCAAATCCTTACGTTTGCTTCAAGCAGGCGTAAGGATTGACGCACCATGTTAGGGATAGGGAAGGTTGGAACAGTGCTGGAGTTGCGTCGCGCTTGCGACACAACTTCAGCACTGCGCCAACCTTCCGCCGGCAGATGCGTCACGCATCTGCTTATCCTTGCGCCACGATGCGCCGCATTGTAAATGCGATACCAAAGGAGATGATGGACGGAGCGTTAGAGCAAATCAAACAATCACCCCCAGTCAACTGATCTGGGTTTAATCCATCATCATTCTTTAGCTCACTCCACCACCCCAGTTCAGACATGGCCATATGCAAATCAGTCTGACCCTGTGCCTCATGGGAACAGTCCAGCCCGAACTGCCAAGCCATGTCTTCCCTGGACCAGAAACAAGCATCCTGGGACCGGTTTCGGGTTCAAAACCCTCATCAGCCAGGCTATCTTGAATCCAGTGGCAAAGTGAGCAAGGGACCCACGTCTGGGCATACCCTGCCAACTTAGAGCGAACAAAGCGATACCAAAGGGGATGATGGACGGAGCGTTAGAGCAAATCAAACAATCACCCCCAGTCAACTGATCTGGGTTTAATCCATCATCATTCTTTAGCTCACTCCACCACCCCAGTTCAGACATGGCCATATGCAAATCAGTCTGACCCTGTGCCTCATGGGAACAGTCCAGCCCGAACTGCCAAGCCATGTCTTCCCTGGACCGGAAACAAGCATCCTGGTATCGCATTGTAAATACGGCGCATCGGACGTGGCGCAAGGGTAAACTTGCGTGACGCATTTTCCCTGGCGCATCCCTGCTGATATGCAGGGATGCGCCAGGGAACGTAAATATGCCCCAGAGTTTCTCTGTGGAACATGTTGGAAATATCAGCTTGATGTAGGTTTCCTGAAGCACATCATTGAATTAAATGACACAGGATGGATTAAACCTGCCTAAAATCAGCATATCAGTGTACAGAACCTGAGCACCTTTCTCTTTCCTTCTAACCTGGAATTTTCATACAGGAACATAAGGAAAAGGTGAATTGGTAGAGAGATCAAAAACTGGATTACGGATCCAAAAAGCCAATGCCTGTCTTCAGTCTTTATGCGTGGCTGATGTGCTATTAAAGGGGAGAAGAAACATAATCATCAGTAAGGATTTCCACCACCATATCGTCAGCTTCCACCCCTCTCAAATGTTGAGTCAATTTCTTGCAATAGCATTCATTTATTTATGTAGGGAGTTTTATAATGCCCCAGCAAGATCCAAGGATAAAAGAGCAATGTATGTAGTGAAAGAAAGTTAAAAACAAAAAAATCCCTTCCTGTTACAACACTGTCCCAACTCACTTTGGGAGAGGTCCACTTGGTCAACATGTTTTTATTATAGGTTTTTATATTACTGGGGACACTGTTCAAATAGTTATGAAACAAACCAATTATCCAGGGAGACTGTTGGACCTGACCCTTATTCCAGGGTCTGCCGCAGATTTTTGCCTTCTGTTGCTGCAACCATTTTTGTTTGCATTAGGACTCTGTTCACCTTTTCCCTGCTAACCAGTGGTAAGGTGCTTGTGCTCTCTCCCTAAAACATGGTACAATTGGCTTCTGTTGATGATTGATGAATTTAATTTACTTGTACGTCCCTAGTAGGTGGTACTAAATATGCCCAGAGCGTGTAAATTAAATGCTATTGGTGAGTCTGCTGCACATTGTGCCACACACTAAAGTGGCCTTTTAAAACATATCTCAGGCCTGCCACTCCAGACAGTAGTATAATTTTAAACTGCCATTTCGACTTGGCAAAGTAAACCTTTTGCCAGGCCTAAACATTCCTTTTTAATACTTATAAGTCACCCTAAGGTAGGCCCGATAGGCTCATAGGAAAGAGTGAATTTTATTTAAAAATTAGGACATGTGTTTTTAAATTTTACATGGCCTGGCAGTATAAAACTCTGAAAGTTGTCTTTCACTGGTGTAAGGCCTATCTCGCCCATTGACTAATACTGTTTTTTTTATTACATTTAATAGGTGCTAACTTTAGATTGGGAGCAGACAGAGGTATGCTGAATACACTCAAATGAATTGTAATTTAAAATTCTCTTTAATGGTTAAGTCAGATTTTAAGTTAGAATTCTGAAAATGTCACTTGTAGAAAGTTAGCATTTTCTTGTCCCAATCATTGTCCTAACCATTTGTGTCTTCTACCGTGTCCTGGGTCACATTACTGTAAATGGCCCTGCTGTTGGGGTTTGTATATTGCTTCTAGACACAAAGGGCGCTTAGATGTAGACAGGATTGGCCATCCTGCCTCGATGACTGAGAAGGGGCTGTACCCACTGTACCCAGCCCCACTTACACTTCATAGGGCATTGCCTCCTGCATATACAAAGGAATTTGACACCAGACCTGCCCTGCCTTTTGTCAACCCCAGGCAATTTGGAGCCTTGACAGGAGAAAGGGAAGAAACTTCTGTTGTGGGGGTAGGAGAGGGAATCCCCACACACAAAGGCTGTTACCAGGTATAAATATTAGACCTCCAAAGCCACTATTTGGAACACTCCTGGACTTGTGGAAGTTACAGAAAAATGACTGCCCTGCTGCTACAGGTTGCCCTGCTGCTTGAAGGACTGCCTTTCTGTCAGAGAAGGAATATTGGACCTGTTTACCTTCATCCCAGGCTACCCAGAGGAACTCCAAAAGTAATTTGGTTGACCTCCTGTGTGAACTACAGGGACACAACAAGCTATATAAGCATCCTTGCAATTGCCCAGCTGATCTGATGCAACTGCACCTGTTTGGGCCTGCAACTGGCCCTGTCTGAGTCTTGCGGGTCTCTGCTGGAGTGAGTCCCTAATCTCCAAGAGGTGGCTCCCAGGTTTTGGAACCTTGGCTGGCATCAGAGTGCACTCTTCTGAAATAAAAGGTGAAAATCCTAGAGTTTGCACTCTTCGTGACAGTGAACGGGCCTGTTCGTGCCAAGACTGTGCCTCCTGCAATGACCACCAAAGCAAAGCTCCAGTGATAACTGCTCTTCACGTCCACCAGCCGCAATCATTAATGTGAGACTCTTTCTTTGCGACAACAGCAACTGCCAGTGGCAACTGGCAACGCAAGAGCTACACTTCGTGCTGCAGCAATGACAGCCCGTGACGAGTGCCAACGCGAAGCTACAGTAACGACCATCTGAGATGACTGACTGGCTATTCGTGCTACACTGACAACCACCTGCGATGCTCAGCCCCCTCCTTCACCGCAAATGAAACTCTTTGTGCCGGACTTTGAAGGTAACTTTTCAGAGGGACTAACCTGGTCCCTTTATCCAACACACACTCTATTGTGGTTGGCCTGAACTTATGACTTTCCCCTAGTTTAGCATGACCAGATGGCTGCAAGTGACGTTTTGTGCTTTTAGGCACTATTTTCACTACGAATCTTAAACTTCCATACCTTTGGTTCTACTGAATTGATTTTTGTAATTCTGGTATTATGTTATGTATTAAAATATAATCAATTTTTCTAAATTGGTTTGGTATTTTTCTTGAATTTTGTTTTGACTTTATTACTGTTTGTATACTGCATAAATACTTTCCATATTGCATCTAAGTTAAGCCTGCCAAGCTACTAGAGGTTAAGCACAGGTTGAGTGACAAAGATTTTGGTTTTGTCTGAATGGGGCTTCACCCGCTTCAACCAATGCCCCAGTTTCTTACAGGGACCAATGAGAGACAACGTTTATTACGCTAGAAAGGGGTGTTCAATTCTTAAGTATTCAGTCATAGCAGTTGGAAACTCCAATTGCCAGATGGGTGGACACTGCACATTGATATTTTTAGTATGTTTATGAATGTGAATTCAAAGAAAATTTCATTGCAGTGTGCCATTGTAAGGGCTACTTAGGGTGATGAAAATAATCTTGGGGTTGGGCAAATGAGATCAAATCTTCAGTACATTTACAAGTTCAAAACTCAAAATATTTGCAGGTGGCCATGAGTCAAACATGACAAATGAGTCCTAGAATACTTCTTGTTATGCCATCATAGTGTACTCTTTAAAATGGTGTAAAGGTGATTACCATAACCTCTGTTTACTTTGGAATTATAATATCATACTATAATGCTAATGAAAATCCAAGTAGATAATTCAATCTATTAAAACTTGAACCCGACCCTCAAGAAGTGATTAGAAAAGTTAATATATTATCCAGCACAAAGTTTATATTAAAAGAAAAGAGATAATACTGGCATTGGAAGGTACATAGATGTCTCCGGGGCAGAGGTTACTAATCTGCTGCTGGGATGGCATTGTTAGATGTTATATGCTATATGTCTTTTGCATTATTAATAATGTCAGAATGTGAACTTATTCTTGCCATTTACATGTGCACATTGTCATGATGCTATTGAACTTGTAACAAATGTCCTATGGATCCAGAGGAAAGACCGCCCCAACCGCCCGGGAGGGGGACTCGCCATCGCACACAAGAGCTCCCTCCGACTCTCCACCTCCACCACGAATGACTCCCTTTCCACCACTGAACACCTTCACTTCCAAATCCAGACCAGCCGGATAATCACACTCCGCGGCACTCTCGCTTACAGCCCTCCCGGACCTCGCGCCTTGTTCACCGCGACCATCGCCGACCTCATCACACCCCACGCCATTGCCTCCATGGACTACATACTCAACGGAGACCTGAACTTCCACCTGGACAACCCCAGTGACCCCAATTCCACCACCCACCTGGACAACCTCGCCAACATCGAACTGAAACAGCTCGTCACCACTCCTACCCACAAGGCAGGACACACCCTCGACCCCATCTTCGCAGGAGGTAACAGCATCCACTTCAGCCACACCACGCAATCCCCCTCGACGGACCACCACTGCGTACACTTCAACATCAACAAACCCACCGCCCCCAAACCTGCACCACGCCCTCCCAGAAAGAACTGGAGCAAAATCACTGAGGAGCAGCTCAACTCTGCCCTCGACCGTATGGCCCCCACCACCTCGACCGACACCAACCTCGCAGCCAAAGAACTCCACAGATGGATCTACAACTGCGCAGACAAGCTCGCACTCCTATGCAACTCCGACAGACAGCGCCCCAGAAAGACCACCTGGTTCACCACCGACCTTCAAGAATCCAGACGCACCTGCGGACGCCTTGAGAAGAACTGGAGAAACAGCAAAACGCCAGAAGATCACACCAGCTACAAGAAGGCCATGATGGAACACCACCAACACATCAGATGCACCAAAAGGACCTTCATCCAAAACAAGATCCTCGCCAACTCCAGCAACTCCAAGGAACTCTTCAGCGTCATCCAGGAATTCACCAAACCCCCCAGCGAAACCACGGACATCACCCCATCCCAGGACCCCTGCAACAAGCTCGGATCCTACTTCCATCTAAAAATCAAGGGCCTCTACCACCACTTCAATGACCAGACACCTGACTCCGAAACCACCTCCCTCCAGCAACTCCAGCCAGCCCACCATCTCCTCCTGGACCTCAGTCACCAACGAAGACACCACCTCGACCATAAAGGGCACCCATTCTGGGGCCCCCACTTACCCCTGCCCACCACACATCTACCACAGATCCACCATCGCTCCAGAACTACGACACACCATCAACACCACCTTCGAGACTGGCACATTTCCTAATGACTGGAAATGTGCAGAAGTCAGACCCTTACTCAAGAAACCCTCGGTAGACCCCACGGACCTCAAGAACTATTGACCCATCTCCCTCCTCCCCTTTGCGGCCAAAGTCACCGAGAGGATCGTCAACGTCCAGCTAACAAAATTAATCAAAGAAAATTGCATCCTCGACCCCTCCCAATCCAGATTCCGCAGCAACCACAGCACAGAGACCGCCCTACTCGCCGCCACAGATGACATCCGCTCCCTCCTCGACCAAGGACACACCGCGGCCCTGATCCTACTCGACCTCTCCGCAGCTTTCGACACCGTCTCCCACCGCACACTCACCGCCAGACTCCACGAGGCCGGCATACAGGGAACCGCCCTCGACTGGATACACTTCTTCCTCACTGGCAGAAACCAAAGGATCAGTCTACCACCCTTCCTCTCTGAACCCACGGAAATCAACTGCGGAGTACCCCAAGGATCCTCGCTCAGCCCCACGCTCTCCAACATCTACATGGCCCCCCTCGCCGCCATCGTCAGACAGCACTGACTCAGCATAGTATCCTCCTGTGCTGACACCCAGCTCATCCTCTCCCTCACCAAGGACCCCGTCACCACCAGACTCAACTTCCAGGAAGGAATGAAGGACGTCGTATCCTGGATGAGCAGTAGCTGCCTGAAGCTCAACTCGGAGAAGACAGAGGTCCTCGGACCCTCCCCCTCTGCATGGGACAACACCTGGTGGCCCACCGCCCTTGGCAGCCCTCCCACCCCCACGAACCACGTCCAAAACCTCGGCATCATACCCAACTCCTCCCTCTCCGACAGGTCAACGCCTTCGCCTCCAGCTTCCACAACCTCTGCATCCTCCGAAAGACCTTCAAATGGATCGCCCCCCAATCAAGGAAGACCGTCATCCACGCACTCATAACCAGCAGACTGGTCTACAGAAACACCCTCTACGCCGGGATCAACAAGTCTCTGCTCCACAAACTCCAGACCATACAGAACACCGCAGCCAGACTCGTCCTCGGCATCCCTCGACACGAACACATCACCCAACACCTGCGTAACCTCCACTGGCTCCCCGTCGAGAAGAGAGTCACCTTCAAGATACTCACCCACGCCTACAAATGCCTCCACAACACCGGACCCCGATACCACAAAGAGAGAATCTCCTTCCACGCACCCAAGAGAAACCTCCGATCCGCTGACCTCGCCGAAACCCCCTGCATCCGCAGGGCCAGAACAGGTGGAAGAGACTTCTCCTACATCGCGGCCAAGACCTGGAATGAGCTCCTGATCGACATTACACGCGCCCCCTCCCTGAACATCTTTAGGAAGACACTCAAGACCTGGCTCTTCGACTGAGCGGAGCTACTTTACCCCCTTCTTCTCCCCCCCAGCACCTTGAGACCCTCATGGGTGAGTAGCGTGCTTACAATTCCCTGATTGATTGATTGATCGCCATGCCGCTGCGAAAACCGTTGCAGCGCCTGTCACCGCTGTGAGAATCATCGCATCGAGGGATCGCGGCTGAAGATCGCCGACTCAGCCCGGATCTCCACGCACCGTACCTGTGCGGCACACTTTCCCGACGCATCACCTGCGAACCGGAACTGTCACGAAGAATCAACGCATCACTCCCCATACAGATTAACCCTGGGCGGTGAACTCCGCTCCGCTCGCAGAGTTTGTGGAGTTTTCCGCACTCCGTGTTACGCGGAGATCGCGTTCGTCAACGTCAATTTGGCGACCGCGAGGGAGGAAAATCAACCTCCCGGCGAGATTTTTCCTCGTTTGCAATCGCCAACATCAAGTTGGCGAGCGTGGAAAATCAACCTCCCGGTGAGATTTCTCAACGCAGGGGGGTCAGGTTTCTCATTGCGAGTGGTCGCATATGCTCGCGACCGCTCGCGTTGAGAAACAGCCCGTTCGCGTTGAGAAAGCTGCCGCTCGAGTAAAAATCTACTCGAGCAGCAGAAAAGGAAAGCAGGGACCGCTAGCGCTGTGCATGGTGCCGTTCGCGATGATTGCACAGTGCGGACAAGCATCCGGCACTGTGCAATCACAGCAAACTGCATTTTTCTATCGTACTCCACCGCTTCCGGAGCTCCGCGTAGTGCGGCGAAGTTTTTTTGCACTTTGCGGTGTTCCGCGTTGTGCAACTCCGCGAACTCCGCCCAAGGTTAATACAGATATGATTCGACGCAACTCATCCTCTGCGTGCCGCAGAACTGTTGCATCTCCTCCCCAAGGTCTCAGGAGTGTCGCATCTCTTTGTTTTCCGACTCTGCGTCTGTTTGACGTTTGGAACTTTGACGCATCTATAGGTACTTTGGTGAAAAGTCACACAATCATAGTTGTCTATGGTACAAGTTCTTGAAACATTTTTAAAGTCATATTTTTAACTGCGTATGTTGGATTTTTGTCGTTTTGGTGTTGTTTAGTTTAGATAAAGATATTTTATTTTTCTTAACTGGTGTGGTGTCCTTTTGTGGTGTTTTCACTGTGTTACTGTGAGTGTTGGTACAAATACTTTACACATTGCCTTCGGGATAAGCCTGTCTGCTCGTGCCAAGCTACCAGGAGGGTGAGCAGGGGTTATCTAAAGTGTGTTTCCCCCTTATCCTGACTAGAAGCAAGGGTCCCTATTTGGACAAAGGTACCTACCTCTGCCAACTAGAGACACCCATTCCTAACAGGTAGGCATTTTGAAAACCCTCTCCTGAAATTCCACCATCTTGAGATGGTGAGAAAACCTCCTATCAGGGCTTGGGTAGGTCCCCTTCCCACAGGAAGTGGTCACTAGAGAGTGTAAACATTATAAAGGTAAGTAGCCCATTGGTTCCTACCTGTCTCCCCTTGTAACGCCCTTAAATTCAGTATTTAGGTGGCGCCCTGAAACATGAGCATCATATTCGATGGACAAGAGAAGATCAGGTCAAAGAAGACTTGCTGCTCAAGAACTGGAACCCTGCTGCAGAAGAAAACGGTGTGAAACCCTGCCTGCTGCTCCCAGGAGTCGACAATCGCTGCTGCTGTGTTTTCGTTGGATCCGTCCCAGGACATGGTGCTCATTGGGCCATGTTCAAAAGGTTAGTGATATTATCGAAGAGAAGGTTGATCAGCCTGTAGGATCAGGTTTGGTCTTGGTGGCTCCGAAGCTCCACGGGTGCTGGATTGGCTGTGGGTGCAAGGTCACTTGGTATCCAAGAATTCCAGAGCAACTCCACCATTTGAGAAATCTCTGTGAAGCTCCCTTAGAGTGGAGGTTTTACTCCCCTGCACACTGCAGGCACCCATCCCGTGAAGTCAATGTGCTGCTCCACGACAACCTCTACCCAGTACCAAAACGAGAAAAGTTACAACAGCTCCTAAGGGTCAGATCTGTCTCCCCACCAGGTTTGGAGACACCAGGACCTACTGGAACTTCGGAGTACCAATACCCGGAGTACCGGACCCGCAATGGCAAACATTGAGAAGAAGAGTCCAGTCCGGACGCACCAGAAGCAAGCACCCATCGAGGGACTTTGAGACACCAGAGACCCACTTCCTGAGTGGTCCAGCTGTCCTGAGGTCGCCTCTCCCAGTTGTCTGCTCCTGACTGCGAGGACCTCAAGATGCATGACACCTGTTTGCTCTGTACCTGGCCCCACCGGGCCTAACACTGACCAACCAGCCCTGCTCACGTGGTCCGCAGGCCATTGCATCCTTCTCCCTCTAAGGAGACCCATCGGACTTACTTGTAATTCCCTCTGTGTAGTTCTTTTTCAAGCGGCCCCCTTCGTCCTTGCTCAACAGCTTTCAAGACCTCAGCACATCTGCTCATGGCTGATCCTGAACGCTCCCAAACTTCTCCTGCTGGACCTTATGACCTGGTCCCGACATTGACCTAAAATGAGAAGGTGAACTTTGTGAAAGCATTGCCTGAATTTCGAAGCATTTTTCTGCTTTTTCCTCATTGTTTCCTATGTTGAGTAAATTGCGCATAGAAGTGATATATTTATCGAACTTTGCTAAATCGTATCTCCAAAAGTACTTACCTTAGAACTGTGCTCTTGATCTTAAAATTATATAAAAATCAATGTTATTTTTACAAATTGGTCGCAGGTTTTTTCTTGAGTGTGTGTCTCCTTTATTGCCTCTGAGAGTGCAAGAAATACTTAACACTACCCTCTGATAAGCCTACCTGCTTGCCTACACTACAACAAAAAAGGAGTTAGTATTATCTACTTTTACCTCTACCTGCCTTGTGGGGATTTCTTGCACTCTCTACATAGTGCACTTAATTTTAGAACACTGTACAGAGAGTGGGTCTCCTAAACCCCAGGTAAACTGGTTTCCTCTCCTGGAGCTGTTGAGGAGCGGTTGGGAGTGGAATCTTCCGTTGGTTCCATCTCCACTTGTCTTTCTGGCCCTGCCTCTGCGGTCACTGAGGATGCATTTGATGGCATGGAGGTTGAACAAAGGGGCTTAGATGATCTGGGGATTCCTGAGCAGTTGGCGGTGACCTTGCAGATCGTCTACTCTGCATTCGCATGTCAGGCAGTGGAAGGCCTTTTCTTCTTGGTGTTTGAAGAACCAGGTGGATCCTACAGTAGCCCGATCTGTTTCTGTTTATGCAGTTTTACAGGATGGTTCTAACTTGGGTCTATCGGTCACCACTTTGAGGGTTCAGTGGCTGGCAATTCAGGCATTTCGTGGATCTTGGCAGAATCTAAAGGATGAAGGGGTGGCTGATGCCTAGGTTTTTTCAGGGTTGTTGAACTTGTTCCCCAGAACATTGCGTTCTTTCCTTTGTTGGAATCTGCAGTTTGTATTGGAGGCTTTGACTGGGCCTCCCTTTGAACCCCTTGAGGATGTTGATTTGAAATTGTTAACAGGTAAAACGTGTTTTCTGGTGGCCATTACATTCGCCAGGTGCTTGGGTGAGTTGTGGGGCCTTATCCTGTAAGTTCCCTTTGTATAAGGTGTTTCAGGACAGGATTGTTCTAGTTCCAGTTCCCTCATTCGTACCTAGAGTCAATTCGGCTTTTCTTGTGAGACAGGAGGTGATCCTTCCGACATTTTGTCCGGAGCCATCCTCGGATGAGGAATGCATGTTGCATTGTTTGGATGTGAGACGGTCTTTACTGTGGTATCTGGATGTGGTCAAGTTGTTCCGTAATTTTATTTATTTGTGAATTTTGGTACAGCTAAGAAGTGGGAAAAGCTATCTACTTCTACTTTGAGTAGGTGGATATGTTCTTTGATCTTGTTGGCATATGAGGTGAAGGGTGTGGTTCCTCCCCAGGATGTTCATGGGTGGTATACACGCAGTATGGCAGCAACAGTGGCTGAATTGCAGGGTACTTTGGTGGTGGAGATTTGTCAGGCTGCAACTAGGTCCACTCCCTCCAAGTTTGCTCAACATTATCGTATTGCTGAGATGGGATGTTTGAATAATGTGTTGGGTCACAGAGTTTTGTCCTATATGAGGGAATAGAGGTATTTCTGTATGTGTTCTGGGCACTCTCTTAAAGTTGGGTGTTTACGACTCAGTTGTTTGTTTCTATTTTTGCTACGTCTCACTGGTTAAGAAGGAAGGTGAAGGAGGGACCGGAGGTAATGTGTCCATTACTTACCGATAATGGCATTACTCCTAGTCCTACTCCCTCGCCTTCCTTCAAGGTCCCTCCCACCCTCCCAGTATGGAACACCTGAATGTATGGTTCAGGCTTGTTTACGTACAGGGTGAGGAGGAGGCAGAAGGCATTTTTATTTAAGAAAAAAGAGGGGCCTATCTGAGGCAAGGGAGCCTCATTGGTTAAGAAGGAAGCTGAGGAAGTAGGACTAGGAGTAATGGCATTATCGGTAAGTAATAGACACATTATCTTAATTCGATTAAAAAATAATCATAACAGAGCAAAACACAACATGCATTTGATACAAGCAGTTAAAACAATAAAAAGTGAAGAACCCCTCAAGTTTAAAGGTTTACAAAAGTACACCACTGTAATGCATTTGTAAAAAGGCCCCAACAGCCGACCCCACAGCAGGCTGGGTAACAATACAAAGATAATGAAAAGCAGGTCTATATTGCCGGAACCCAAGAACTTTAAGAACAGACAATACATATCTGGTTCTAAAAGGTGCATAATATTTACAAAAGATGGTAAAGTGCATTAAAGTTTGTAAAGAGGCCTTATCACAGGGGCATACCGAGAAGCAGTTAGGGTCAACTTGACCTAAGGGAAAGCAGAGGTTACACCTAATGGAACCCAACTGGAACCTAGTCAAAGTGTCCTCTCCCAGACATTATCAACTTGATAAAGATAAGGATCAATGCCCTGACATGTCTTGTGCATTATATAAGATCTCACAGAGAGCTTATTGAGTGCCCTCACCTCTCTTGCCACAAATGCAAGTCTCAAGAATTCTTTCTGAGCCCAACTGGCCTCGCCTTTGTGCAACAAATGCAGAGATGAGAACAGCTCTGGCCTACCCAACCAGTTTTGCAGTGGCCTTGACATAACTTAACCATGGTATTTTGTGGCCCTGATCAAATGACACACAATCAGAGATCACCTCCCTGTTACATTTGGTGTGTATATTGCCCCAAACAGAGTGCCACAGTAATAATGGTGCAAGCTAATCTTCAAAAAAACTTAGGCCAAGTCCTTCATGTAGGAACAACTGCAGACTTCCTGGTCCCACCCCACACAAGAGCCTACAGAACCTGTTTTCCTCCTGCTGTAGATTGCGGCAATCCCGGTATCCCCATATGGAAGCCCCAAAGGTTAGAACACAATAATTTTGCAGCAAACTGATGGCATGATTATACAATGTGATGTAATTGTGTAATTTTGAGAATTTTACGTAGGAAACGAGTTTAAAATTGCCCCAAATCAAATTATTAATTAACAAAACACTTTTCATTTTGTCAACCTCTGATAGATGAAACACTCAATTGTCCCCACAGTTATAATACCCTATTGTTGTGAGTTGTGACACATATTCCAGTGACCCTTAATTAGGCCCTAAATGTCCATAAGGGAGGGTGCATAGTATATAAAAAGTAGGGCATGTATATTTAAGGTTTTGCATGTCCTGGTAGTGAAAAACCTCCAAAGTGATTTTTCACTGTGGCAAGGCTAGCTCTAACATTGGAAAACAGTGAGTTACACTGTAACAACTTATAGTGTTTCAGTTCTGTTTGGGAGAAACTGAAAAAAATGATTCAAGGACTCATTTTTAATAGTAATTTAAATTCCAATTTAGTGGTCAAGTCAGATTTTATATTGGTATTTTGGAAATGACACTTTTGTTGACATTTTCCTGTCTAAAATAAAAAGGCTTTCCAGTAACTGTCTAGCTTTCAGCCAACCCCTGATGGTTCCCCTGTGGTGTGACTTGTATTTCTCCCAGACAGTGGACAAAGGGTTCTGGGTGTGAGGTGGGGGTCTCCTCTCATGACAGGATGACCTGGGGGGCTCTGCCCAGCCCCTTCCTGAGCTTCACTGGCAGGTGAAGATCACACATGGGCCTGCCTCCCCTTTGTCTCTCTAGTCAGGCTGGCAGCAAACCCAGTGGGAGTTGAGGAACTGAAAATAACTAGTTTAGGGGATGGACAGAGGCTTGCCGTTCAGTGACATGCTGGCATTGAGCAAAAAAGTGGACCCCACAGACCTCTCCTCGGAACACTCCCGGACCTGTGAAGAATCCTGTCTCAATCCTAAAGGAAGACTAGACTTGCCTTGAAGCCATGACCCCTTGTTTAAGCTACAGGGACACAACAGGCTTCCAGAGGGCTCTCCCTGCAGCTGCCCAGCTGACCAGTTCCAACTGGACCTGCCCTGGACCGTGCTGCTGGCCTCTGTTGGAGTGAGTGGTAACCCCCAAGTTTTGACACCCTAGTCTGGACCCTTGGATGGTGTTAGTGTGTACTCACCCTATCCACATACTGCAAGCACTGGGACTTAGAAAGTTTTTGCCAACTTTCTGCCTGGAGAACCAACAGAGACCAGGATCACTATTGAAACACTGTTGACGCTGAATCCAGCTTCCCCGCCACCTACTAGTTGACGTTCACTTTTTCTCCATAAAAGCTTCTAAGTCAGAAGCTAAACACCAGGACGAAACAAGTCCCTGTAAACTACCCACACTCTATCGTGGTCTGCCTTAACTTTTGATTTTAACCTAAGGCAACAAGATAACTGCAGCTGAAGCTAAGTGCTTTTTGGCGCAACTTTTGATTCAAACTTCAAAAGATTCACATCTCCGGTTCTACATATTAGATTTTTGTCATTTTGGTGTCATTGTATTTATTAAAATGTACTTTGTTTTTCTAAGCTGGCTTGACAATTTTCTTGCTTTGTACTTTAACTTTATTATTTACACATCCCAATTAGTTACTTGTTTTTAATACTAAACCAGAAGATCGGGCTCAAATCCCCTTTTTCATCAGGATTCATGGCTCCATTCCTGACTGATAAAACACACACCTCAACCCCTCTTCTTAATGTAACGTTGACAAATCTCTTTAAAAACATTCTTTAGTAAGAAGCATGCCAGAACTTTGTGTTCTGCAGCAGAGCCGGGCTGCATAATGAACCAGCGCAGGCACTGAACGCAAGCCTGGCGGCAGTGTGCACAGATGAACTGGCATTAGTTTTATCTCGCTAATTTCCACAGCCTTGAGCATTGAAAGGGTGAAAACAGCGGACATGTTTTGTTTACTCTTCCTTAATACTATGAGCGCGTCATATCGATTTCTGGGATGTGCATTTCGGGGAGAAAGTCTTTTTTGGGGCCGCGCAGTGGGCACGTGACCCTGCGCCTCCCTTTCAGCGTCGTTTCCTCAGCACAGGCGCCTGCGGCTCGTAAACATTAAAGATTTATCATCATATCCGTGATTTTAAAATATTCCTCCGGTAATAGTCGTTGCCTTCCACAAGATAAAGATGAGGGGTTTTAGTGGACTGGATTAAGCTGTAGATTTAGCTGATACTGTTATTCCAGAAACAAGGCAATAAAAGAATCATCCATCACACAATTGTCTTCTCGTCCTTAAAGAGAAGAAAATGCCCCGTTTAGTCGAAGCATTGACGACGACTGTATAAAATATGATAACTAGACACGAATATCCATCTATCTTTCTGCGTGAATGCAGAATGCTTTTGATGTAACCGGAAGAAGAATGTACTCAGTTATTTTTTGTTATTTGTTCGATGCCTGAGAGAGAATGTGCAGTTCCTTGAATTGGTAGCAAAAATAGCCAATAATGGGGTGAGGTGGGTCCTTCACAGATTTCGGCCTAACTTTTGATGCTTTAATGCCAACCCGAGTTTTCCAATGTTGAGACGTGCAGTGATTTCGGGGTACACAGTACTACCACACCTCTGCAATTGTTTTGCTAGTGAAAGGAAAATTACTTTAGAAATCCTTGGTCCACAGTGATGTCCGCAGGTCATTTTTAGGCACATATTCGCCATGATTTAATACTACGGGGGATATTCTAAAGAACGGGCGATAATTATCGCCAACCTAGGTTAACGCAATTTTACATAACGCCGTCTATCGCGGGAAACTAACGCCGTGTTAATGGCGTATTCTCAACACGCCGGCAACAGGCGATAGTATCCCGATAACGCGTCAAATGTCCGCGTTAAAATTACCGGGACGCCGATAAAAAAGGAAAAAAGTGGCGATGGGCCCAATAGCGATAAAAATATCAGTGATAAGCAGCGCCAGGCTTGCTATTCCCATGCCAGGCTGGAAAAATCACCATAAAAGCTACAAACCCCCCGGAGGACCAGCCAGGGACCTCGGGGAAGGAGAAGGGCAAGGAGAAGAAGAAGAGGAACCCGCGATTCAGTCCGGAGGAAAACAAGATCCTGATTACGGAGGTGATAGAACACCACCAACAACTGTTCATCACCTCCACTGTGTCATTGGCAACTAAAAATGCAATATGGCAGTCCATCTTGGCCAAGGTGAATGCAGTCGGAGTGAAGAGAAGGGAAGTGGATGACTGCAAGAAGTGCTGGAATGATGTGAAGCGCAAAACCAAGCTGAAACTCGCTAACTACCGGAAAGCAGCAATGCAGACTGGAGGTGGGAGTCCAGCGCCACAGCAGGAGCTGGATGAGATGGAGGAAATGGTGTCCACAGTCATCAATGGGGAGACGGTGGCAGGAGTTGGGGGACCGGACACTGCTCAACATGACCTGACCCAACAGCAACAGGGTGAGTAACGACCAGGGACTGGGGGGACGGGGGGAGATGGGCACAATGGCACACACGCACAATTAAGTATAGCACAGTGCACACCCACAATGACTCTGGATCATGTCCCTGATCTCCTTGGCATACTGCAGCACACATAGAAACAGCAAGTAGGCCCCCGTCGACAATGTGCCCATAGAGGGCCCTCCCCACACATCACTAATCTCACAACAAACCCATGCACATGTGCTGAACCCAGCAAAGCTGCGGGTCCGTGAGCCACACTGACAATGCAAGTGACACTGCATGACGATTAGCATGGCTGCAGTACAATTATCATGACATGGTGCAAACCACAACACTGAGGTGGCTGAGTGTGGACCACATCTGTAAAGGAGCAGGTCACACTCTGACACATCCACGTGCACAAACAACCCCTGACGTCAACAAGACATCTGCGGACAAACCATGCCCAAGAGTCCAAACTTCCACCAAGGGCCCAATTTACCCAGGTCTGCAACATCTCAGCACTGTATAAGCACAGAAGTGAAAGGCACACCGCCTGAAAGGGATAAGGGCCGGCAAAATCAGAGCTGCAGGGGCGACTCTCCCACAATGCAGCACACACACATAAGAATCAGAGCACATCAACATTGACAACAATGTGGCACAAACTGCAACACTTTCACAACAGAACAGAGGACACAACTGCTGCCGCTTGTGTGTAGAAACTGGCCAATCTCATTTGGCATAGCAGGAAACTGTGAGATGATAATGTACATGTACAACCCCACATCCCTGATGGTGTAGAAATGTCCACTGTCCCGCATCAAATAGGCATCTCCTCCCAAACAGTCACAATGTACATTGTCATGCAGTCTGTTTGTAAACTTGTCCAATGCGTGAACATACATGGAACACACTGTTAAACTGCATCTCCCCTTTACATTGCAGAGCGAGAATCAACACCTCCTGCAGAGCAGACCGTACATCTTTTCACTGATGATGAAGAGGACCTCCACACCATCGACACCGACGCCCTCCAACAGCTCATGGACACCCTCAGCACCCCACCCCCAGGAGCAGGGCAGCCCAGCTGCATCGAGGAGACCCCACCCCCTGCACAGACCACACAGCAGGAAGCACCCACCACCACGGCTGTCTCCCAGGACCCCCACGACCAACACATGGCATTCCAACGCCGTGTGTTAGAGGGCCAGAAGGAGATGGCTGATCAGGTGCGGGTGGGGTTCGACCTCATGGCAGCCAAACTAGTTGCCATACGTGGGTGTCTAAGTCCCATCAGGGACCACTTACAGTCCCTAACGGACACCCACAGTCCGCTCCATGCTCTCCAACAAGCCATGGCTGACATCGCTGGAGTCATGACTCTGAGACAAGAACAACTGTCTAGTCAGAGTGGCTCCAGCGATGTCAGCCGGGAGTTGGGACACATGCGGAGGATCATGGAAACAGGGAGCAGATGCAGGCAGAAAGAATGGCTGCCACGGCTGCACACCAGCGAGATGTAGCTGGGATCTTACATGCCCTGCAGATCCTCATCATGGCATTGCTGCCACAAGGCCTGGCGCAGATGAATGCTGCTGCTACTACTCCATCCACATCTCCGCCCCCTGATGTGTCAGTGCCTCACAGTGCAGCAGACAATCCACCTCCGGCCCCTGATGTGTCACTGCCTCACAGTGCGGCAGACAATCCACCTCCGGCTCCTGATGTGAGGCACATCACACATCAGAGGACGATGATGTGGATGATTCTGCCTTTGTGGTAAGAAGGAAGCGGTAGCATTCATCTCCGCCATATGGCCTGTTTCAGCTTGGTTCTGCCCTCTGCATCATGCCCTGGAATAACACCTTCCACTGTCCCCCCATACACTCTGCAACACTCACCTTGGCCCTCAACATGGACTGCCATATTTGGTTTGGTTACCAATGACACAGCAGTCAGACTGCGGACTGAACTCTTCCTCTTCCGATGAACTTGCCAATCCCTAAAGGACTCTGGCTGGCCCTCCACGGGGCAACAATGTAAAGTGGGGTTTGCATGGCCATGTACTGGTCCAGCTTCAACACTCCACCGAATGTGATTAAAACATTCTAATTCACACAGATGTGTCATGTCTATGATCAAGCAAGTATGAAAGTATGGATGAATATAGGGGCAGTGATTCCAAAAAAAGGTACCTCCTGGTAACTGATATCAATGCGCATGTTTGACCGTGACCCAGATAGGCAGTGAGATGACTGGGAATGTGTGAACTAGCTGTGGCCTCATTGCTCCTAAACAACAATCTCGCAATTTCCCAACTTAGCCCCACGTCAATGTAGGAAATAGGGCTGTGTGTAAAAAAGTCAAAGTTATGTGGATGCCACAGCTCGGAGCAATGATTTGTTTGAGTGTGCAGCGGTTGGACTCCTGGGATGGTCTGTGCGTAAGTGTGAAGGTCATTCCATGCAAGAGAACTGCGAGCAAGGACTTCTGTGTGTGGGGTGTGTATACGTTGGTCTTTGGTTAGCGCTGTGCGTAGTGTGGGAGTCGTCATCAGCTGCTATGGTATCTCTCATGGGGTGCCGGGCGCATGCAATTCCAAGGTCAGAGGTGCAGATGTGCTACCGCCTTCTAGTTCAGACAAAGGAGCTTTCATCCCTAATGTTAGTTTGTCATCTGCTTGCATTCTGGAAATGTGATGTGGATTTTTTTTGGGGGGGGGGTGTCACTGCTTCGCCGTCCGGCACGGTTGAACTCTTACCAGCCATGTACGTGCCCTCACGTTCAAATTTGCATGCTCTGATGTAGCAGTGGTGTTTTGCTGCAGTCTGACAGTGATGGGTACAGGTAGCTGTGAGGAGGCGCGTGACTTCTCACCTTGCACCTATTAGCTGACACTGTTCACTACTATTGATGGATGACGTCCATGTACACATGTGATCTGTACATGGCACATATGTCCAGGGGACACCTTGGTGTGTTCTACGCAAGGTATTCCTGCTGGCTTTTTGGCTGGTGTGCATCTCCCATGTTGCTGAGGTGTTCACTGTGCCCCCATCCCCCTTACGTACATGTTGCTCATGTTGTGGGACTTGAGTCACAGGGTGCATCTCTGCATCAGGGTGGTTCATATTTGACCCCAAATGACACCCAAAATGCCATATTTGACCCCAAATGACACCCACAATTTCATATCTGACCCCAAATGACACCCACAATTTCATATCTGACCCCAAATGACACCCGAAATTTCATAACTGACCCCAAATGACACCCGAAATGTCATATTTGACCCCAAATGACACCCTCTTGTCTTTTTTGGAACACCAATGACAGCCTTCATGTCATGTTTTTGTACACATGTGAGACGCTGATGAGTGGGATTACGTACTACATTTGACACCCTGAAATGGCATTCCGAATACGTGACACCCTGAACAGCCTCTCTTTACAGAGGTGACATACCCACCATCTATTTGCTATTTGTGAGATTGTTAGCACTTAATGTTGCACTTACACTTGTCAGAGTGATGTGCTAATGCAGAGGACTGACATGCACACTGGGAATGTGTGTTGCAATGAATTTATTTGCACATGCTGTTCATGTGGCCATTTTGTACTGTTCCATGATTGCTAAGGACAGTCACAATGTGACGTGCTCATGCGAAGAAATTGTTAATGATTGTGGGCCTGATTCACAGAATTAACTTACGTCAAAAACATAAACGTAAACGTAAACGTAAACGTAAAGTTAGTACTTTTTAGGTATTCACAGAATACACTTACTCATTTTGGTATTCACAGAATGAACTTACTCATTTCGGTATTCACAGAAGTTAGTAGTCCTAAGTCCACCTGCCTCATCTTCCTCATCATCGTCCGGTGCATCTGGCACTTGGATCCATGGGGCATTGGTGCGTACACATATGTTGTGCAATACACAACATGCAATGATCATCTTGCACACTATTTCTGGGCTGTACAGGAGTCTTACACCTGTGATGTCCAGGCACCTGAAATGTGACTTTAACATGCCAAATGTGCGCTCACTAATGCCCCTGGTGCGTTTCTGGGCCACATTGTACTGCCTCTGGGCCGGGGTGTTCGGGCTCGGAGGGGTGTCATCATCCACGGGCAGAGTGCATATCCTTGATCACCTGTGAGAGGTAAGTGAGATTAGTGTAAATTGGTGGTTCTGCAGACTTACAAGTTTTGTGGTGTGTGATTTGTGTGACTTTGGGATTCATGTTTGCCATGGATTGCTTCTGGCAAATGTGCGGGATCAATGTGTATTACGTAGCCTCACAGCTGCTCCTCCCTCCCCCCGAACCTATTTACTTGTGTGCGCTGCGCGGTTGCATCACTTGCACTCCTACGGCACACCATTGTCATGCCTGTCTGCGCATGTCCGCAAGCCTGACAACAACACTGTAATGTTGGCCGTTGAAGGTGGGCGGCCATGTGTGTGTAGGCCTATGGTAAGGATAGGGCGGACACAGATGTGGAGTTCAGGCCTGGCTGAACTCGCGCTGCGATCGAGGCTAGGCCTTTGGATTATGCTGCGGCAATGAAGATACACACACAACAGTTGGCATGTATGAGCCAAGACCCCGAGCGGTCTTGCGCTCCTTTATTTATCCATTCGGGCGAGCCCGCCCTCTGGGTGCATGCTACATTGCAAGATTATCGATTAAGGGCCGGGTGGCACCGACACTACAACAGAGACACACGCCATAGTTATTTTTGTGGCCAGCCTGGAACTGAGCCACGTCCAGAGCCCAGAACTGAACCACGCCCAGAGCCCCGGGCCATTTCTTCACACTCCTCACACGCCTACGCGTGGGCCACCACCGCGGCGCTGGGATGTCGTGCGCTTCGGAGTATGTCTCCAGACGTTCCACCCAGGCTTTCCAGCGGCCTGCCTTGGACAGGGGTGGCCCTGTGACTGTGAGGGGTTCCAGTGGGTTACCGAGGACCAGGCCTCGGCGTAGTTCGCAGAGTTTTGCTACACGGAACTTCGCGAAGTTACAAAAAAACTCTGGAAGTTCCGGGAGTGGCGTAGTGCAGTGCAAACGGCAGTTTGTGCTGGTATTCCTGCCACTCGGGTAGAAATTCTACCCGAGCGGCAGCTCGCGCTCACGAACTTTGCGAACTTACCGTTCGCGAGCGGGGAAAAAACTCTGCTGCACATTGCGAAGCGGAGTTTTCTGCACTCCGCGAGCTCCGCGGAGTGCGGAGTGCAGAAAACTCTGCAAACTCCGCGAATGGCGCGAAGTTCACCGCCCAGGCCTACCGAGGACATGCTGTTGGCTGCTGGAGGCGGACTTGTGGGGTAGCCCCACGGGACAATGACTTGTGGTGCACAGAGGTAGTTGCACCTGAGGCACTGCGTCCGGCATGGGCCTACCGCCACGTGGCGATGACTTGCGGTGCACTGAGGTAGGCTCACCTGAAGAGCTGAGCGGGTGTGCAGCCTGCGATGATGCAGTAGGCCTGGAGGGCCGGACTGGAATGGATTTGTCTGAGACCTGCTGGACCACAGTGTAGGCCGGAGGGAGCAGTCCGCACACACAGAACTCCGCGGTGCGGTGCCGCAGGGTGCGCAGGGGGCCTGTTGTGCAGAAGCCAGCGATCGGCTGAGGAGGCTGCCAGGCTCGCGGGCCTCGGGCTTGAAGATTGCACTGGCCTATGGTGGGCCCTCTTGGAGACACGCCGGTGGCGGCAGGTGAGCAGTAAGGCCTGGGTGCGCAGGGGCGGGCAATCACCGCTGGGTGCCGGACGGGTCTGGGGACCAGCGGGCTGGGGTGCAGCAGGTGCACAGGATCGTGCAGGCACCACCGGTCACGGCAGCGGCCTCGTGGCAGGGTGAGGGGCTCCGCCTTGGCAGACACGCCCCTACAGGCGATGACGAGATGTGCGCCGGGTGGCGTGTGACGTAGCCACCTCGTCGCAGGTGTAAATTTGGCCGTTGAAGGTGGTCGGCCTATGGTGTGTAGGCCTATGGTCAGGATATGGTGGACACAGAGACACACGCATTAGTTACTCTGGTGGCCATCCCGGAAGTGAACCACGCCCAGAGCCCCGAGCTATTTATTCACACTCCTACGCTGGACTGGCGTATGCCGGCCCAGCCCACTATGCTTACGCTTACAGGGGGGGTGACATAGATACATGTCCAAGGTCTTCCCCACTGCCTGAGGTGACATGGTTGCGTCCACTGTCCACAACACTACAAACACCAGCAGTATATGTCCACATGGACATGTCTGTGCTCTGCATACTCAAGACTTTCCAGCACATCACCGCCACACTTGGCATTGTGTACATTCTTATTCATGGGTCCATTGCCTCCTTCGCACATTCTTGGTTCCCACCTCTCCCCACATTCTGCAATTGTGTGGCAGAGGGGATATGCCTTTGTGGATGGTTTGTCTACATTTCTGGCCCCTGTTACCACAGTTACTTGTGTTGTCGTGTCTGGTAGGTGGGCATGTTGGTTGGCATGTTGTATGTGATTTTGTTACGTGTGTATTCCCACAGTTGTGAGTTGTATGATTGTGGAGTTGAGGTGTGTGGTGTGTTCCGTTGGTACTTACCAACAAGCAGTGCATTTCCATAGGTGCCATCCTGAAAGCGCTGGTTGATGATGGACTGTCGGAAGATGTAGGAATCATGCACACTACCTGGGAAGTTGGCGACGACATTGGTGAACAGTCCCCGATGGTCCACTATTGCCTGCACATTGATGGAATGCGTGTGCTTTCTGTTGCGGTAATTGTGTGCAGTGTCGGCAGGGAGCACAAGTAGGACATGTGTGCAGTTAATTGCCCCCAACACGTGCGGGAAGCCAGCTATGACGTAGAAGCCTTGCTTGGTCTCCAGCTGTTCCTGCGCAGTGTGGGGGAAGTGAAGGTGCTGGGGTATCAAGCTGATGATGGCATCCAAGACAGGTGTGAGTAACTTTGATAGGGCTGTGTGTGAGACTCCTCCGACTCTGGCAGTTGTTGGTTGGAAGGTACCAGAGGCCAACAAGTGCAGCACAGTCAGCAGCTTTGTTTGCGGAGGGATGTTGGTTGTCCGATGTATTGGTACCATCAGCCTGTGGGCAATGTGGGTCAGGATGCGGAGGATGGTTGTCCTTTTGAGCCTGTAGTGGGCAATGACATCCTCTGGCGTTAAGTCTCTGAGGCTGGTGCGTTTTCGAAAGGACCGCTGTCTTGTTCTGCGCTGCCTCGGTGGCAGTCCGGGGGTGGTCCTGGGGGTGGGAGTGGTCCTGGGGGTGGTGGCGGTGGGTGTTGTGGCCCTCTTGGGTCTCCAAGCTGCATGATTAGTAGCTCCATGGCATCTGTTGGTACTCAGATGTGGCTCTGGGCTGGGCTCCCTTTATACTGCAGGTTTTCGTCCTACTCAAGACCAGAAAAAAGCAGGTCTTAAGTCCCTGCTGCTAACGGGCCTTATCGCCTGTTTTTGGACCGCATCGCCGATCTGGCTGGTCGTTGGGAATATCGTGAAGTGGTGTTATTGTGAGTTTTTGCACGGGAACGCCTACTCTGCATATGATTAGCGTTAGTTGTCGCTATCAACCTTGGCGATGTTTTTAGCGGCAGCTATCGCAGGTAAACTGACGATGTCGGCTGTTAGCGCAGGCTTGTGAATAGGGCGATAAATCTATCGCCGCTTTCGTGGCGGAAAAGTGCCGCTAATTCGGCGATGAGTCCTTGAGAATATGCCCCTACATATCTCAGAATACCGATTTGAGTGGAAACACCGGTTTCTGTAACACTATTGATAATCAGAATGAAGGTTCCAATTGGAGAACACAGTTGTAGAGCAGAATTGGTGTTACCATACCAAAATTCTGGATATTTTTCATCTTTTTGTTTCTTTGCTCATGTAAATTTCAATTGGTGTTACTTGGATACATTTCTATGGTGAAATAAGGGCTGGCCATAGCGGGCACCCGGCATTTCCCCGGTGGACTGGAGGGAAGGGAGCGTTTTGTCACTGGGAGCTACAAAATCGGCTCCCTGGAACAAAAGCGTGAGCGGTGCTTGTTACTAGCACCAATCCCCCCCCCCCCTGCAGGGCTGGTTGCTGTTCTCAGTCCGGCCCTTGGTGAAATCAGGTTTCCGGCAAAACACCTTTTTTTCCTGGGTCTGGACATGTTAGAAGATTGTGCCACCATGGCCCCAGAAAGCCTAGGGGCATATTTCCAAGCTCCTAGCACCAATACAGCATCATTTTCTTTTTTGACGCTCCAGTGGCGCTGTGTGCTGGCCCGTATTTACATGGCCACACAGAGCCACTTTGCGTGGCTTAACACGGCCTTGTAAATATGGCCCTCTTTCACACAGTATTCTGGGTTAAAGGGGTGTGTTATGGGTATTGCTGTGGGTGTTCCCAAGCAAAACCCATGGCTTTTTGACATGGCCCCAGATTTACAAGGATTGGTAAATCTGAGGCAGCGCCAAAAACTAACGCCTCTCAAGGGGAGGCATTAAAGTGGCGCAACAAGGAAAGATACCTTTATTTCTCTTCGCTTTTTTCTCTTTCTATGGACGCCGTATTGTGCAGCACACATAGAAGGAGCAAAATACCATTAATGATTATTTTTGGGCAGTAAGGTGTCCCTTCCTGCACAAACACAATCATCCTTGCAATGCAGGCACCCTTGCACCATGGTGCAAGGGTGCCTGCGGTTGCACACAGCTGCTGTTTTAGCGCTGGGTCAGGGGAGAGCACAGGGGTGCACTGTATTCCTGTAAGTACAGCGCATCCCTGTGTTTTTTAAATGACGCAGCTCGGCGCAGCAAAATTGCTTGCAGAGCCTCACTGTGCCATTTCATTGTAAATATCCCCTCTAGATTTGCTGGAAGGATTGTGACCATTGCATTTGACCAAGTGCCCAAACCAACATTAAAGGTGGTCCAATCAGAAAAGCTACTCAAGCTCAAATGGTCCTATGAAGAGCTCCACCTCAAGTAACATCAAGGGTGCCGACCAGAAAGATGGCAGAAGTCAAAGCACCCTGACATTTCCACAACATGTCTTCTGCATTATATCAAGGATCAAATATTATCTCTATCAATCTAAGGGATCTGAGGCTGGCCACCCAGCCAAAGAGCTCTTTAAAGCATTCATACAGCAGCTGCCCTTCAATTGTCTTGACACCTGTAATCATTGCGAGAACCTGAATTGTTTCCATAAACAATAATGTGGGATGAGCTATGCCACAACTACACATACAGGAGATCTTGGGAAAAATCTGCATGTTCCCTTGCCTATACTTAAATAGATATGGTTCTCAAATGTCATACTGCAAGTAGAACAAACAAGAAAATTGGTAAGAATCTATATCAAGAGGGAATATAAGGAGGATGAGGACATCAAGGAGTAGGCACACATGCTTCTGATGCAGTTCGGCACAGAATGAGGAGAAAAAAACACAAGAGGAAATAAACTACGTTCATAAATGCAGAAGATACAATGAGATACAGACTCACTATAAGGCAGTGCCTGAAAGAAACAATGCAGGAAGGTAAAAACCATTGAAATGTAAACACTCAGAAGTACACTTGTAGGGTATCACAGCAATGTGCATGATGGAGCAGTGGCTTTATAACTGGTCACAAAATTCAAACATGGGTAAATTTTAGTTCCTTCAATTTTAAATATTTTCCTTTCCATAGTCAACCTAGGTGTGCTTTCTGAAATCAGAATAATTCATATGTACTGTCTGAACCTCATGGGGGATTTTGGCATAAAGGGTGGGCTAGATGTCTGTGTTAGACCTGACATGCTTGGTGTGGTATTCCCCTAAATCTTCTGCCTTCACTCCCTGATTTATGCTGAACTTATTTTTGTTGTCATTTGGACTCTTTGCACTTTACCCCTGCTAACCAGTTCAAAAGTGTCTGTGTACTCTCCTTAAAACATGGTGACATTGGTTCACATCTAATTGGCACATTTAATTTATTTGTAAATCACTAGGGCCTGTAAATCAAATGCTACTAGTGGGCAACAGAGCTCATTGAGGCACCCACTGATGTAGCACTGCAAGGCATGTCTTGGACCTGCCATTGCAGCCTTTGTGTGTAGTTTTAAAGTGCCATTTTGACCTGGCAAAAGAAACTTTTTTGCTAGGCCTAAATCTTCCTTTTTATTACTTATAAGTAACCCTTGTGTGAGAACCCAAATGGCTCATAAGGCAGGGCACATTGTATTTAAAAAGCAGTGCATCTCTACCTAAGTTTAAGAAGTCTTGGTGGTGAAAAACTCCTAGAGTCCTTTTTCACCATTGCAAGGCCTCTCTCTCCAAAGGAGCAACACTGAGTTACCTTATTGCATTTGATAAGTGCTAACTTTTGATTGGGAGCAAAGAGAGGTATGCTGTTTGTAAGAAATTCGGTTATTGGTTGAGGGGATGGAAGCCCCATTCAGGCAAAAACAACAATCCATATCAGGGTGAACCAAAAAAGTCCCTAAATTAACCTGTGGTTAACCCTCCGGTACCTTGACACAAAAGCAGTCAGGCTTAACTAGATGCAGTGCTTAAAGAATTTATGCAGCAAACAAATTGTAATAAAGTGAAAATACAACACAAAAAAAATCCTAATCCAATTTTGTCGAAATGAGTAAATTTTAATAAATAAAATGATTCAATTACCACTCACAGTCATCTGGTCATGCTAGACTGGGGAAAAAGGCTCAAGTTTATCCTGACATCGATGAGCATGTGTCGGTTACCAGGAATAGATTAGTCCCACTGAAAAGTTACCTTTATGTCTGGGGTGAAGAGTTCCTGTTCGCAGTGAAGGAGGCCACGAGGAAGAGGCTGAGTATCGTAGATTGTCTTCACTGTACCGCAAAAATCAGGGTGAGAGTCTTGGGGGGTCGTCGCTGTAGCATGAATAGCCTGTCAAGTATTACGGACAAGCGTTGCTGTAGCTTCTCGATGGCGATCATCGTGGGCTGTCCTTGCTGTAGCATGAAGTGAAGGATTTGCATTGTTGGACTGCCATGGGCTGTCACTGATGGCGCAAAGAGCAGGTCTCAATGGAGCTAGAATGTTGGCTGTCGTCTTGGGCAGCAGAGTCTTGGCACAAATGGACGCATTTGCAAGGAGCTCAAATTCAAGATTTCCATCTCTTCAGGAGGAGTACACTCTCACGCCGCCAAGGGTTCAGTACCCATGGGGTCACCTCTAGGGGATCAGTACTCACTCCAGCAGAGCCCAGCAGGGCTCAGGTAGGTCCAGTTGCAGGTCAAGTCACTTCCAGTTGCAGCAGTTCAGTTGGGTAGTTGCAGGGATGCCTCTGAAAGCTTGTTGTGTCCCTGTAGCTCAGACAGATGGTGTCCCTCTAGTTAGCTTGGGATGAAGGCAGGCAGATCCAGTCATCTTTCTCAGAAAGCAAGGCAGTCCTTTAAGTAGCACAACAGTCATTCTGCAGCAGGTTAGTCCTTCTTCTGAATCTTCCACAGGTCCAGGAGTATTCTGATTTGAGATCTGAGAGTGCCATCTTTTTTCTCCAGTGCCAGCTTTTATGTAGGGAAGTTCACTGACTTATCCCTAAAACTGGTTTGGGAAAGTTTGTCAAGGCTCCAAACTGTCTGAGTTTAACAAAAGGCAGGGCAGGCTGGTGTTAAGGCTATTTTGTGTGTGCAGGAAGCATAGCCCTTTGAAGTCTAAGTGGGGAGGGCTACTGGGATGAGCCATCCCAGTCATCCTACCAGGATGGCTCATCCTTACACACCTAAGTACTCTTTGTTTTACTGTCTGGAAGCAATACACAAAGCCCAACAGCAGAGCCAATGAGAGTCATGTGACCCAGGACACTTCAATTTCAATTTTCAATTTATTTATTAACCGTTCAATTAATTAAAATCATTACAGTAAGATATATACAACTGCTTGCCCCCCCCCTCCACCTTTTGACTTCAAGGATAAAAACACTATAGTGCCCAACCTCAGGCACACCTATAAGGCCTATAAGACCCAGGCACTTTCTGAAAGTGGCATTTTCACAATTATAACGTAAAATCCAACTTCACCATTAAAGAGGACGGGGGGGCAAAAATAAAAACAAAGAGTTCTCAAAAGGGCCCCAAAACAATTCTCAGGGGAAGGATCCCCAGGCACAGCCTACCAGAAGAAAAGTGGTTGTCCTTAGAAGAAATCCTCAGGACATTTTTCACATAGGGAGATTATGAGCTCTAGACTCACTTAGCGATGCTTGGGTTGCCTGAGTGGGTGTGTCTGATTACATGGTCCATGGCAGCTTGAGAGGGAAGCCAAAAGGACCTGAAGCCTGCACAAATGGCCCAGGAACCTGCCAAAAAGAAGAAAGGCAAAGGGGCATTGGAAACCCTTCATCACAGTTCGCCATCCCACTCTCATACGCAGCCTGGAGTCTCGAGTGGGATTCACCGGCAAGAACCTTCACTGGTTTTCCGCCTACTTTTCCCACCGACACCAGATTCTTAACATTGGTACCTCCAGATCACCAAACATTCCTATCACCTGTGGAATCCCCTGAGGTTCCGTACTATCCCTTGTCACTTTGAACCTCTCTATAGAGCCGCTTGGTGCTCTACTCACAGATAACGGCATGAAAATTCATCAGAATGCAGATCATAATTCTAAACTATAATTTTCATTTGTAAAGCGCAAACATAACATCCCTTAAGGGTTTCAAGTTTCTAGGGGCCGTCAGGGAGAATAAGTGAGCTATTAGAAGAGTCACATGATGCTGAGCTTAGCTGCCACCAGTTCCAGGGATCGAACCGTGAGCCCCATGCTCTGCAGTTAGCCGCCCTGGCCCCCACACCACAGGTCTCCTTGAAAGTCTCATCTGCTTCAGAAATACAATGCCTCAAACACTGCCTGCATATCATCCTGAATGTCCAACGACTACCTGACGCTCAACCCAACCAGGACAGAATTCCTGTTATTTGCCAAGAACAAGAACATGTAACAACCTGCCATCATGACATATACATTGAAGGCTTACAACCCCAACTTTCTCTGACTCATCATCATCAACCGACTTTATTTTGCATTGAGACAATGCATAAGAGTATACAATAAAAAAGAGCATTTCATTGCAATTAAAATTACATTTAAAATCCATTTAAAAAGATCCAATAAAATGATGAATACAGTACAAGAGCCAGTGGGTTTAAAAACATCAGATTAAAACAAAGATATAACAGCAGTCTTGTGTTCGAGCAGGTACATCAATAAAACAGCAGACTTAAGAAGTGACAGATGTTGTACTATGCACCTTACGGGTTCTCAGGGCGGCCAGAAAAAAGGAAGCAAGAACGTAACAAACTAATGGCGTTTCTAATCGATATAATGTGAACAGGGCTAAGCCTGACGTGCGCAGTGACAATTTCTTTAAAAGTGGGATAATAAAAATCTTCCTCTCTAGAGCGTACAGGGGGCAGAAGAATAAGAAGTGAAAGGTTGATTGGGGTGCCATGTTACACAGTCAAGGCGGTAAATTGCTTACAGAAAATGTATTATTAGGGTGGCCCAGCATTAATGGAATTAAATTCAGTCGAAATCTTGACAAAATATAACAATGCTGGTTGTTCTCAACAAACCCTAAATAAGAGAGAGAATGATTTAATATCTGCGGTATATTATCATAAAATTTTACAGAGTATGTCTCTCTATGACCTTCCCACCTATCCCCAATCGCTTTATTTAGGTAAATGTCCTTTAATCTAGATTTAGGAAAATGTTCACAGAGGGTCGGTGTGTTGTATAAAAAGGCCAGTCCTAGGATGGTTATATTTTTCTCTGACTCACTTGGATTCTTATTGAACCCCATCTTCACCCTCAAGGAACACCTTGAAAAAATAAAGACAGCCTGGTAGAGCTCTCTCTTCTAAAGTAAGTGACTTCAGAACTGCTGTTCAAGCCCTACCACTCTGACATCTGGATGGTGACACCATCCTTCTGCATGGCCTCCCAGACCCCACATTGGTAATCCTTAAGGCCATCATACACACCACAGCATGTCTCATCCAGGGCCTGAAGAAATATGATAATATCACACCCATCATGCTGGAACTCCATTGGCTCTCCTTGCCAGCCAGCACCATCTTCAACCCATTCCATGCCATGGACGTAACGGTTACGTCCATGGGACACCAACGCAGAATCCCTCTGATGTTTTCAGCAGAGAGATTTCTTTCTTTTTTGGGGGGGCTCGGGAGGTGAGGATGAGCTTCCCCAACATTCTGAGGCATTTTTTTTCTCATATGTAATGACGATGGCGCGCTGAAGTCATTACATATGAAACTGAAACTGAAATGAGCCGATCGTCTCGTTTCAGTTTCAGCGCTTTGGTGCTCGTGGGGCTATCTCAGTCCCCTGAGCACTGAATCACACAGAAGAGGTACCATTGGAAAGGGGAGAACCTCTCCTTTTCAATGGTACCCCTCCCTAGTGGATCCCTGCTTGGGGATCACCCCAGGAGGGCGATCCCCAAGCAGGGATTCACCCACTAGGCACCAGGGAAGGTGGAGCAGCCCATTGGGCAAGGGCATTTGCTCCCCACATAGTAATTTGGGCAAAGTCAGTCTTTCTGCCCCCCGGGGGCAGAAAGCACACTAGCCACCAGGGATTCTTTTTTTTAATGCTTAGGGGTGGGGGCTGCCCTAAAAGGGCACAATAATGCCCCTGCCCCTCCCAAAAACTAGCAACAGTCTGTCTGCCCCTCAGGGGTGTCGATGGTGGGAATAGCCCCATATCTGCCCTCCAGGGGGGCAGAAATCCCACTAGGCACCAGGGATGTTTTTTTTATATAAAAGAGGGTTGGGGGCTGCCCACAATGGGCATACCAATGCCCCCACCCCAATACAAAAGGGACAGTCTTTCTGCCCCCCTGGGAGGCAGATGGGGGTTATTACCCCCGATCTGCCCCCCAGGTGGGCAGAAAGCCCACTAGACACCAGGGATTTTTTTTATACTTAGGGGTGGGGTCTGTCCTAAATGGGCACTATAATGCCCCCACCCCTCCCAAAAAATGTGCTTAAGTCTTTCTGCCCCCTTGGGTGCAGACGGGGGCGATAGCCCCCAACCTGACCCCACAGGGGTGCAGAAAGTCCACTAGGATCCAGGGATGGTCATTTTAATTTTTTTATAAAAGAGGAGTGGGGGCTTCCCTAAATGGCCCCTACCCCTCCCAAAAATTGGCACAGTCTTTCTGCCCCTCCTGAGGTGCAAATGGGGGCAATAGCCCCAGATCTGTCCCCCTCCAGGAGACAGAAAGCCCACTGGTCTCCAGGGATGATTTTTTTTTTTAAAAGAGGGATGGGGGCTGCCCACAATGGGCATGCCAATGCCCCCACCCCCAACACAAAAGGGACAGTCTTTCTACCCCCCCAGGAAGGCAAGTGGGGGTTATCACCCCTGATCTTGTGAAAATGTAGGGGTGGGGGCTGCCCTAAATGGGCATTATAATGCCCACACCCTTCCCAAAAATTAGCACAGTCTTTCTGCCCCCCATAGGGGCAGATGGGGGAAATAGGCCCTCATCTGCCCGGGGGGGGCAGAAAGCCCACTAAGCACCAGAGATATATTTATGGGCATGTCAGGGAGCGGCCCCTTAGGCAAGGGTTACTCCCCTTTTTTTTGTGAACACATTTTGGCTGCTTCTGCCCTCCCCAAGGCAGATCAGTAATATTTTTAGGCACTCCTGCTCCCAAGGGGGGCAGAAAACCACTAGACACTAGCGAAAGTTTTTGTGTGTGTGTGTGAACTGAAATTCAGCTGACGGTCTGTGTTTACTGGCGTTTGGCTGGCTGTGGGTGAACCTTCATTATGCTGGTGGTGTATGTGGATTTGTGCTTAGCTGGCAGTCAGGTGTTTGTTGGGTGCGACTACTTACCCGTAAGGGTCTCAAGGCACTGGGGGATGCAGGTACCAGTCCATCAAGGAGGGGGTCTGTCGAAGAGCCAGGTTTTGAGGTTTCTCACAAACATGGGGAGCGATGTTGTCTGTCTGAGGTGGAGCAGAAGGGCGTTCCAGGCTCTGGCCGCGAGGAAGGAGAAGGAGCCACCTCCCGATCTGGTCTTTCTGGTGCAGGGGACCACAGCGTAGGAGAGCTGGGCTGATCGTAGGGTCCTTTGGGGTGTGTGGAATTTGAGTCCGCTGTTCAGGTATGCTGGTCCGGTGTCGTGGAGGGCCTTGTGTGCGTGGGTGAGAATCTTGAAGGTGATTCTAGCCTCAATGGGGAGCCAGTGGAGTGTGCGCAGGTGCTGGGAGATGTGGCAGTGTCTTGGCAGGTTGAGGACCAGTCTTGCGGCGGCATTCTGGATGTTTTGTAGCTTGCGGGTGAGGTTTTTGTTTATTCCGGCGTACAGTGCGTTGCCGTAGTCGAGTCTGCTGGTGACGAGGGCGCGAGTGACAGTCTTTCTGTGCTCGAGGGGGATCCATTTGAAGGTCTTACGTAGGAGGCGGAGGGTGTGGAAGCAGAAGGATGCGACTGAGTTGATCTGGCGGTCCATTTTGAGCTCGGAGTCCAGGATAATTCCAAGGTTGTGTGCGAGGTCCGTGGGGGTGGGTGGGCTTCCGAGGGCGGGGGGCCATCAGGTGTCGTTCCAGGCATCGGGGTTTGGGCCCATGATGAGTACTTCTGTTTTGTCGGTGTTGAGTTGTAGGGAGCTGCTTTTCATCCATTTGGCGACGGCTTGGATGGTCCTTGTGTGTGGACTAGCGCTTGGCTGGCAGTGTGCGTGGACAGTTGCTTGGCTAGCGGTCTGCGTGGATGGGACATGTCTGGCGGTGTGCATGGACTGTCACTTGACTGGCGATGTGCTTGGATGGTCCTTGGCTGATGGTGTGCGTGGATGGAGCTTGGCTGGTGGTATGCATGGATGCTGATGAAAATGGTATCTCACTTGTTTGGGTGGGACAAGTACCCATGACAGGGAATAGCCCAAAACATATTGTGGTGACAATAAAAATGATGTATCACAAAACCACGTGGATTTGCAAGGGGGGCACATGCGTTTTTGATCCCGGGCTAGGTGGCTATCTAGGGAAACATACCAAACCCAGACATTTCAGAAAACTAGACATGCGGGGAGTCCAGGAAGGTGTAGATTGCATTGATCCCCCAATATTTTCTTACCCAGAATCCCCTGCAAACCTCAAATTTAGCTATCAAAAATCACATTTTCCTCACATTTCTGTGTGGTAAAGTTGTGGGATCACCAGGCCGACCCAAATTTCCTACCACCCAGCATTCCCCAGGTCTCCCGATAAAAATGGTACCTAACTTGTGTGGGTGGGCCAAGTACCCATGACAGGGAATGGCCCAAAATGTATTGGGGAGACATCAAAATTATGTATCACAAAACAACCTGGTTATGCAAGGGGGGCACCTGCGCTTTTGGTCCCGGGCTAGGCGGCCATCTAGAGAAACTTACCAAACCCAGACATTTTTGAAAACTAGATACCCGGAGGATTGCAGGGAGGTGTAGCTTGCGTGGATACCCCAGTGTTTTCTTAGCCAGAATCCCCTGCAAACCTCAAATTTAGTTTAAAAAAATTACATTTTCCTCACATTTCTGTGCAGTAAAGTTGTGGAATTACCAGGCCGATACACATTTCCTACCACCCAGCATTCCCCCAGGACTCTTGATAAAAATGATACCTCACTTGTGTGGGTGGGCCAAGTACCTGCTCAGGGAAAAGCCCAAAATATATTGTGGAGACATCAAAATGATGCATTGCAAAACCACATGGTTTTGCAAAGGAGGCACCTGCGTTTTTGGTCCCGAGCTAGGTGGCCATCTAGGAAAACCTACCAAACCCAGACATTTCTGAAAACTAGACACCCGGGGGAGTCCAGGGAGGTGTGACTTGTGTGGATATCCTATCCTTTTCCGACCCAGAATCCTCTGCAAACCTCAAATTTAGCCCAAATAATTCAAATTTTCCTTACATTTCTGTCTGGGATCACCGCGCCAGCACAAATTCCCTACCACCCAGTGTTACCCTCAGTCTCCCGAGTACAATGATACCTCACTTGTGTGGGTGGGCCAAGGGCATGCGACTGGGAAAGGCCAAAAACATGATATTGAGGGGATAGCACAGGGAGCTGTAAGCGCTATATATTTTTAAATATACGTGTTTAGGCAATTCTGCATTGGACACCCAAACAAGTGAGGTATCATTTTTATTGGGAGACCAAGGGAAACGCTGGGTGGTAGGAAATTTGTGTTGGCGCTGTGATCCCAGCCAGAAATGTAAGGGAAAAAAGGGTCTATTTTCACTGGAAAATGTGATGTGTCCATGTTGCATTTTGGGACGTTTCCTGTCGCGGGTACTATGCCTACCCACACAAGTGAGGTACCATTTGTATCAGCAGACTTGGGGGAACGCTGGGTGTGTGCAAGTTAGTGGCTCCTACAGATTCCAGAACTTTCTATCACAGAAATGTGAGGAAAATGTTTTTTGACAAAGTTTGAGGTTTGCAAGGGATTCTGGGTAACAGAACCTGGTGAGAGCCACACAAGTCACCTCACCATTAATTCCTCTGGGTGTCTGGTTTTAAAAAATGTAGAGGTTTGCTCGGTTTCCCTAGGTGCCAACTGAGCTAGGTCCCAAAATCGACAGCTAGGCACATTGCAACAAAAGGGTCAGTTTTCACTAGAAAAATGTGATGTGTCCATGTTGTGTTTTGGGCTGTTTGCTGTCATGGGCACTAAGCCCACCAATACAGGTGAGGTATAATTTTTATCGAGAGACTTGGGAGAATGCTGAGTGGGTGGAAGTTTGTGTCTCCCCGCATATTCCAGAACTTTCCATCACAGAAATGTGAGGAAAATGTTTTTTTGCAAGGGATTCTGGGTAACAGGACCTGGTGAGAGCCACACAATTCACCCCATCCTCGATTCCCCTTGGTGTCTAGTTTTTAAAAAAATGTACAGGTTCGCTAGGTTTCTCTGGGTGCCGGCTGAGCTAGGACCCAAAATCCACAGCTTTGCACATTGCAAAAACAGGGTCCGTTTTGACTGGAAAAATGTGTCCAAGTTGTGTTTTGGGCCATTTTCTGTCGCGGCCACTAAGCCTACCCACACAAGTAAGATACCATTTTTATTGGGAGACTTGTGGGAGTGCTTGGTGGGCAGAAGTCTGTTGCTCCCTGCAGATTCCAGAACTTTCCATCACAGAAATGTGAGGAAAATGTTTTTTTTTACAAAGTTTGGGCTCTGCAAGGGATTCTGGGTAACAGAACCTGGTGAGAGCCACACAAGTCACTCCATCCTGGATTTCCCTGGGTGTCTAGTTTAAAAAAATGTACAGGTGTGCTAGGTTTCTCTATGAGCCGGCTAAGCTAGGGCCCAAAATCCACAGCTATGCACATTGCAAAAAAAGTGTCAGTTCTCACTGGGAAAATGTCCCAGTTGCGTTTTTGGCTGTTTCCTGTTGCTGGCACTAAGCCTGCACACACAAGTGAGGTACCATTTTTATCGGGAGTCTGTAGGGAAACACAGAATAGTAGAACAAATATTATTCCTATTTGTCTTTCTATGCATTTCTGCCTTCAAAATGTAAGACAGCGTGTAAAAAAGAAGTCAATTTGAACAATATCCTCTAATTCACATGCAAATATGGGTACCTCACAAATTCAGAGATGCACAAATAACCACTGCTTCTAAACTCCATATCTTGTTCCAATTTCAGAAATACATAGGTTTACGTGATACCGATTTTCACTCGTTATAGTTTACCAAATGAATTACTGTATACACGGTACACAACGAAAAAACATTTCAAGGTGCAACTCAGTTATTGGCTCTGTGTACCTCGGGTTCTTGGTGAACCTACAAGCTTCCTATAACCACGCAACCAGAAGGGTGCCACGGACATAATGGTATAAAACTTTCAAAATCTACCATAGTTAGAAGAAGTTATAGGTGAAAATGTAGGCACAAATGGCTGTTTTATAAATTTAAATATTCTTTCATTTCAACTGCTACTTTCCATAGAAAAACCTTGAAGGATCTACACAAATGACCCCTTGATGAATTCTGAATTTAGTCAACTTTTCAGAAATGTATAGATTTCCGGGGTCCATTATTGATTTCACACCCATTTCTACCACTAATTGGAAGCAGGTTGAAAGCACAAAAAATAGGAAAAATAGGCTATGTCCCAGTAAAATGGCAAAACTGTGTAGAAAACTTTGGTTTTCTGATAAAAGTCTGCCTGTTCCTGAAAGCTGGGAAGATGGTGATTGTAGCACCACAAACCCTCCGTTCACACAATTTGCAGGGAAGAAACCAGGGGCCTATTAGCAATAACCGGCGATAATTATCGCCAAGCGCACTTAGCGCTAGGATAATTATCGCCGGCTATCGCCGGTTTCTATCGCGGAGATAGCGTGCTATCAGCAATGCTTATCTCCAATGCGATAGAAACCCCTGCTGTCGCTGGAAAACAGTGCGATTATCGCTGGAAATCCAGCGATAATCGCACTGTGACCGGCGATAGCTTGCTGATAGGGCAAGGGGATTTAGCCATGTAATCCACCTCCCATTGGATTACATGGCTAAGTCAGGTTTGGACCAGGTGTAAAAAAACAAGCGCTAATAGTGTTTAGCGCTGGTTTCTTTATCGCCTTGCTGGCCTTCCTAATAGGCGATAGCGATGTTAGCGACTATTTCCAGTCGCTGCCAGGTTGGGAACGCCTACTTTGCATGTCATTAGCGATAAATATCGCTGGCATGCAAAGTGGCACCCAACCCGGTCGCTATCGCCTAAAAGCTGTCGCTAACAGCTGTTAGCGACAGCTTGCTAATAGGGCGGAAAAAAAATCGCCGCTTTGGCGGCAAAAAGTGCCGCTAAAGCGGCGATAAGGCCCTTAGTAATATGCCCCCAGATGCTTTCTTCTGCAGCACTTTTATCCCATTTTCCCCCCCAAAAAAGCAAATTTAGCTGTATTTTGCCTAATTTCTCAGTCTACTCCAAGGGAATCCACAAACCCCTGGGGGCTTATTTACAAGGCCCTTGCACCACTTTTGCGTCACTTTTCCCATGTTAAAAATGACGCAAAAGTGGCGCAAGGGGCTTGTAAATAAGCCCCCTGGTACCTTTAGAATCCCCAGGATGTTGGAAGAAAAGTATGTAAATTTGGCTTGGATACCTTATTTGGCCAAATTGTTATGGGGGCATAAGCACAAACTACCCCAAATAGTCAAAAAAGGGCGTGGCACAGGGCGGGGAAAAGGCCTGGCAGCGTAACTAGCTGCATCGTTTACAAAGCAGTTCTGACCAGCACTCTTGCTTATCTTGTAGATAAGCTCACCTTCTCTGATGGTTCTCAGCACACATACAGGCAGGACACCATCAGGCTAAGAAGGGCAAAAGCCAAAAACAAGTCAGCACACCTTTTTCACCTATGCTCCCAAGTTATGGAACAGCATCCTACTATCCACCAGCAGATATCCACTGCTGCTTCAATTTAGGAAAGCAAAACACACAAGATGATGGACGGAATGCTGCACATTGGCAAACATTCACCCCCAGTCACAGATCTGGGTTTAATCCATCGTTATTTTGCTTCACCACGCCACCCCAGTTCAGACATAGCCATATGGCAATCAGTCTTGACCCTGTGCCTCATGGGAACAGTCCAGACCGAACTGCCAAGCCATGTCTTCCCTGGACCGGAATCAAGCATCCTAGGACCGGTTTCTGGCTATCAGCCTTCATCAGCCAGGATAGCTTGACTCCAGTGGCGTAGTGAGCACGGGACCCACGTCTGGGCATACCCTTCCCACATAGGGCGAAATGCAAAACACACAAGATGATGGACGGAATGCTGCACATTGGCAAACATTCACCCCCAGTCACAGATCTGGGTTTAATCCATCGTTATTTTGCTTCACCACGCCACCCCAGTTCAGACATAGCCATATGCAAATCAGTCTTGACCCTGTGCCTCATGGGAACAGTCCAGACCGAACTGCCAAGCCATGTAATCCCTGGACCGGAATCAAGCATACTAGGACCGGTTTCTGGCTATCAGCCTTCATCAGCCAGGATAGCTTGACTCCAGTGGCGTAGTGAGCACGGGACCCACGTCTGGGCATACCCTTCCCACATAGGGCGAAATGCAAAACACACAAGATGATGGACGGAATGCTGCACATTGGCAAACATTCATCCCCAGTCACAGATCTGGGTTTAATCCATCGTTATTTTGCTTCACCACGCCACCCCAGTTCAGACATAGCCATATGCAAATCAGTCTTGACCCTGTGCCTCATGGGAACAGTCCAGACCGAACTGCCAAGCCATGTCTTCCCTGGACCGGAATCAAGCATCCTAGGACCGGTTTCTGGCTATCAGCCTTCATCAGCCAGGATAGCTTGACTCCAGTGGCGTAGTGAGCACGGGACCCACGTCTGGGCATACCCTTCCCACATAGGGCGAAATGCAAAACACACAAGATGATGGACGGAATGCTGCACATTGGCAAACATTCACCCCCAGTCACAGATCTGGGTTTAATCCATCGTTATTTTGCTTCACCACGCCACCCCAGTTCAGACATAGCCATATGCAAATCAGTCTTGACCCTGTGCCTCATGGGAACAGTCCAGACCGAACTGCCAAGCCATGTCATCCCTGGACCGGAATCAAGCATCCTAGGACCGGTTTCTGGCTATCAGCCTTCATCAGCCAGGATAGCTTGACTCCAGTGGCGTAGTGAGCACGGGACCCACGTCTGGGCATACCCTTCCCACATAGGGCGAAATGCAAAACACACAAGATGATGGACGGAATGCTGCACATTGGCAAACATTCACCCCCAGTCACAGATCTGGGTTTAATCCATCGTTATTTTTGCTTCACCACGCCACCCCAGTTCAGACATAGCCATATGCAAATCAGTCTTGACCCTGTGCCTCATGGGAACAGTCCAGACCGAACTGCCAAGCCATGTCTTCCCTGGACCGGAATCAAGCATCCTAGGACCGGTTTCTGGCTATCAGCCTTCATCAGCCAGGATAGCTTGACTCCAGTGGCGTAGTGAACACGGGACCCACGTCTGGGCATACCCTTCCCACATAGGGCGAAATGCAAAACACACAAGATGATGGACGGAATGCTGCACATTGGCAAACATCCACCCCCAGTCACAGATCTGGGTTTAATCCATCGTTATTTTGCTTCACCACGCCACTCCAGTTCAGACATAGCCATATGCAAATCCGTCTTGACCCTGTGCCTCATGGGAACAGTCCAGACCGAACTGCCAAGCCATGTCATCCCTGGACCGGAATCAAGCATCCTAGGACCGGTTTCTGGCTATCAGCCTTCATCAGCCAGGATAGCTTGACTCCAGTGGCGTAGTGAGCACGGGACCCACGTCTGGGCATACCCTTCCCACATAGGGCGAAATGCAAAACACTCAAGATGATGGACGGAATGCTGCACATTGGCAAACATTCACCCCCAGTCACAGATCTGGGTTTAATCCATCGTAATTTTGCTTCACCACGCCACCCCAGTTCAGACATAGCCATATGCAAATCAGTCTTGACCCTGTGCCTCATGGGAACAGTCCAGACCGAACTGCCAAGCCATGTCTTCCTGGACCGAAATCAAGCATCCTAGGACCGGTTTCTGGCTATCAGCCTTCATCAGCCAGGATAGCTTGACTCCAGTGGCGTAGTGAACACGGGACCCACGTCTGGGCATACCCTTCCCACATAGGGCGAAATGCAAAACACACAAGATGATGGACGGAATGCTGCACATTGGCAAACATCCACCCCCAGTCACAGATCTGGTTTTAATCCATCGTTATTTTGCTTCACCACGCCACCCCAGTTCAGACATAGCCATATGCAAATCAGTCTTGACCCTGTGCCTCATGGGAACAGTCCAGACCGAACTGCCAAGCCATGTCTTCCCTGGACCGGAATCAAGCATCCTTGGACCGGTTTCTGGCTATCAGCCTTCATCAGCCAGGATAGCTTGACTCCAGTGGCGTAGTGAGCACGAGACCCACGTCTGGGCATACCCTTCCCACATAGGGCGAAATGCAAAACACACAAGATGATGGACGGAATGCTGCACATTGGCAAACATTCACCCCCAGTCACAGATCTGGGTTTAATCCATCGTTATTTTGCTTCACCACGCTCACCCCAGTTCAGACATAGCCATATGCAAATCAGTCTTGACCCTGTGCCTCATGGGAACAGTCCAGACCGAACTGCCAAGCCATGTCTTCCCTGGACCGGAATCAAGCAACCTAGGACCGGTTTCTGGCTATCAGCCTTCATCAGCCAGGATAGCTTGACTCCAGTGGCGTAGTGAGCACGGGACCCACGTCTGGGCATACCCTTCCCACATAGGGCGAAATGCAAAACACACAAGATGATGGACGGAATGCTGCACATTGGCAAACATTCACCCCCAGTCACAGATCTGGGTTTAATCCATCGTTATTTTGCGTCACCACTCCACCCCAGTTCAGACATAGCCATATGCAAATCAGTCTTGACCCTGTGCCTCATGGGAACAGTCCAGACCGAACTGCCAAGCCATGTCTTCCCTGGACCGGAATCAAGCATCCTAGGACCGGTTTCTGGCTATCAGCCTTCATCAGCCAGGATAGCTTGACTCCAGTGGCGTAGTGAGCACGGGACCCACGTCTGGGCATACCCTTCCCACATAGGGTGAAATGCAAAACACACAACATGATGGAGGGTCCCAGGATGCTTGTTTCCTGTCCAGGGAAGACATGGCTTGGCAGTTCGGGCTGGACTGTTCCCATGAGGCACAGGGTCAGACTGATTTGCATATGGCCATGTCTGAACTGGGGTGGTGGAGTGAGCTAAAGAATGATGATGGATTAAACCCAGATCTGTTGACTGGGGGTGAGTGTTTGATTAGCTTAAGCGCTCCGTCCATCATCCCCTTTGGTATCGCTTTGTTCGCCCTAAGTTGGCAGGGTATGCCCAGACGTGGGTCCTTGCTCACTTTGCCACTGGATTCAAGCTAGCCTGGCTGATGACGGCTGAATAGCCAGAAACCGGTCCCAGGATGCTTGTTTCCGGTCCAGGAAGACATGGCTTGGCAGTTCGGGCTGGACTGTTCCCATGAGGCACAGGGTCAGACTGATTTGCATATGGCCATGTCTGAACTGGGGTGGTGGAGTGAGCTAAAGAATGATGATGGATTAAACCCAGATCTGTTGACTGGGGGTGAGTGTTTGATTAGCTCAAGCGCTCCGTCCATCATCCCCTTTGGTATCGCTTTGTTCGTCCTAGGTTGGCAGGGTATGCCCAGACGTGGGTCCCTTGCTCACTTTGCCACTGGATTCAAGCTAGCCTGGCTGATGACGGCTGAATAGCCAGAAACCGGTCCCAGGATGCTTGTTTCCGGTCCAGGGAAGACATGGCTTGGCAGTTTGGGCTGGACTGTTCCCATGAGGCACAGGGTCAGACTGATTTGCATATGGCCATGTCTGAACTGGGAGTGGTGGAGTGAGCTAAAGAATGATGATGGATTAAACCCAGATCTGTTGACTGGGGGTGAGTGTTTGATTAGCTCAAGCGCTCCGTCCATCATCCCCTTTGGTATCGCTTTGTTCGCCCTAAGTTGGCAGGGTATGCCCAGACGTGGGTCCCTTGCTCACTTTGCCACTGGATTCAAGCTAGCCTGGCTGATGACGGCTGAATAACCAGAAACCGGTCCCAGGATGCTTGTTTCCAGTCCAGGGAAGACATGGCTTGGCAGTTCGGGCTGGACTGTTCCCATGAGGCACAGGGTCAGACTGATTTGCATATGGCCATGTCTGAACTGGGGTGGTGGAGTGAGCTAAAGATTGATGATGGATTAAACCCAGATCTGTTGACTGGGGGTGAGTGTTTGATTAGCTCAAGCGCTCCGTCCATCATCCCCTTTGGTATCGCTTTGTTCGCCCTAAGTTGGCAGGGTATGCCCAGACGTGAGTCCCTTGCTCACTTTGCCACTGGGTGCAAGCTAGCCTGGCTGATGACAGCTGAATAGCCAGAAACCGGTCCCAGGATGCTTGTTTCCGGTCCAGGGAAGACATGGCTTGGCAGTTCGGGCTGGACTGTTCCCATGAGGCACAGGGTCAGACTGATTTGCATATGGCCATGTCAGAACTGGGGTGGTGGAGTGAGCTAAAGAATGATGATGGATTAAACCCAGATCTGTTGACTGGGGGTGAGTGTTTGATTAGCTCAAGCGCTCCGTCCATCATCCCCTTTGGTATCGCTTTGTTCGCCCTAAGTTGGCAGGGTATGCCCAGACGAGGGTCCCTTGCTCACTTTGCCACTTGATTCAAGCTAGCCTGGCTGATGACGGCTGAATAGCCAGAAACCGGTCCCAGGATGCTTGTTTCCGGTCCAGGGAAGACATGGCTTGGCAGTTCGGGCTGGACTGTTCCCATGAGGCACAGGGTCAGACTGATATGCATATGGCCATGTCTGAACTGGGGTGGTGGAGTGAGCTAAAGAATGATGATGGATTAAACCCAGATCTGTTGACTGGGGGTGAGTGTTTGATTAGCTCAAGCGCTCCGTCCATCATCCCCTTTGGTATCGCTTTGTTCGCCCTAAGTTGGCAGGGTATGCCCAGACGTGGGTCCCTTGCTCACTTTGCCACTGGATTCAAGCTAGCCTGGCTGATGACGGCTGAATAGCCAGAAACCGGTCCCAGGATGCTTGTTTCCGATACAGGGAAGACATGGCTTGGCAGTTCGGGCTGGACTGTTCCCATGAGGCACAGGGTCAGACTGATTTGCATATGGCCATGTCTGAACTGGGGTGGTGGAGTGAGCTAAAGAATGATGATGGATTAAACCCAGATCTGTTGACTGGGGGTGAGTGTTTGATTAGCTCAAGCGCTCCGTCCATCATCCCCTTTGGTATCGCTTTGTTCGCCCTAAGTTGGCAGGGTATGCCCAGACGTGGGTCCCTTGCTCACTTTGCCACTGGATTCAAGCTAGCCTGGCTGATGACGGCTGAATAGCCAGAAACCGGTCCCAGGATGCTTGTTTCCAGTCCAGGGAAGACATGGCTTGGCAGTTCGGGCTGGACTGTTCCCATGAGGCACAGGGTCAGACTGATTTGCATATGGCCATGTCTGAACTGGGGTGGTGGAGTGAGCTAAAGAATGATGATGGATTAAACCCAGATCTGTTGACTGGGGGTGAGTGTTTGATTAGCTCAAGCGCTCGGTCCATCATCCCCTTTGGTATCGCTTTGTTCGCCCTAAGTTGGCAGGGTATGCCCAGACGTGGGTCCCTTGCTCACTTTGCCACTGGATTCAAGCTAGCCTGGCTGATGACGGCTGAATAGCCAGAAACCGGTCCCAGGATGCTTGTTTCCGGTCCAGGGAAGACATGGCTTGGCAGTTCGGGCTGGACTGTTCCCATGAGGCACAGGGTCAGACTGATTTGCATATGGCCATGTCTGAACTGGGGTGGTGGAGTGAGCTAAGGAATGATGATGGATTAAACCCAGATCTGTTGACTGGGGGTGAGTGTTTGATTAGCTCAAGCGCTCCGTCCATCATCCCCTTTGGTATCAATTTAGGAAAGAGCTGAGGTTCCACCTAAGAAAACTCTACATCATCAGTCCACAAACCAGCTACCTCTCTTCACACATTGACATTATGCTTGCCTTTGATCCTGTACAGTGCTCCACTGTCTTTTAGCTAGGTTCGCTCTACAAAAATACGACATACATACAGATGCTGTGGCAAAGTGATCTGCAGACAAGCAGCAGTATGGAGGAAAGTGAGCAGTTGACAAAAGTTCTTTGAACTTTTCAAAACAACTTCTATAACATCTAGCATTTTTTTTTTCTCAACGTTCCTGGCAAATTTTGCAGTAAAGTCATTTTACACCGGTCCATGTACTCCCTCAATCTTATTCATTCACTTCTGTACAGTGATGGTTTGCTTTTAATCCCACAACAAAGAATGAAAAAATATAAGAAAAGCGTTCAATCTGCATGCAGCGAGCAGAAATGTTTTTTACATTGAAAATACGCTGATTCCTACACTAAGAATAAATGGTACTATTTACTTTGGTCTGCACGCACACTATTCACAAGGACACTACTGAAAGTTACTGAAATCACCCAGGAAGGCTCACGCTGAATAAAACAAAAATGAATACACGCAAAGCCACAATTTTGAAAAAGCATAAAATGTTTGATTTCCACACTGCAAAACTTTCAAGCATGCTGATAGATAATCCCATGACCAGGACATAAAATGAATGTGCTCACACGCCACAAGAGCGTCCGTTCACAATAGGATTGCTGTAACAGGCTAGATCAGTGGTCTTCAAACTTTTTGATGCCGAGACCCCCCATCAAAATTTTTTAGGCGCAAGGACCCCCTCCCGACAAAAATTTCTAGAACCTGGTACTCCTTATCATGGACAACCATAAATGTTCTCCAGAGAAACGGTCAATCTGTGGTTGCACCTCATTAGTACCAGTTTAACACCCAAATGTAGCAATAAGCAACAATATAAGCCCCTTGAGCTGCCGGTGCGTCATTTTTTATGACGCTCTGGTTCCGCAAAGTACAGACCCATATCTACGAGGCCACGCAAAGTCACTTTGTGTGGCTTTTCATGGCCTCCTAGATATGGTGTAAGGCAACGCAAGTCGATGCGTTGCCTTACACTGCGTCAGGGGGCGTTCCATGGGCGTTGCGGTGGGTTTTCCTATGGGTTTTGACACATTCCCAGATTTACAAGGATCTGTAAACCTGAGGATGTGTCAAAACTGTACGCTGCCCCAGGGGATGCTTAATGAGGAGAAATATCTTTATTTCTCCTCAATTGTTTCCTCTTTCTATGTGCAGCACACATAGAAAGAGGAAAAAGCCTCCATGGGTTGTTTTTGCGCAGGAAGGCGTGCCTTCTTGCACAAAAACAATCCTGCCAACAATGCAGACACCCTTGCACCATGGTGCAAAGGTGCCTGCGTTGGCGCTAGGCACCAAATTGTGCACTGGCAGAAAGGATAGGAGTGCAACATATCTTATAAATACAGTCCATTCCTGCCCTTTTGAATTGGCATAGGGCAGACCAGCAAAAATACTTGCGGAGCTGCCCTACACCATTTCATTGTACATGAGGCCCATAGATTTTAGTAATATCCAGACCCTAAGGATGCATTTTTTTTACATAACTGTCCCTTCAACACACTCTCAGGGATAGTAAGCACTATGTAAATACAACAACAATTAAAAGCAAGCACTTCACAGCTTAGTTAACTCTGTGCACTACCACTCAAAAAGCTTCATGTGATTTGATCAAGTAACTGCAACAGCACTCTGCTGTCCTGAAAAAAATCAAAGCCAGGCAGACAGCTAAACACACCTTTCTGCCAGTGTGCTGCTGGCCTGAAAGAAATGAAAATGTGCACAATTAGTTAATCTGAAAATCCTTTACATTTGCAGATTAACTCATTGTGCACATTTGCATTTCTTTCAGACCACCAACACACTTGTAGAAAGGTGTGTTTAGCTGTCTGCCTGGCTTTGATTTCCCAGCACAGGAGAGTCCCTGAATAACAACATTCCAGGGAAAGCTTTTTAATTACCGGAATTAACCACCTGGGATGTTTTCTTTTCGCAAATGAAGAGCGCGACCCCGTTCCCATGCCTCCACGGCCCCCCTGGGGGTCGCGCCCCACAGATTGAAGACCGCTGGGCTAGATGAATAGTAGCGGAAGTTGAACAGCAGCAGGCTTTTCAATGATGACGCCCACACTCTTGAAAAAGCGGAAGTCAGAAAAAGATAAATGTAATGCGAAAGCGATGGCCGTTTTAGAATGGAGCCAGGTTCATTGGCTTACAGCCTATGACAAGTAAAACTTGCTGTAACAAGAATGAACACAAGCACAAATCACCATATAACATATTAACAGACACAATATACGTTACAAAGAGATACAGGGGCATATTAGCAAGACCCACGTTAAAATTATCGCCGTTTTAGCGGCAGGAAACTGCCGCTAAAACGGCGATAATTTTAACGTGGGTCTTGCTAATATGCCCTCAATGCTAACAGTGGTGCACTTTATAAAATAAATGGATTTAAGGGGAATTGTTTATACTGAGGAAAGAAGGCATACTAGTTGCAGTAACATGAGGGGTAGAGTAGGGTCAGAGAAGCTGCTGAGACTGCAGTCAGCCATGGAGTGGAGGAGGCCAGGGCAGAGAGGCTGTCAGGATGGTCTTGGACCATCGAGAGTTTGCAGCGGCTGGAGAGTGTTGTAAAAAATAAAAAATGTAAAACAAAAACCCAAAGAAATAAGAACTTTAAATAAAGCCTGAGAAAATGAAAAAGGAAATTATTTGTTAGGTGTATATTCAAAATGTGCACTAGCAACATTCAATTCCTCAAAGTGTAGCGTTCCAATGGCTGAAGTGACTGACTCACTGCTCAATGCAGCATTTTATAGTGATCGGAAGCAAAATGTGAATGACGCTGCAACAGACCAATGGATGAAAAATGCTGGTGAAGAGCCTCTATAAGTAAGAATGTTATATTCATAATTTTACTAAAACCAAAAGGTTTGACCCTAAGCTAACATCAGACCTAGGAATGGCATGACATATTTCCACAACACCAGGAAGGTTTATTGTTACACTATGTAAAAATTTAAAACATAAACATTTATTCCCATGACAATCCTGGTGAACGTTTGCCCTTAGCGGTTCACCAAGAACGCTCACATAGGAGTGTTCTGAAGCACGATGGGAGATTATCATAAAAGGCTAAAACAATAGGCAGATCATAGAATACATGGTATTTCTGTGTTATATACTAAGCCTTTATGAGATGCGACTGTTTACTGTCATTACAAGTGTTCTTCAGGGTGCCCTGAGCTCCTGAAGCCAACGGCCCACAACTTGGCACCGCAGAGGAACACAGGCAGAAGAACGCCCCTGGAAGCGGGCATACGCACTGGGCTTAGAGGCATGCAGGAAGCCTCGGCTAACGCGTAGACGTCTGACCCCTCCAACCAGCTACTGCTCCAGATCTCCCAGCGCTGCAGGACCACGATGCAACAAACACAGAAGGCCTCCAACACCGCCCACGCCAGCACCGGCGACACCCTAAAATGCATCCTCCTCAGCGTACGCTCGTACACAAACACGCCATGGAAATCTGGAACCTACTCGACTCTCTCTCGCCCGACATCGCCTTCTTCACAGAGACCTGGACCAACGCTTCCTCCACCCCCGACATCAGCACCGCCATCCCAGACGGATACAAGATCCAGAGGAAAGACCGCCCCAACCACCCAGGAGGGGGCCTCACCATCGCCCACAAGAGCACCCTCCGCCTCATTACCTCCAGCGAAACCTTCCCCTCCGCCGAACACCTGCACTTCAATTTCCAGACCACCCCCAAAAGCCACACTCCGAGGAACCCTCGTCTACAGAACCCCCGGCCCCCGAACACCCTTCGCCGCCACCATCACCGACTTCATCGCACCCCACGCGATCGCCTCAACAAACTACATACTCATTGGAGACCTGAACTTCCACCTCGACAACCCCAGCGACCCCAACTCCACTATCCTTCGTGACAACCTCGCCAGCATCGGACTTAAACAACTCGTCAACACACCAACCCACAGAGCAGGACACACCCTCGACCCCATCTTCGTGGCAGGAAACAGCGTCCATTTCAGCCACACAACGCAGCTGCCATGGACCGACCACCACTGCGTACACTTCGCCATCTACAAACCCAAGGCACCCAAACCAGCCCCACGCCCACCACGAAGGAATTGGAGCAAGGTTACCGACGAGCAACTTAACTCCACCCTCAACCGAGACAACCACACCTGGGCACCCGACGCAAACAGCGTAAACGACGCAGCCAGAGAACTCCACACCTGGATCTCCAGCTGCGCAGATGAGCTCGCCCCGCTAAGCAACCCCGACAGACAACGCCCCAGGAAAGCCGCCTGGTTCACAACCGGTCTCCAAGAAGCCAGACGCACTTGCAGACGCCTGGAGAAGAACTGGAGAAACACCAAGACAACCGAAAACCACACCACCTACAAGGACGCCATGACGGACTACCACAACCAAATCAGAGCCACCAAAAGGAACTTCATCCACAACAAAATCCTGGCCAACTCCACCAACTCCAAGGAACTTTTCAGTGTCATTCAAAAATTCACCAACCCACACAGCGAAGCCACAGACATCACCCCATCCCAAGACCTCTGCGACAAGCTTGGAACCTATTTCCACCTCAAAATCAAAAACCTCTACGACAACTTCATCGACCATCCACCAGGCGCCACAGACGGCCCCCCGCCCCCCCAGAAACACCAGCCAGCCCACCATCTCCAACTGGACACCGATCACGGCCGAAGACACCGCCTCGACCATGAAAAGCATCCACTCGGGGGCCCCCACCGACCCCTGTCCCCCTCACATTTACCACAGAGCCGTGGCCGCCATAGCACCCAAACTACAATGCACCATCAACACCACCTTCAAAACAGGCACCTTCCCATATGACTGGAAGCGCGAAGAAGTCAGACCCCTGCTCAAGAAGCCCACAGCTGACCCTACCGACCTCAAGAACTATCGGCCCATCTCGCTCCTCCCCTTCGCAGCCAAAGTTGCAGAGAAAACAGTCAACAGGAAACTGACACGATTCATTGAAGAGAACGCCGTCCTCGACCCGTCCCAATCCGGATTCCGAAGCAACCACAGCACAGAGACCGCCCTACTCGCCGCCACAGACGACATCCGCACCCTCCTGGACCAAAGCCACTCCGCAGCCCTCATCCTACTCGACCTATCAGCGGCCTTCGACACCGTCTCCCATCGCACACTAGTCGTCAGACTACACGACGCAGGCATACAAGGAACAACCCTGGACTGGATCCGATCATTCCTCACCGGAAGAAGCCAAAGGATCAGACTCCCACCCTTCCTCTCCGAACCCACGAAAATCACCTGCAGAGTCCCACAGGGTTCATCACTGAGCCCCACCCTCTTCAACATTTACATGGCCCCCCTTGCTGCCATCGTCCGACAACACGGCCTCAACATCGTATCCTACGCCGACGACACCCAGCTCATCCTCTCCCTCACCAAAGACCCCACCACTGCCAAACTCAACTTCCAGAAAGGAATGCAAGACGTCGCAGTCTGGATGACCAAAAGCTGCCTGAAGCTCAACGCAGAGAAGATAGAAGTCCTCGTCCTCGGTACCACCCCTTCTGCATGGGACAGCACCTGGTGGCCGACCACCCTCGGAAGCCCACCTACCCCCTCAGACCACGCCAAGAACCTCGGCATCGTACTCGACTCATCACTCTCCATGAACCGACAGGTCAACGCCGTCACCTCCAGCTGCTTCAACACCCTCCGCATCCTCCGCAAGACCTTCAAATGGTTCCCCCCTGAGTCAAGGAAGACAGTCACCCACGCACTCATCACCAGCAGACTGGACTATGGAAACGCACTCTACGCCGGCATCAACAAGTCCCTACTCCGCAAACTCCAGACAGTACAGAACACCGCCGCCAGACTGCGTCCTCGGCATCCCCCAACACGAACACATCAGCCAACACCTACGAAGTCTCCACTGGCTCCCCGTGGAGAAAAGAGTCACTTTCAAAATCCTCACTCACGCCTACAAATTCCTACACAACAACAGACCCAAATACCTCAACGACAGAATCAACTTCCACGTACCCAAAAGAAACCTCCGATCTTCCAACCTCGCACTGGCCGAAACCCCGCGCATCCACAGAGCCAGAGCAGGCGGAAGATCCTTCTCTCACATTGCAGCCAAGACCTGGAACGAGCTACCGGCAGACATCAGATGCGCCACCTCCCTGAACACCTTCAGGAAGACCCTCAAGACCTGGCTCTTCGGCTAAACAGATCTGTGGACCCCCCCTCAGCGCCTTGAGACCCTCACGGGTGAGTAGCGCGCTTACAATTCCCTGATTGATTGATTGAAGGTAGCGGGCACACTGTCGCTCACCCGACCACAACGGGGGAGCCTGTACACAACCCCCCCTGAGACGGTGCCTCCTGAGGCCCCGCTGTGGCCATGTACCCAGATCCGGTCCGCATCAAGCAGCCCGCGGACCGCCGACGAGGGACATACCAGGGGGTGCACCAGCAATATCACTCAGGGTACCCTGACCCCCCCCCCTCCACTCCCCACCCCCGCCGTTGCCAACAACCCAAGACCTGGTGCCACCGAGGAAACTTATCGGCAGGAGAAAGCCCAAGGAAGCAAGTATGAGCACTGGGCCTAGAGGCATGCGGAAAGCCTCGGCTACCGCGTAGACAGCTGACTCCACCTTTCAGCTGATGGTCTTGAGCCTCCAGCAATACAGGACCATGACGTGATGGGTGCTGCGATCACTGGGCGCCTTATTGTACATTTGATCACAGCGGGGAGACCCGGCACACAACCCCCCGAGTAGAAGCCTTCTGGGGTCCCATTGCAACCAGGAGCTTAAATCTGGACCATATTGCGCGAACATATTTACTGTTTCAGGTGCCTGACTGTCGCTCTTTGCCCCTGTTGGAGCCTACGTGCCCAACAATCTACATTCCCTGACCGGGATTGCACATGGTAAATTTATACTAAGTTTATGGACTTCTCCCTTCCCTCTCTTTCTTTAAATTGGCTTTCACACTTGTCTTCGGGTAAGGTTATGTTTATGTTTAATCCCCAGGTGCCCCATTCTCTCTTCTATTCTTGTCCTGAGGAAGACCCGCCGTAAGGAACTAAGGATCCTACTTCTTTTTTTGGGGTCGAAACATCGACATTTATATTGTTTGCCAGTTGGTCCAACAGCGATTATTCACTGTGTTACTGATTACAATCATGGCTACGCGATTTTGTGATGTCTGTTTTTATTCATGTGGCTTAAAGATGAGCCTTTTTCTCATGTAAAGAAATATATGATTTGCACTGTACTTTCTCTATATACCCCCTGATCCTCACTCAGATCACCAAATCCTCTTTATCACACCCCTTTCCTTTTTTCCCCCTTCGGAGGGGCACTTGTGTATTGCATTTGTTTTGATACAATCATTTACAACAAAGTTAAAATAGAGTTCAGTGTGATTAAACAACATTGGACTCCTAAAGTATACAACGTGGTGGTTTATTATATGTTCTATTTCTTTAATGTTTTGTCGTTTTTAAAGAATCCTCAACTGGGACCAATCTTATAATGTACATACTCGAATCCGTACAAAGCAGGGACCAAGAGCTTCTATTCCTTTGCAGCAAACTAGTCAATTTGAAAGACCACAGCAGGAGAGACAAACTCCGTTTCTTTGGATTCCCGGAGAAGATCGAAGGCTTGAATGTCAGAGCATTCCTCAGCGACACCCTTCCGAAACTGGTCGGCATCTCTTTCGACCCACTGCTGGAACTGCAACTCGCCCACCATATCGCCCCACCCCTACCCCCGCAAGGACCCTGCCACACGCCCAAGACCTCTCATTGCTTGCTTTTTATGGCATGAGCAGGCAAAACAGCTACTGGCAGCTGTGCGCACCCAAGGCTCGTTAACATATGAAGGGCACGACATACGCATGGCAGCGGACTTTTCCAGAGAGACTAACGAACGACCGCCGCAAGGCATTCCTCTCTATGAGACCCCCAACTCCGGCAAAAAAACATCAATTATAGCCTGCCCGCTTCTGTATCACTAAAGATGGGGACTCCAGGGACTTCTACGATCCAGATGACTTGCGCATATTCCTGGACCGCACAGAACCACAGTTCATGGACACCCAAAATACAGCACCGGAGCAGGCGCAAGCTGACTTCTCTTCTCAGGCACCGGATAGCAAAAGACAGAACACCAGCGGTTCAAGACACCAGGGCAAGGACCTTGAGAGATCCGCCCACACCCACGAGGACAAGGCCTTGGCCCTCCAAAGTGTAGCAGCCTTCTTAAAGGAACAACAAGGAGACAAATCTCACTCTCCTCTAAAACCCACTTCGGGAGCAGACTGAACTTAGGGGGGCCCTGGTCGGGACCACCCGAACCTAGAGTCAAAACGAAATATGGACGCTCTGCTGAGAAGAAAGCAGTCCTCCAAATGACGGACAGCTGAGTATCGCCCCCATTATGTTACATGTTACATGTCTGAATGGTTATATATACAATGTATATTTCCTGCTGTTGTGGCCTGCATATCTCTTGTCCTACACAATACATTGGGTGCTACCACCTAAGACTCCATCTTACCAAATGTATACCCTTGACCCTCTCCTCGCCACAAGGTGCGCCTAATGCGCTAATGCGCTACTGTGCTGCTTCTGGATACTTCCCCCCTCCCTCCTCCTGGCCGCCCCTCTCTCCTCTCACCCCTTCACCCCCTCCTCCTCTCCCTCCTCCCCCCCACCAACACTGCAAAAACCTGGCCCGTCTAGCGCAGATACCCTCTGATTTGTCGGGCCCCAGATAATATGTTATTATATTAAATTGTATTGCCCCGCCCTCCCGATGGGGCCCTCACCTCGGACCGGCGCTCTATCGAGTTTAGACCCACAGTTGAAAGTTAAGGATCCCCGGTGCTGCATAGCAGCCATCAGTTCCTCCCCCCCACTTACTCCCCTCTCCACTGCCCTCCCTTACTGCCCCAAGTCACACCTCTTGCGATGTAAACCCAGGTCTGCATCTCCACTACAGCCAGTTCTGGTCGTCTTCCCTGGACTATACCATCTCTGCTGCATGGTGGGGACCCTTCCTCATTAACCCCCCCTTTTTCTCTTCTCCCTTCTTCTCCCCCTCACCCCCCCACCTCTCCCCATCCTACCACAACGGTTAGATCCGAAACGCCTCTCCCACCCCACTCGTCCCCTAGCTCCTTTCCTGCCCTCAGGTTTCCACCTGCTCACCTCTCTTTTCTTCTCTATTTCCGTGCCTGAGCCTCCCTGCCTGGGACCCTACCCCCTCTCCTGCTGGCCATCCTGAACACCCAGCTCCCCACACATACACAGTAGCTGAGACTCACCCCTGCCTCCCTCTAGCGAACCTCACTAACTAACAAAGGATCTTTCACATACTCCCACGACCTCTTGTCATTGTCCGCCATATCCGTTCTCTTCAGCGTGAAAACCACACATTCACTCTGTGCAGTCACTTGGAACTTTCACGGATTGACGCACTATATCAAAAGGAAAAAAATCCTCTTCTACCTCCAATCTAAACGGGTGGACGTAGCACTCCTTCAAGAAACGCACCTAGATGCCCCAGAGTCCAGTAAACTGTGCAGAGACTGGGTGGGAAAGGTTATACACAGCAGTGTGCCAGCGAGCGATGCCTCGGACTCAAGACCCACCAGCAAATGCGGGGTAGCGATACTCATATGTAAATCTCTGCCGGCCACAGTGACAGGGATGTGGACACACCCGGGTGGACGGTATGCGTTTGTCAAGCTGCGACTAGGGGAGAGCCACATTTGCGTAGGATCTGTCTATGCCCTGACTGGAGCGAAAATATCGTGGAGATAGGTGCCTCACAATATTTTATGGAGACCCAGTTCTGGATAGGAAGATCCCCATCGACAGAGGTAATTCTGCGGACAGAGCCCTGATGGACGACATACTGGTGGACAATGGTCTGGTGGACCACTGGCGCTTTGCCATCCGGCCGACTCAGAGTTTAGCTTCACCTCCTTGACCCACGGCACACTTTCTCACTTGGATTATTTCCTGGTTTTTCAAAGGACGGTGCAACATGTCTGAGATTCCCGCATCCTAGAGGCAACACTCTCTGATCAATCCCCGGTCCTCCTGTCACTAGAGGTAGGGCTGGCTAGACCGGGCCGCAAGCCCTGGCATATGAATATACAGGGTCACCGGACCCCTAAAGGCAAATTTCAACTGCAAGAGCACCTCCAAGTGTACCGCTCTAACAACCAGGGGTCCGTAGACTCGGGCAGGACCCTATGGGCAGCAAAAAAGGTGACCATTCGGGGCCAGCTCATGCGGGATGCAGCAAAAGCCAATAGACTAATAGCGGCTGGGCAAAAGGACCTAGAAAAAGACATTCTGTTCTATACCCGCCTATACACTGCACAACCTACCCTACAGCATCGTAGAGCCCTGGAACAGGCCCACATGGCGCTGAATGGTCTCTTCACCTCCAAGGCAGAATTTGCCCTACAGAGGATGAAAAGGAGACATTACGAGCAGGGGGAAAAGGCAGGGAGACTACTGGTGGCGCAGCTTCGCCAACGAGAGGCGACTGTGGCCATATCGGCCATTCAGGCAGCCGGAGGGGAAACCCTTACGTGTCCTCAGGATATTGTGAATGAATTTGCTCTGTTCTACAAATCCCTTTACACCCTGGGGCCGCTGGCAGGAGGGGATCGAATGGACACCTTCCTCATGGAAGCTACCCTCCCCCGTCTCTCGGACAAGGGCAGAGAGCTCCTCGATGGTGAAATAAGAAAGGAGAAGATTGCACATGCATAGCCAACCTACCCTACCATAAAGCCCCGGGCGAAGACAGCTTTCCGGCGGAGTTTTATAACTGGGCAGGTGAGGGGATGGATGACACTGCATGCGGCATTTCAAGAGGCGGAGTGCAAGTCCTCTCTAGCCCCCCTTTCTAACAGAGCGGTGATAGCTGTTCTACCCAAGCCTGGGAAAGACCCCTTACTGTGCGGCAGCTACCGCCCTATCTCACTGCTGAACTGTGACATCAAAATCCTGGCCAGTGTCCTGGCCTCCCGCCTCCCGCCTTCATAGAGTTCTTCCCTCCCTGGTCCACCACACACAAGTAGGATTCATACCCGGCCGTTCCACCAGAAACCACCTGCTCATCCTAGTCCACACACTCTGGTCCGCCAAAGGCCTTCGGATCGATGTACTGGCACTCTCACTCGATGCGGAAAAAGCGTTCGATCGCATCAAGTGGGACTATCTCTTTAAGGTAATGGAACGCTTCAGACTTGGCGATCAATTTATTGCCAAGGTGCGGTTGTTATACAACAACCCCACAGCACAGGTAAACTGTGGCTGCTTCTTTTCGGATCCGTTTCCAATTCGCAGGGAGATGTGCCAGGGTTGCCCCCTCTACCCGCTTCTCTTCCTCCTGGCCATGCAACCCCTGGCAGCCACCATGCACAAATCGGCCGACATAACAGGCATACGCCTCCCGACTGGAGACTCCAAAATGTATCTTTATGCGGATGACATCCTACTCACCCTTACATACCTACATCGTTCTCTGCCTTCTCTGCTTCATATTATAAACGATTTCTCATCTTTCTCTGGCCATACGCATGGTAACTCTCCAGCGCTTTATCTACACCCTCGGAATGCTCACCCTCCAGGCTCCCCTTACCACGCTACGACTGATAGACTCCAGGATAAAATCTTTCATGTGGGGCACTTCGAAACCCCGCTTGGCAGCGTCGAAACTGAGGGTCCGCCGCTCCTGTGGAGGACTGAGCCTCCCATCGATAGCACACTTCGCTCTTGCCCTACAGCTCTCCCATCTGACATACATGCTACCAGGGACCCCAGACGCACCACAATGGGTGCACATAGAAAGGCACCGATTGTCCACAGAGATGGGTCTCTCTGCTCTCTATGAGACAGGGATAAGCCGACAGGTCTTGTCTGCCATGCACAGGGCCTGGGAACATGCACATCATCTCTTGGGTTCGAACCCGACATTTCATGAAAAAGCCCCGATATGGGGAAATGCTGGCATACGCATTGACGGGCAGACATTGTCCTAGCCCATATGGAGGGCGGCGGGCATCCAATCCCTAGATCAGCTCCACCATGACGGTGATCTCAAGACATTCACTCAACTGAGGGAGGAGTTTAACCTACCCACGCCGCAGTCTTAGAAATTCACCCAGCTACAGCACTGCCTGAGGAAGTGCCTAGGTCCACGCCCTTGGTCCCTACCAGTTTCACCGGTGGTATCATACTTGCACGCATGGGGGAAACTCAAAGGGGTGACATCCACACTGTATGGAGTAGTCACATCCCATCTCTTCTCACAACCCCTGTCGCCAACCCTGCGTACCAAATGGCAAGCCTGAATATCGGTTTCCTATGAGGAAGATGAATGGGCAGAACTCTTAGAGGACCTGGACCGAGGCACCCAGGAGGCAAGATTGAAGTTCTTCTTATTTAAGACCTGCACGTCTGGCACTGGTCACCAATGAAACTACACAGAGCAGGCTTGCTCCTGCATGCCAACTGCTGGAGATGCACGAATACAAACTGCGATATGACCCACATTATATGCGAATGCCCATCGGTGCAACCCCTCTGGTTCTATGTGGGCCAGGTTCTGAGTACCACTATGCCCCTGCACTTGCCACTTACCCCCACCGTCATTGTTCTATATGGCCTGCGACACTCTCCGGAGCTCTCAAAACCACAACGTCGCCTCCTCTACATGGCACTGGCCACAGCAAAATTATGTATTCTGCAACAATGGAGGTCACCGACCCCGCCATTGCAGGAGACCTGGCTAACGTCTATGATCCATACAGCGGCACATGAGCGAATCATTTACAACCTCCAGGATCAATCCGATCTGTTCCTCCAAGTGTTGGCTCCCTTCTTAGACCCGGAGGGTGACAACGAAGAGAGCCCTACGAGAGGGAATCTGATCCCGGCCACAGCTAGGTCGCCAAACGAAGATGTGTGAATCATGGCATGAGCGGCCGTCCCGTGCGTTAGTGCCACTCCCCCTCCCTCCTCTCCCACCAATGCCCCCGCCGACATGTACAGCGCCAGTATCCCCCACCCTCCGCATGCACCTCATATAGCTCGGACGTGTACAGCCTACCTTTTGTCCCTCGCCCCCCCACTTCAAACCTCCCTATCCCCCGACATTTATCCACACACCCACTCAGACACCATTCTGATTTCCTTCTCCCTGCACAGCTGCCTCCCCCACACCCTCCCATGATCCCCCTCTCTTACCCTCTAGCCCCTCCCTCTCATACCCTTCTATCATTACTCGTTTTATTCCCATAACCCCGCCTCGGCTTACCCCTCGTCCTCCACCTCCCGCTGCCACCCCTTTTTCCCCTCCCCTCCCCTATCCCCCCTGCCCCCCCTCCTCCCTCGGGCACTGCAACCACGTGGGAATCCAGCCCCATAGTCTGCTTGCCCAGGGCTTTCAAGAGCCACACAGACCCTGGCAAGCATCCCTCACATATCATATCACTCCAAACACCCAAGAGCTACTCTGGCCCCCACTAAACGATCACAATTACAGCCCTCCGGACTCATTATGACTCCCCCACTAGTGCTAGAGTACATCCCTTCCACACCCGACCAGATTATGGATATCAACAGAGATACTCTTGTCTACATGCTCCACTGATGCGGGCATCCCCCCTCACCTCCGCCCCCTTCCACCCCTTTTCTCCCCCCCCTCTATTTTACTCCCCCCCCCTCTATTTTACTCCCCCTCACACACTTTTTGAAACTGATGTTTGTAAGAAGCATACGCCACACAAGTTGTTATTCATTCGTTTTCCTCAGCCATTGTATTTGCGCAGCCGATGCTATTTTTGCTGTCATGATGCAACTTCTTTAAACTGTTAATAAAGAAATACAACACGAAAAAAAAGCCTTTAGTGCTCTTGAGAGAGCTGATAGTGGCCGCTCCCTCCAATCATTGTGCTGGATGAATAGTGTTTGCCAGTGTCTGCCACACACTGCCTGCATCATGTACAGAAGAAGCCAATTTCATTGATTACAAGAGGGATGAGAGGTCGATTATGACCAAAGTACATTTACTTTTTTGACTATATTCTGTCAGTTACTGTAATCAGCCACTTCCAAAAGAGAACTGATGGAGCTGGGGGTTGAGGCTTCAAGGGAAACTATTTCATTGGCTAAAGACCCAATTATGCGCGTGAGAGAGTCATGTGAGAAGCAATCACCATTCCCATATTTACACTTTTACCGACCACCAAATGTGCCGCACAATCTTAAAAATGAGAACAGGGCTACATCCTCTATATGCGCATCTGCTAAGTATTGAAGCCTTCCAAAACCCCAGGTATCTGTCATTGTGCTTTACAAAAGTGTTGCACTAATGTTCACATAGTTATAGAGTGTTGAAATTACATTGTCTCACTACATAGGGTTTTTAAAACCAAATATTTTAAACTACAACAATTTCTATTGTAGTGTCAACGTTTTTAATAGTTTCATTGTGAGTTTTGTAAAAAGTATTTTATTTGAATTGTTATATTTACTGTTTAAGATACTTTGGTCTTAAATAAATATTTTTTGTAACCAACTAAAAAAACTAACTGTAGCACGCCATTCAGAGAATTATACAGTAGGCACGCCACAATCTGCTCTTACTTAAGACGTTTTTGTCAGTGCCTGATATTTGGGCGTAGATAATTACATTATATTGCTTGTGGTCTAATGTGCAAATGACTGCTTCCACAGGCTACCTATTGTAAATGTAAACTGTACTAATAGCTACGCTTTCTGAATGTCAAGCACAATTAACAAAACCAAATGCCACACTATAAAAAGGTTACTGATTTCAATTGAATCCGTTTTCTATTTCTGCAATATAATTATATACAAGAGGAGAACATGAACTCCATACACCTTAATTTCTATAGCTTCTAGATCTAGAACATGCTAGAATATGCTAAATTAATTTTGAAAAACTATTTACCTGAAAAGAGCCTACATCACTGCCGCTCAATGGGACTGATTCACAAGACCATCTACAAGTACAGAAACCAGTACTACAGGTATAATCTTTTACATACCCTTAAAAGCCTTTGTGAATCAGCCCCTAAACGTTGAACTTACTATTATTAAAAGTGCAAAGAAGTCACTGGCCTTTCTATTTGTACTTACCAAATAAGAATATGATCTTTTTCTTATGATTTTATGTTATGGGGTCAATTCACAACGGCATGTTATTTTACATACTCTTATATGTCTTTATGAATCAATAATACACAATGGGGCATATTCTCAAGGACTCATCGCCGACTTAACGGCACTTTAGCGCAGCAAAAGTGGCGAAAGAATTATCGCCCCATTCACAAGCTGGTGCAAACTCGCCAGAATACCAGCGATAGCTGCCGCAAAAAACATCGCCACGGATGAGAGAGACAACTAACGCTAATGATATGCAGAGTAGGCGTTCCCGTGCAAAAACAAACGAAAACACCACTTCGCGATATTCTCAACGACCAGCCAGATCTGCGATGCGACCCAAAAACAGGCGATATGGCGCATTAGCAGCAGGGATTTAACACCTGCCTTCTGCTGGTGCTAAGCAGGACGACTACCTGCAGTATGAAAGGGAGCCCAGCCCAGAGCCACATCTGAAGACCCACAGATGCCATGGAGACAATGAACATGCAGCCCGGAGAACCAAGAGGGCCACAACACCCACCGCCACCACCCCCAGGACCACCCCCCCTCCGGACCCCCCACCCGGACTACCACCGAGGCAGCGTAGGACAAGACAGCGGACCTTCCGAAAACGGCATGGCCCCTCAGCCACACAAGTGCAGAATGTGGGGAGAGGTGGGAACCAAGTATGTGTGAAGGAGGCAACTCACCCATGAAGAAGAATGTACACAATGCCAAGTGTGGCGGTGATGTGCTGGACAGACCACAGAATGCAGAGCACAGACATGGCCATGTGGACATATACTGCTGGTGTGTGTAGTGTTGTGGACAGTGGACGCAACCATGTCACCTCAGGCAGTGGGGAAGACCTTGGACATGTAGCTGTGCCGTCTCCCCCTGTAAGCGTAAGCGCAGTGGGCTGGGTCGGCGTACGCCACTCGAGCATAGGAGTGCTGATAAAAAGGCCGGGGCCCTGGGCATGGTCCTCTTCCGTGATGGGCAACGCGTCTGCCAGGGCGGCGCACCTCTCCCTGCCATGAGTCCGCCTCTGTGACCTCCAGACTCCGCGACACAGGCCCCCAGCGCATCCAGCAGCACAGCAACACGGAGTCATGTGTGTGCCAGATACTGCCTTAGTCCTACACTGCGGTCAGCAGGTCCCACAATTCAAATCGTGCCACATTTCTGTTAATGGAGGAAACCACTAGTCAACAGATATTACCCCCAGTGCGGCCCGCCCGGATGACGCATCGTCGTTGGCTGTGCACCTGCTGAACGCTCCAGGTGCCACTGACCCTGTGCAACACAAGCCGACGCCACGTGTCAATATTGAGGCAGAATTCATTAGGCAAAAAACATTGCACCCAGTGCGGCCTGCACGGACGGCGCATCGTCGTTGGCTGTGCACCTGCTGAGCGATCCAGGTGCCACTGACCCTGTGCAACACAAGCCGACGCCACGTGGCAATATTGAGGCAGAATTCATTAGGCGAAAATCATTGCCCCCAGTGCGGCCTGCCCGGACGCCGCATCGTCGTTGGCTGTGCACCTGCTGAGCGATCCAGGTGCCACTGACCCTGTGCAACACAAGCCGACGCCACGTGGCAATATTGAGGCAGAATTAATTAGGCAAAAAACATTGCACCGAGTGCGGCCCGCACGGATGGCGCATCGCCGTTGGCTGTGCACCTGCTGAGCGCTCCAGGTGCCATGGACCCTGTGCAACACAAGTCGACGCCACATGGCTGTGTGCCCTTGCTGACCGCTGCCTCCGGCCTACAATGCAGTCAGCAGGGCTCGGAAATCAAATTGAGTCTTGATTCATTTATGGCAGAGTCCAGTAGGCAACAGACATTGCTTCCAGGGCGGGCCGCCCGGACGACGCATCAGCGCAGGCCGCGCACCCGCCGAGCGCTCCAGGTGCCACTAACTCAGTGCACCACAAGTCATCGTCACGTGGCTGTGTGCCCTTTCTGACCGCTGCCTCCGGCCTACACTGCGGTCAGCAGGGCTCGCAAACCAAATCCAGTCCTGACATGCAAGGACACGCCATCATCACTGGCTGCACACCCGCCAGGACCACCTCCAACCAACAACTGCCAGAGTCAGAGGAGTCTCACAGCCAGCCTATCTAAGTCGCTCACACCTGTCTTGGATGCCATCATCAGCTTGATACCCTGCTCAGCTCTTCAGGTGCCACTAACTCAGTGCACCACAACACATGGACCCTTCATGATTGAGTTTTGTGCTGTGGACAGCGGACCCAACAATGTCACCTCAGGCAGTGGGGAAGACCTGGGACGATGATGATGAAGATGAGGCAGGTGTACCATACCCCACTGCAGCTGCAGCAGGAATATCCCAAAGGGACAAAATCATTAACAATTCCTTCACATGAGCACGCACAGCTCTGGTGCCCCTACCTCGGTGGACTGCAAGTCATGGACCCTTTATGATTGAATCTGTGTGTGTGATCCGATGATCACTGTTCTAGTTGTTGCCAGCACCAGCCACTCCCTGAGGGCTGGCTTACACTCACCCCACACCCATCCAGCACAGGCGTCACTGGACATGTGACTCTGGTAATAAAAAGTGGCCGGGCGCACGTGCCCGTAGCCAGTTCAACTATCTATCTAAGTGTGTCCCTGTGGTCATTATGTATGCATGATGGGCCAGGGCCCTACCACATTACATTGTGCTGTGGACAGCGGACGCAACCATTACACCTCAGGCAGTGTGTACGACCTTGGACACGTAGCTTTGTCGTCCCCCCCTGTAAGCGTAAGCGGAGTTGGCTGGGCCGGCGTACGCCAAGCCAGCGTAGGGGTGTGAAGGATTTCCCCGGGGCTCTGGTCGTGGTTCAGTTCTGGCCTGGACAAGGAAGTAACTAATGCGTGTGTCTCTGTTGTAGTGTCGGCGCCATCCAGTCCGTAATCAACAATGTTGTAATGTAGCATGCACCCGGAGGGCGGGCTCGCACGAACGGGGAAATGAAGAAGCACAAGACCGCTCGGGGTCTTGGCTCATACATGCCAAATGTTGTGTGTATCTGTATTGCCGCAGCATGAGCCAAATGCCTAGCCTTAATCGCAGTGCGAGTTCAGCCAGGCATGAACTCTACGTCTGTGTCCGCCCTATCCTTCCCACAGGCCTACACTCACGTGGCCGACCACCTACAACGGCCAACATCACAGTGTCGTTGTCAGGCTTGTGGACATGCGCAGACAAGCATGACAATGGTGTGCCGTAGGAGTGCCAGTGATGCAACCGCGCACCGCACACAAGTAAATAGGCTCGGGGGAGGGAGGAGCAGCTGTGAGGCAACGTTACACACAGTGATGCCGCTCATTTGCCACATGCAGGACATGTCGAACATGAATTCCAAAGTCGCACACATCCCACCTCACCCCCAACAAGCCACTTCACAGTACCTGAATGCAAGCAGATGAGAAACTAACATTAGGGATGAATGCTCCTTTGTCTGAGCTATCAGGCGGAAGCACATCTGCACCTCCGACCTCAGAATTGCATGTGCCCGGCACCCCCTGACAGATACTATGGCAGCTGATGACGACTCCCACACTACGCACAGCCTGATGAAAGACCAACGTATACACACCCACGCACAGAAGTCCTTGCTCGAAGTTATCTTGCATGGAATGGCCTTCACACTTACTCCCACATTAACCCAGGCGTACAACCGTTGCACACTAAAACAACTCATTGCTCCGAGCTGTGGCATTTCATCCACAGAACTGGCACAGGTCAGAACAGTGCCGCTTCAACCAGAGCCACTAACGCAATGGCAGACCATCACGGACACTTGCACAATCCCTGTCACATGGAACTGTACTGTGCACGTATGCTGCATTTACTGGGGGCACTGCTATTGGTAGTGCTGTGGATCAGTTACCCTCTGAGCTTCCGCCTTGCCAACGTCACCTGCGTGCAGCCTGTGTTGCATTGTCGCTCGTGCATATTCGAGTGGTCCATGGATGTCTGCCTATCCAACAGGACGGTAGCCGAACTGGATTTCGACATGTGTGTGCACCCCCTTTTGGCCCACGACCATGAGTGTCACAGTGACACCCGTCTATGGGATGCCTGGATACTTGGCATACATGCTGGCAGCTGGACCTGGGAGATTGCAGAACTCCTCGTGTGCAGTGAGCAAATTGTGCCGCTCTCCTATTGGGCTGTAGTGCTAATTGGTGAAAGGGGGTGGACGCAGCACTTCTATCCGGACCTGCTAATGGTTAGCCTCGCCGTCCTGTTCGATGAAGTCGACGACGACCTCATGTTGGAAATGATTGCCTACGAAGCTGCACTCTCTTTCATGGACGTGTAACTACATACCTGCAGACACAACAGTTTGGAACACATTGCACATGTCCCGACACCTTGTTGGAACTTGGGGTTCTGGTCACATCTCCCACGACGACAGTGGTCATGGCTACATTCGCCTGGACTCCGAATACATGAGCGGACAACTACACGGGTAAACACACACCTGTGAATGGTGCGGCACTACCCCGGAGTGGGCAGCGGCGCTTGGCAACGTTTCACGTTCTGACATACTGCTGCATAGGCCTGCATGTTGTGGCACTTATCTTGGCCGTACTGACACACATATGCTAATAAAGTCTACGCACCTTCACTTGTATTCAACTGTGATGGGTGTTGATTTGCATGACAATGTGTGTCTCACTGCCTATCTGGGTCACGGCCATACATACATTACTGCACCATCAGGGATGTGGGGTTGTACTACTACATTATCATCTCACAGTTTCCTGCTGTGCCACATGCGAATGGCCATTTTCCACACACAAGCGGCAGCAGTTGTGTCCTCTATTCTGTTGTGCTGGTGGTGCTATTTGTTCAACATTGTTGTAAATGTTGCGGTGCTCTGGATCTTATGTGTGTGTGCTGCATTGTAGGTGAGTTGCCCCTTCAGCTCTGATTTGGCTGGCCCTTATCCCTTTCAGGCGGTGTGGCTTTCACTTCTGTGCTTATGCAGTGCTGTGATGTTGCAGACTTGGGTAAATTGGGCTCTTGGTTGGAGTTGTGACTCTTGGCCATGGTTTGTCCGCAGATGTGCTCTAGTTAATTGTGCATGTGTGCCATTGTGCCCATCTCCCCCCGTCCCCCCAGTCCCTGGTCGTTACTCACCCTGTTGCTGTTGGATCAGGTCATGTTGAGCAGTGTCCGGTCCCCCAACTCCTGCCACCGTCTCCCCACTGATGACTGTGGACACCATTTCCTCCATCTCATCCAGCTCCTCCTGTGGCGCTGGACTCCCACCTCCAGTCTGCATTGCTGCCTTCTGGTTGTCTGCGAGTTTCTGCTTGGCCTTGCACTTCACATCATTCCAGCGCCTCTTGACCTCGTCCATTGTCCTCCTCAGCACTCCGACTGCATTTGTCTTGTCCAGGATGGACTGCCATTTTGTGTTTTTTGTTGCCAATGACACAGTGGAGGTGACGTACAGTTGTTGATGGTGTTCTATCACCTCCGTGATCAGGATCCTATTTTCCTGCGGACTGAACCGCGTCTTCCTCTTCTTCTTCTTCTCTTTGCCCTTCCCTGACCCCGAGGTCCCAGGCTGGTCCTCCGTGAGGCTTTTGGGGTTCTGGTTGTCCTCTGTGCTTGCTCCGGCTACCTCCATGGTGCTTCGCAGTTGTTTGTGTTTTGTTTGTGTTTTGTGTTGCCGCTTTTATTGTGCTTTTTGCAGCCTGACTTGTGGGACTTGCAGGCCTGGTGCTGCTTCTCGCTGAATTTTTTATCGCAGTTGGGCACATCGCAACTTTTTTCACGTTCGGGTTGAGATTTTTATCGCTGTCCCGGTAGTGTTTTTGCGGACATTTGCCGCGTTATCGGGGTACTATAACATGTTACCGCCGTGTTGTGAATGCCACGTTAACACAGAGTTATTTTCCCGCGATAGACGGCGATATGAAAACTTGCGTTAACCTATTTTGGCGATGTTTATTGCACGTTCTTGAGAATATCCCCCCATGTGTTTCCTGCTCTGTAATGCAGAGCTCTATCCAAGGGAGTGAGAACTTCCAATGCACAATAAATTATTCCCCTTTCTTTAATTAGTGCCAATAGCAGCACTATAGGCCAACTGTGCTTATCAAATTGAGATATGCTGCCAAAAAAGCAGCCAAAAACCCTAATTGATGAGTCTTTGATACAATTAGTGAGCTCAACTGTTTTGCTCACATGTTGACTCTGTGCACTGTTACAATGCTTTCAGACTGGCTGTGTTTGTGCTCTGTCCTTGTAAGATGAAATATTGTATACACCAGTTGTCTTATTTTATTTTCGAGTAGAATTACAGTAATTTGGCATAGGACGTACATCAGTGGAGTGGAAGTTACGTGGAGTACTTGGAATGCAGTATGCATTTATATGAGACAAGTGACTGTGGCAAAAATCGGAGGCATATATCGTTGACTTATTATGAGAGCTGTGATTGGACTCTCGCAGAAGTGTTAGGGTGATTGAAAGCACAAGTTTGTGTCCCAGAAAGAAGTGAGATGCTGTTTTTTGCCAGATATAAAATCCAAACAGTATGTGGCTTCTTGCTGGTTCACAAAATTATGTGTGGCAGGTATTCATAATGTTTGCACTTTTTTTAAAAGTCAGGATAGCAAGAACCAAGAATTTACCCGTGGTTTACAATACGTTTTCACAATGTAATGATCATGCTTATTAATAAATGAAAAATGGGAGTAAATAAAGCCTTTATATTTTTGAACATTCTCCAGGAATCTGAGTTAAGGGGCTAGGGTGTCTTTTGAACCACACTGACAGGAGATTCTAAGGAAGTGCTTTAAATAAGTGTTGTTGAAGTCACTGGAATAAAAAGGCAAAATATAGGAACATTTATTAGATAATAGAAAATATAACACCATCCTGCATTCTTACTCTTTCCCCAATGAAGACGGCACTGCACTAGAGTGGATTTGTGTATCATATGGAACAGGAAAGGCATAATAATGCAATTGTGAAAAGTGCAAAGAAAGAAACTAAGGGGCCGATTACGATGTCGGTCGGAAAGCATTCCGACCGAATCGGTTTCGGTATGGTTTCCGACCGACTCGGGGAGTCCGACCGACCGATTACGCTGTTTCCGAACACCATTCGGTTGGACTCCCATTGACTTCAATGGGAGCTTGTGTTCCGACCAACTACACAGGCTCCCATTGAAACAAGCATTTGCAATGCAATAGGTATCGCATACACGTGAGTTTGAGCTATTGGCATTGTAAATGACAATGCCTTTTATTTATGTTTTGGGTTTTAAAACATAAATAAAAGGCATTGTCATTTATAATACTAATAGCCTAAACTCTCGCAAATGCGAGACCTATAGCATTGCAATAAAGGGCCTTCTCCACCGCTTAATAGATTGTAAATATCAGAGGAAGAGACCGGCTTGTGACATCTTCAAAGTAGTGATAAATAGTGCAGTGAAGAAGATGTGTAAGTGTTGTAAATTACACAGACACAAAGGGCCTGATTCCGATCTCGCTAGGAAAGCCCTCTGTACGACTCGGGCCTGGAGGGCTTTCCAAGCGAGACGCGCTGTGCGAGTCCAACCGAGCGAGTATGATGCATGGTTACGGACTCGGTTCGGCCGGACTCCAATTGAACTCTATGGGAGCCTGTGTACAGGCGTGTACACAGGCTCCCATAGCAAAAAGAGGTGGGTGGGGAAAAGCGTACAACCTGTGGTGGGCACCCCATGGTGCCCACCACACTGTGCATGCCTGGATTGGGGGACCCATGGGCACACCCTCGTGACAGATTCGGAGGGCCCCGGGTGAAGGGGGTCTGCTACTTCCCCCCGAAGTACGATTCTGACAGCCGTTTCATCTCGCTGGGACCGAGGCAAAGCGGCTGTCCGAATCGTGCATCCTACTCGCTCTGTCAGAATTCGGCTCCATTGCGTGGCACGATTCGGCTACGAACGTGTCGGACGGACTGGTTCGGGTTCGTAAACAATTCACATGGCGCATATGGGATACTCGCATCGTACTCGGTCGTTGGGAATGGGGGACGATTCGGACGGAAAGATAGGCTCCGAATCGGATTTGCTCTTTACAAATCCCGTTTGGAGGCCTTCCTTACAAGATCGGAATCGGGCCCAAAGTGTGAAGTGAGAGTTACATATGATCCGAGCTATAAATACTAACAAAGCGCTCCAACACCTTTCGCTCTGTGATTACATTGTCGTGGCTCAGGAGGAAGAGTGGAAGGAGGGGGGGCTAGTTCCTGCCCTCTCTGTGATTTGAGTGTGCAGTGCAGCATTGCGTAATGTCATTGCTATCTTTTGCCTAATAAAAAACACTCCAGCTGCAGTAAGGCCCTTGCTTCACTTCCTGGTGCAGGGCGGTCTGTGCTTTATGGTAGGCATGGAGGGAGGGAGGGATGGTCTTTGCTGCAGCTCCGGGCTTGTACAGTGCCCCTGCTATTACTAGTGAGTGAGAGGTGCTGAGGTGGTGGTATTGGTATAGGTGGTGGTGATATTGGTGGTGGTGGTATTGATATTGGTGGTATTGGTCTTGGTGGTATTGGTGGTGGTGGTATTGGTGGTGCTGGTAATGGTGGTATTGGTGGTGGTGGTGGTAGTGGTATTGGTGGTGGTGGTGGTGGCATTGGTGGTATTGGTGGTGAAGGTATTGGTGGAGGTGGTGGTATTGGTAGTGGCGGTATTGGTATTTTTTGGTACTGGTATTGGTGGTGGTTTTATTGGTGGTGGAGGTATTGGTATTGGTGGTGATGGTATTGGTGGTGGTGGTACTGGTATTGGTGCTGGTGGTATTGGTGGTGATGGTGGTATTGGTAGTGGTGGTATTGGTGGTGGTGGTGATGGTATTGGTGGTGGTGGTATTGGTGGTGGTGATATTGGTGGTGGTGGTATTGGTGATATTGGTGGTGGTATTGGTGGTGGTGATATTGGTGGTGGTATTGGTGGTGGTAGTGGTGGTGGTGGTGGTATTGGTGGTGGTATTGGCGAAGTGGGTATTGGTGATGGTGGTGGTATTGGTGGTATAGGTGGTGGTGGTTTTGGTGGTGGTGGTGGTGGTGTTGCTGGTGGTGGTATTGGTGGTGGTACTGGTGGTGGTGTTGGCTTTGGTGGTATTGGTGGTGGTGGTGTTATTGGTGATGGTGGTATTGGTGGTGGTGTTGGTGGTGGTATTGGTGGTGGTGGTATTGGTGATGGTGGTATTGGTGGTGGTGTTGGTGGTGGTATTGGTGGTGGTGGAGGTGGTGGTATTGATGGTGATGGTGATGGTGGTGGTATTGGTGGTGGTGGTGGAATTGGTGGTGGTGATGGTGGTGGTACTGGTGGTGGTGGTGGTGATATTGGGGGGTGGTATTGGTGGGGGTGGTGCTGGTGGTATTGGTGGTGGTGGCATTTGTGGTGGTGTTGGTGGCGGTGGTATTGGTGGTGGTGGTGGTATTGGTGGCGGTGGTAGTGGTATTGGTGGTGGTATTGGTGGTGGTATTGGTGGTGTTGATGGTGGTGGTATTGGTGGTGGTGGTATTGGTATTGGTGGTGTTGGTGGTATTGGCGGAGGTGGTGGTATTGGTGGTGGTATTGGCGGTGGTGGCGGTATTGGTGGTGGTATTGGTGGTGGTATTGGTGGAGGTGGTGCTATTGATGGTGGTGGTATTGGTGGTGGTGGTGGTATTGGTGGTGGTGGTATTGGTGGTGGTGGTATTGGTGGTGGTAGTGGTGTTGTTAATAAAACAGGCTTTTTTGAAGACAACCTGTCAGGTAGCTTTAGTACAGATGGCATATATCACAGATATGCTGTTGTCAGCTTCAGCCCATTAGCACAGGATTATGTGCTACCTGGAATTCACATGACTTTCGCTAATCATTTCTAAATCTATTTTACTTGTGGGGGGGGGGAGTTTGAAACAGACACGAGATAATGACGGGTTAAAGTGATTGAAAGCAGGCGCCCGTGTTACGGGGGCGGCCATGCTGCTTAAAAAAACCACAAGTGGTTTCAGCTGAAGCAGCGCATGTCCGGCCTGCAGTAAGAGAAACTCAATAAAGAAAATAGTGCTTACTGACTAAATAACAGGTCCTGTGTAACAACCGAAGTAAAAGGGCCAGTCAACATGGGTACAAATGAAGACAAGGCCGTACTAAGGAGGGACTAACAAGACTATTAACAAATCCAAAGGCAGCATTTATGAAAGACAATGACACAAGCCAATTAAAAATATGGGAGGAGAGTGGATGCGTCTTCTCTCCCATACTTTACTACAGCAGTCTCGCAGAGCGAGCAGCGCAAGCACGCTGCCACTTGGCTCGACCTAAAAAGGGGTGGTTCCGGAAAATCTTGCACCCAGTGGCAGGCACCCCATGGTGCCTGCCACACTGTGCGTGGTTGGAAAGAGGTGTCCCTTGGGTACCCCAAATGGCCCCATCCAGGTGAAGAGGGGCCTGCTATGGCCTCCAAATTCAGATTCCGACAGCTGATCCATGTCGGACAGTCCGATTCAGAAAGGCTGTCCAAATCCAACATCCTAATCTGTCAGTCGGAAACGCGGCCCGTAGAGATGTACGAGGCTCCGACCGACTCAGTGTCTCTGAATGCCGTTCGGACGCGATTCGGACAGTCCTAATGGTTTCCAACCATCATAATCGGTCAGTCAGAAATGTTTCTGAGTCAGTCGGAAACAAGACTTCGGAATCGCATTCGGACAAACTGAATGCCGTTCGGAGCCTTTCCGACCGACATGGTAATCGGCCCCTTATTATTAAGTTGGCTTTTGGAATCTATGTAGCTGCAGTATTTGGTCCCAGGATGACCCAGGGAGTATCTGGGCAGTGCAGCTTTCATAAATGGCATCACTTATTCTAACTTTTCCACTCGAGATCGTGCACCAAAAGAGATGATGTATAGATCTTATAGAGCACAACTACCATCAAAAGCTTCATGGCGCTAAAAAGTCACACAGAGACAGCGAAGGACAATAGCTGCCTATAGAGAGGTTTCCTGAATTGGGGTAGGTCTGGTTGAGCTCTCAAGTGAAAGGTCAAGGTTGTCCAAAGCTTGGCTGCTGCTACTGCCAAAGATCTATTGTCCATATTAGTAATTTTATTTCCAGGAAATGACACTAAGAATCAGTGCAAAGTGAATGCAACGATGATGCCAAGCCAGTTGTATTGGCAGGGATTCAGGAATAAAGTCGAAAGCTTTTTACATCAATACTAGAGCCTTTAATGTAAATTATTCAAGACTGGAATAAGGTGGGGTTTCCTCAAAGCTTAGTGACCGGGCATGCAGCATTATGTACTAATTCCAATTACTTTAATTAGGTAGGCTGGCAAATCCGAATACACAACATTATCGTAGTTCAGTCAAGTCTTGCCTGAACATGCACATTTATCACATGCAAATGAAGCTGTGATCCAAGAATAGTAACAGGGTTTTAATGTCTTTAGCTGTCAGTTCCATATTGTAGTAGTGTTTGCTACTTGATCTTTAAATGAATGACTTGAATTGATGACAGCATTAAGATTGTGGACTACTTCTGAAGGACTTGGACATGGTCCCATTACTGGTTGCTAATCCAGTAGGCACACCATTTTTTGGCAGTTATGAGTCATCAATATTTTTGTTTTCAATGAATTTAATTTAACAATGTTTTGAGCCATCTATTTACATGGAGGCAGTTCTTAATTTCAAACTGAGACTGATGCTTCCCACCCTTGAGGCTGTTCATACAGAAGAGGAACTGGCTGTCATCTGTGTACATGGGAACAGGACACTCCTAGTTAGTAAAGAGCTAGTGTTTATGGGCACATGTGGATATAGATTAAAATGGACAACAGAACCCAGCCCTGCAGTAACGGCAGTCAATTACTCTTGTATCAGTTTGACTGATACCGGTTTGCCAAAAATGATTTTAAGTAGATGAGTGGAATACCGCAGACACCAATTTACACCAGTCTTGACACCTGGATGGAATGGTTGATAGTGTCAAATGCTGTAGAAAGGTTCGGAAAGACCAACGTTTATACCTTACTGCTATCAACTGTCCTAAGATCATCAAAAACAGATTACACCTCCAATTCTGTGCTGCATCCCAGATGAAGCCCAGCTTGGTAACATGATCAGACATAGTTTTCCACTGCAAACTCATGTAATTGAATGTAGACATTATAACTGAATGTAGACATTTTTGTATAGGGCCTTTGCTAAAATGGGATGCAGAGAAACAGATCTATAATTCTTCATTGTTTTAGGGTTAAGATTAGGCTTCCTTAAAAGCAGTCTGACCATGCATATATACAGCAATACAATGTTGGTATTACAACCTGTGTTAAGATACTGTTAAAAAATAGAGTCATGAAAAGCTCAAGGATTAAGGGTATCGGGGGGACTTCAACCAGTTAGCAGGAACTGGGTCATTTGGAGAACCTGACAGACAAAATTATGGTTAACAATTTAACTAAAGAGGCAGAAGCAAAAGACACAAAAGAGTCTAGCCTACAAACATCCTAATGCAGCTTTTCCCTTTTACCATTTTCCTTATTAAGTTTGAACCCAATTTTATTGCTCATTTCCTCAAAGAAAGACGCAAGCTTATTGCACATGTCAAAGGAAGCAAATTAAGTCAGAAGAGAGGTGAGTGGATGTTGCAATACGGTCACTATTCTGAAGAGCTCTTTAGGCAAGTTTGCAGAGTTTGCAAATCTATATGAAACATACTTCATTTTGCTAGCTTAATCTATTTCTTACATAATTTTTAATTACTTTTGAAATTTGATCTTGACCTCCTCAAATTTGTAATCTTTCTGCCACTTACCATCTAATTTGCACATTGCCAATTTCAACTTCACTAATTCTGTAGTGAACCAATCATCTTTACTACTTTACTTATTTCTGGGGCAGACCCCTTAAGTAAGTCAAGCAGCATTTTATAAAAAATCTCAGTTAACTGTTCAGGACTGGCTTTCTGAAAAATATGTCCCAGACTATTCTCTAACTGTGGCACTCATTTGTCAGGGGGACAGTTTTTCATTCTCTTTGGATCACTATTATGCTGGTTTTGCAGAGCCCCAGAATTAATACAAATACAAAACAGGATTGCCAAATGGTCAGGCTATGCTAATTCAGTGGGGCCAGTGACATTAATTGAAATGAGTGAGAACAAATTAGGATTTAAGTGATGCCACCATATTTGTTGGCTTTGTATTAATTAAAATAAGGTTACACATATTTATACTAACTTGAAATCTTTTAGCCCCACTGGCTGCTGAATCAAATTATAGGTCACAAAATGACTAAGACAAACAAATATTTATTTTCATTTTCCTAAGCTATAATACCTTTTTCTTCTATTAGTTTGGAGGGAAGTTGCCAGTCAGTACTTGATGTGAAACATAGGCTTATATAAAAGAAAGTTACCATTTGCTTTCTAATTAAATAATAATATCTCACATCCTATTTGCAATATACTAGAGTTGGATGCTACTGCTAGTGCTTTCTGTGCCATAATCACTACTCTACTTCCTAATTTGTTTAATCAATCTTTTCTAAAAATGTTGCAGCTGGGTGATACTATTTTATCTAAAATTGGGCTTTGATGCTCAGACAGCCATGTGTCCATCAAACACAGAAAGTCAAAATTATGTCTCATATAAACCTCTAACACGTGCAGTGTGCTATCACTGATCACACATTACATAGCATTGACTGCACAATTATTTTTGTTTAATGATAAATCATATGGAATACGTTGTATACCATTGGGGCATAATATCCCCTCATTTTTTGGTTTTCCTGCACAGTGCTTGAATCTATTGTTTTTAATATCTCTTAAAAGGGACTTACATCCCACCTTCACTTTTTATTGGTCCATATGCTTGCCAGTTCTTTCCTCTGTTTCTATTGGTTGTAGCCTGTTCTCACTTCTGTGTCTCTCTTATCATTCCCATCCGTGTTGATGGTTTAAACTTTTTTTTGGTTACTGCCGCATACCATTTACTGTTTACATTTTGTTATCTTACCCTCTAAAAACCTAATATTGCTATATTTTACTACTAAACAGACAGTCACATTTGCAGTAAGCTCGCAGTTAAGAGGACCTTGATTTAAATGGTGCAGCAGGTGCAGTGGCACCTGGGCCAAAAGCTCAAGGGACCCCACTAAACACAGATTATTGCTAAAATGTACTACTAAACAGACATTCATAAGTGCAATTATTTAGAAGGCACTGGGGTTATGATTACAATGGTGCAGCATGGGCAGTGACACCTGGAGCAAAAGCTCTGGGCACACCACTAAACACCTAATTTTGCTATATTTTACTACTAAACAGGCAGTCGCAAGTGCAGTTACCTTGCAAGCAATAGGGTCAAGTCTGAAATGGTGCAGCAGGGTCAGTGGCACTGGGGTCAAAAGTCATAACTCCTCTAAACACCAAATATTTCTATATTTTACTACTACACAGGCAGTCATAAGTGCAATTACATAGCAGGCATTAGGGCCATGATTTCAGTAGTGCAGCATGTGCAGTCATACCGGCACCAAATGCTCTAGACAACCCACAAAACACTGATTATTGCTATATTTTACAACTAAACAGGCAGTCACAAGTACAGTTATCTTGTAGGCACTAGTGTCCTGATTTGAATGGTGCAACAGGGGAAGTGGCACCAGGCCCAAAAGTTGTGAAACTTTTTTTCTTATGTTAAGGCTGAACATCGTTTACTGTTTACCGATACTTATCTTCCCCTGGCTGCAAACATTTACAATGTGCTTGTTTAGCTCTGCTTTAGTGGGTGGAACTTTTAACGAATTTTCACAGTCTTTATGATATTGTTCCGCTAATAAACTTTCATTTTTTTTCTGTAATGTGTTTGTCACTAATAAAATTGTTTGTCTTTTCTGTGTCATGTGTTTGTTGTTGACGCATTATGTAGCGTAACCCTGAACAAAGTGATTGTTGTGCTTTACATGAGCACACTCCATAGTGTCCTGAAGGGATGTTTTAACCTCCTTTATCCGTTGGGACAGTTTCTGTATAACATCACAGTGCCAGACAACTGCCGCAGAGTCTTGGATTGTAAACACGGCCATGTGCCTGTTCTAAAAGTATTCCTCAAGTTTTGTGATTGCAGCCTGTCCCTTCTACTGGCCAGGAAGGGAGGCTGTATACTATCAGGAGCAGTGAATTTGAAAATTGCAGTTGCTGGTCATTGTTGTTGTCTTTGTGAGCAAGCGTGTTTGGTGACTGTATGGGATTTGTGCTGCTGTTCTTTTTCGGAAAGTATCTATTATTTTGGTATACTTTTTAAAAAAAAGTTTTTTTCTTCTGTGGTGAGAGTTATCCACTTTTTTAATAATCAGCATTTAGCTTACTAAGCAGGTAGGTGGTAAGACTGGCTTTTTTTTGGACTGGCCTTTACTGTGCTTATTGTATTGTTCTAGCACCAAAAACATGTTATATCATTTGCTTTATTTTCTATTGGCCATATGAATAAGCAACGTGGTAATTGAGCAATACTCTGAAAACTGAAGCAGGACTTATTTCCTAAAAGTGAGAATTTTGCTGTTTATCTTTCCATGGATGTAAAATGTATTCATATTTATTTGCATACTTTTAACGCGAGGTATTTTAGCTAAACAATTGCTAAAAGGGTTTGAGTTCTCCAAAGTAATTTAAACAGCCTCCTGTATTTCCATTGTTATATAATATAAAGAACATCAACTGCACATTCTTAAAACAGGCAAACGCTTTGTCTAATTTAGCTTGTTTTACTCCTGGTATTTTAGCTTAATAACTGCTAAAAAGGGTTTGAGTTGTCCAAAGTAATTTTAACATTCTCCTGTATTTTCCTTGTTATATAATATGAAGAACACCAACTGCACCAAGTGCACATTCTTAAAACAGGCAAAGTGCAGTTATCCAGCAGTCACTAGGGTCATGATTTCAATGGTGCAGCAGGTACAGTGGCACCAGGACTTATTATGACAAATTATTTGAAAAAATACAGTATTTGCTACAACATACAAACTTTAAAGTATATAGCACAATAATTGAAAATGTCACAGTCTACTGTTTAAATAAGGAAACATTGTAAACCATAAGTAACACAATGCCAATGACAATACAAGTACAAATATTTGCTATATGCTCAATATTGTTTCAGAGTTTATGTTCGCGTTTAAGTTTTTTCACAATAATAAAAACAAATGTGCAATGCAATATAAAAAAAACTTTGTAAGATAAATCTGTAAAAAAAACTTGACCATTTCAATAAAGTAATAATCTCACTTTCAGTGTGTTTCTTTCACTTATATTGCACAACTGCTCAAATGCTCATTTGAAAAATGTAAAGTTAATTTTCGTTTGTTTATCTTAACAATGGAAAATAACCAAACAACACCTTTTCATCTAGTTTTCTTAATCTGTTGTTTTTGGATTTGAAAAAACAGGTTTATGCAGTACATCCACCCTTTACCTATTCTCCCCATAGCTGCACCACATTCAAGACTACTTATCATGGTATTTCATCTTTGTTCTCTACCATTTACCAAATCCCCCACTTTATAATACCACTAGTAACAGCACAAAATATTTCCTTTTTGTACATAAACAAGTCATAACACTTTAACAGACTTTCTATAACTTATATTGTACAACTACTCAGCAAGCAACAACGTACAACAAAAAAGCTTATTGTTAATCACATAGGCTAAACCTAATGCATTTACTGATGCTTGTTAATTTGGCTTTTACTAATAGGTTTAATTCGGGAGCATATTGATGGCGAGTGTAGCATTGCAGACAAATATATATTTTAAATATCTAATCATGGTTGGCCTATTGTTTAAGCTAGGAGTATTTTGTCAGCATTTTCGGCTGCTGGTCGAGGACAAGCATAGATGGGCTAAAGAGTGCATTAAGCACGCCGCTGGTGCATTCACTGCACACCCCACAGTGAAAACATGGAGTTGTCTCCATTTTATCAAAGGTGCTTCTAAATTCTAAAATGCTTGAGCAGATTTCCCATTCCTTTCATGATGGCCGCTGACTAAAATGGAAGACAGACTATAATATTTCTTATGAGCTTGATAGAAATAATAACTTTTTTTCAATAAATGTAATTTAACTTTTAAAAGGGTGTTGTTTTTATAATGCAGCCTACATTCTTTAAAATAGTGAAGCAGCCACGACAGCCCAAATGATCCCTTCCCGTACAGGCATTTATTAGCTCAACTCAAACACTCGCTTCTGGATGCTGGTAATTACTTACTCCATGGCCTCCCAAACTCCACACTGGCACCCCTTAGCGGCATTATCTCATCTAGGGCCTAAAGAAATATGATAACATCACTCCCATCCTGATGGCACTCCATTGTTTCCCCTTGCCGGCCTGCACCATCTTCTAAACCAACTTTCGAACAAGGTTATCATTTCTGTTTTTTCTCAGCACTCCCGCAACCAGAACACCTACACACTGCAGACTAAGGGGTCAATTACGATGTAGTTCGGCAAGGCTGTGAACAGCATTTGATTAGTCCGAATCCGATTCGGACTCCACCTTTCCAACCGACTCAGACACTTTTCCCAACGAGCGATTACGATGGCTGGAAAGCGTTCGGACTGTCCGACTTGGTTCCGAAAGGCATTAGGAATAACCGAGTCAGTCAGAGCTGAATCGTAGCGGTAGAAGGACCTTGTTTCCAGCCGAGCGATTAGGATGTCAGATTCGGACAGCCTTTTCGAATTGGTTGTAGTGACACAGATTGGCTGTCGGAATCTGAATTTGGGGGCCCGTAGCAGGCCTCCTTTCAACCGAGGCCCTCCAAATCGGGCCCGGTGGAGTACCGATGGGTCCCCCCTTCCCATGCATGCACAGTGTGGCAGGCAGGGTGCAAGGTTTTCCCCAACAACCCCTTTTTTCAATGGGAGCCTGTGTTCTCGTTCGGAAGTCAATGGGAATCCGACCGAACGATGTTGGGAAGCATCGTAATCGGTCGGTCGGACTCGCAGAACCCAATTCGTTTGGAAACGATTCCAAAACCGATTCGGTTAGAAGAGTTTCCTAACGAGATCATAATCGGCCCCTAAGAAGGGTCAAAATGAAACAACAAGGCTGTAGGACATTTTCATTTATGCAGCCAGTATCTCAAACAACATCCTATTGGTTCAGTGACAGAATATCAACTCCCAAAATATGGCCATACAAAAATAAAGTAAAAGAAACAATTGATGGATAGAATGCTGGACAATGCAAACATTCATCCCCAGTCACAAGGATCTGGGTTAATCCATCATTCTTTTGCTCACCACACCACCCCAGTTTGGACCCAGCCATATGCAAATCAGTCTTGACCCTGTTCCTTGTGGGAACAGTCCAGCCCGAACTGCCAAGCCAGGTCCTCCCTGGACCGGAAACAAGCATCCTGGGGCCGGTTTCAGGGCATCACCCTTCATCAGCCAGGCTAGCTTGAATCCAGTGGTGTAGTGAGCACAGGGCCACGTCTGGGCTTACCCTTCCCACTTAGGGCGATATATGCAAAAGAAACAATTGATTGATTGAAACTGGCGTGGTGTGGTGAGCAAAAGAATGATGGATTAAACCCAGATCCTTGTGACTGGGGGTGAATGTCTGCATTGTCCAGCATTCTGTCCATCAATTGTTTGCCTTTACTATTCCCACTGCAGTCAGTAAAAAAGGAGAGAAAGTGTTGGATTGCGGAGCGGTGAAATTAAATATTCCCACTCCAATCAGTGCAACAATAAAAACAAGCAAAATATCTTGAACAAAATAAAATTACTTCCAAAACAAAGTGAATAAAAAATATTAATATGTTGTAAGAAAATACAAATCTATTTAATATTAAAAATGAAAAAAATAAAAACATATTATAATGATAAAAAACATATATAATTTCTGGTCTGACCCATGCTGGCCTGCAGACATTGGACCCCTTCCTGCCCCCACCAGGAAAGCCAAAAGTCAGGGGGTCATCATTGATGATCACCTACTTTTAGGCAATCAAATCAATACAATGGTCTCCTCTTCCTACAACATCTTGAGAATTCTTTAAAAAATCCTAATCTTTCTGCCTATGTCTGTTAGGAAGTCAGTGATCTCCACCTTAGTACAATCAAAGATAGACTATTGTAACGGCCTTTACTTGGGCCTGCAGGCCCAATATCTGAACAAATTGCAGGTACTCCAGAATTCTGCAGCCAGACTTTTACTAGAAGTGCCCGGGCACCATTCAGTCTCCGCCGCACTCAAAGACCTTCACTGGCTGAAGGTCAAAAACAGAATTAAGCCCTCTGTTTGACCTATAAAGCGCACCATGACTCTGGACCCACCTTTCTGAAGAAAATCTTTCGCTGGTACACCCCAACTAGAAACTTAGGATCTTCAGGCATGTGCAGAATAAATTCTATTAGATTTAAAAAATCTAAATGGGGTGGCAGCAGCTTTACAGTCAGAGCAGTCGCATCCTGGAACCTCCTGCCATTCAGCATAAGGTCCGCCCTTTGCTTGCTTCAGTTTAGGAAACTTTTGAAAACATGGCTTTTCAATCAATAGGTTTTCTTACTCTGCTCATCGTGGCTCACAGAATCAGTGCCAAGACACCTTTGGGTATACGTCGCGCTTTACAAATTGGGTAACATAACATAACAAAATGTTAAATACATAACACTAATACCTACAAATATTATTATAAATAAAATACAACATAATGTTCAAAGAAATAAACATTTTATTTTAAAATTATTTAAAATAATATATATATTACATAAATTCTATTTAATTACTTTACACTATTAATATAAATATTTATCAATACACCAATTATCATTAATTAAATATTAATTATTACTGTAATATAATTAATGTAATTTCCACAATATACCCCCACAAAACACATACAACACTCATAAAATTTTACAGGAAATTATTTACACAATTAACATAATTAATTATCAAATTTTTATTATTATTAATTAAAACAATAATTACTAATTACGTAAAATAAATTTACTTACCACCCCATTCTCCTACAAAACCCACAACCCACATGTAAATAAAAAAAAAATTAAATGCTCAATTAACATAATTAATTATCAATTAAACAAATATTATTTATTAAAAACGAAATATGAATTTATAAAAATTAATAAACTTTCCACCCTTTGTCCTTATCAACCCCACAACCCGCACCAAAAATTAAACTTAAAAGAAATAATAATTATGCAAATAAAATAATTAAATAATTAATAGAATTTAACAACTAATTATTAATTCATTAAAAATAAATTACTTCCCACCCATTACCCCAATAACCCCACAACCCGCACCCAAAACAAAATGTATTACAAGGTTTAACATAATTATTTAGCAATTAATTAATTAATATTAATTAATAACTATTTACTTTCCACCCTTAACCCCAATACTCTCCAGAACACGCAAATAAAATAATAACACAATTGACATATTTAAATATCAATTAAATAAATAATATTAAATAAAAAAATAATCATATATATTATAATTAAATTTCTTCCCACATAACCTGCTACGGAACTAAAAAACACAGAATTTAATTAAATTAAATTTAATAACTACAAAAAATGTACCAAATATATTAAAAATACATAAACAATATTTATACAAAAAACTGCATCATGTACATTTAAAATATATACTAACATACATAACAATAATTTAAAAACTATGGGGTCTATTACGATGGCGGGCGGACTGTGTCCGCCCGCCTCTGCAACGGCAAACGGGGCCGCCCGCAAGAGTTGCTGCGGTCCCGCAATGGCAATTAGGATGCCACCGCCATGGTGGCGGTGGCATCCTGCATATATTGCATTGCGGCGGGCGGTGCTGTAAGCAGCACCCGCCACAATGCAATATATGCATGTTGTGCATTGGCATGCACAACGTGACAGGCACCGCCAATGAAGGGGGGTACCATGGGTACCCCCCAAGTGCAGGCATCCACCCCCCCAACCCACCAGGGGCATGTCACCGCAGGCATGCTAATATGGATGGCGGTGCCTGCAAGGCACCGCCACCGGGTTGTCTGCCTTTTCCGCCCGGCCGGCATTCCGACCGGCGGAAAAGCGGCGGACAGTCTTTCCGTCCGCCGCGGTGCCCCTCGCCATGCTAATATGGCGGTGGGTGAAAAAGGATATTTGGCGGGCGGATCGCCACAGCCGTGCAGGCGGTGGCCACCGCCGGCCCGGCGGTGGCGATCCGCCAGATATCCTAATAGGCCCCTATATTTTAAACAACTATATTTTTCCAAATGATATTAATGACTTCGAGATTTTAAGAAGCGATATTACTTACCTTAAATTGATATTTTTGACATCGATATTCTTGCTGTCGATAGTTCCATATCACAACACTTCAGACTCTATATTCTGGTATGTCGATATTTTTAACTCAATATTTTGTCTGAATACCCATCCCAGTATCTATCAGGACCACCCCAATACTGCTTCAAGTTAGGAAACAGTTGAAGACTCATTTCTTTAAAGTACAATACACTTGCACAACTATATTGAAGCAAGTAATAGGTCTCATCAGTAAAACCTGTTGACTTTCCTAATGCTTTTTAAACCTTGATGGCCATTGTAAAAGTATGTGCATCTAGATGGTTAAATATTGGAAAATGCATTCAAAGATGGCATCTGTAAACGCATGTGTATCCAAGTCAGCCATCTTAAAAAGAATGTTGTTATATTTTTAGAAACCTCATTTAGAGATACCCACCATTTATGTACATGCAGCTGCAGAAGCGATTTTTGACTGGGATGTGTTAAAATATAAAGAAATCTATAGAAGATAATGAAAATTCAATTCAAAAGGCTGCCCATACGAGTATGTGCATGTACACATGTGAGTTGCTATCTTGGAATGAATTCAAAAACATTACAAGATGGCCTTCACCAATAGCAATGTGGTAGAGCATAAAATTCCAAGGATGCTGAGTTGGGAAAGCAGAACCTGGGCATGGGGGCTTGAAAGTAGGGGATTTAAATTTGGTTCGGGAGGAAGTGGGGCAGGGAGAGAAAGAGGAAGACAAAATAGTCCCTCACATACTGCTGACATGAGTAGTGGAAAATGCATCAAAACACTGAAACTGAAATACTCCTAGACAGAACAACCAGAAGAATAGGGAGAAAAGATGACAAATTACTAGCAAGGAAGTAAGATAACATCAGAGAGCACTAAGCCTTTGCACTGGATCCAACGGGAGCCATGCACTCCTACCTCTCACTTTGCCTCTACCAATGACCACATACACAATGAAATAAGGGCCAATGATAGACATGGAGACCGGGGAATGGAAAAAAGAGAAAACTGACAATGGACTCCACCATTCTGTCTCATTCAGAGTAGGGGACCAGGCATCTCTCTTCTGCACGACCTTGACCTCGCCTTGCTCTTCTGATTTGGTCTGGTGTCTGTCTCATGCCTTTTTTCCTCTTAGCTGCTTGTTCTGCCCCTGACTTGGTAACTACTTTTTCTTTGTGCTGTTTTTTCTATCTGCCTCCTGTCTCTGTTTAAATGCTCTTTCTTGCATCCTTGTTCCTCTCAGCTGTCCCTTTTTGCACCTTTTGATACTCTTACTGCTCCATTTTTCATCTTGTTCTCTTCTGTCAGTTTTTACCCCCTGACTTGCTTTACAGATCACGTTTTCCAACCTTGCCACTCCCACTGGACTTTCTCATTCTCGCCGCTGGACTTTACTGATCTTGCTGAGTCATCCCACTGCCCCTCCATGCTCCTCCCACTCTAAAAGGTCCTACTTAATGGAAGCTGCAGTGTGGCCGCACCAAAGGCAAGCCCATCCGCGCCCATCCATGCTTGGACCATGTCCATCACCAGGAACCCTGGCCCAAACGCCTACCAAAGCTACACTGCTGATGAACCCTTGACACTACTCTTCACAATCGAAACTCTAAATCTGTGGAGGAAGGTCCTCCTGCAGCAATGTTGTATCTTGATTTTAGTTTTAGTTTCAATTAATCATACCCAGATGTACAAGACAGCTGTTGCGTTTCCAAATTACATGTGAGGTCCTAGCATGAATTCTTTGTCAGGACTCTAACATACAGTGTACTTTCCACCCACACAAACCCGACTCCAGTTAGTGCTGACACTTTGCAAGGACTGACAGACGTTTCCCTAAGAGAGACTCAGTGCAAGTTGATTTAGAGTATCACTCCTCTACATACGTCCAGTACTAATCAGTAATCTATACCTCTGGCCCTCCTTCTTGAAAGATAAACATTAAAGCCTTCAAATCAAGGGCAAAGGGATGACTAAAGCCCCTCTGTGGCCTTGATTAAGAGTTGCATGGTACTGGTGAGGAGCAGACTACTCAAGCATAACTATTGCCATCCTGCAGTAACATCACATCAGTACAGTGTATTTACGGGTTAAAACACTAGAATGGGGAATAACTGTCCAGGAAGGGAAATACCTTTCAGAATTCCTTGTTTTGATAAGTTTAGCAGACACATTTATCAGCAACTCTGACCAGACGGTAAAAGTATGTGGCGGCTTCTATGTGGAGTGAGGTGGAGGATGAGCATTGAGAAGATAGGGGATGGAAAGGTAATAATAGTTCTGTCAGGGGGAGCATTGCATGCTTCCGCAATGCATTAGAAAATGATCAGGAGGGACCAGGTTCTGAGGGGTGGCTGGTGTTGCAGCCAACTCCTTCAGCAATTTCACGAATCAGAATTTCTGGCAGCTAAAATTGGGTCTGGTGTTCCCGCACCTGGGAAAATCAGATGTAGGAACACCGAGGGAGTTGTGATTGTATGGAGTGAAATTCCACACAGGACTTTCACCCTGCCCAACTTGAAATCAGGGTCTATGTGTATATAATATATTGTCTCCAACCGACAGTTAAAAATACCTGTACCTGAGATCTAAAAAGTAGGGCGAGAGATGCATTCCTTTGGGACACCTAGTGTGCCTTTGCACGACTCCAAATCAAACCCCTCAAGATGAACACACCAGGAACAAATGTCAGGAAGAGGAAAATTACTCTCTACCAGACCTGAACACCCATGCCTCTTACCCAAGCTGTGCAACAAAACTGAATGGTCGAGGGTGTCAAAGGAAGTAGAAAACTATTGATGCTTTCCCCTATATCAAAGCCTCCAAAATGTTACTATGGATGTCCAGGGAGCAGTGATGTACTTCAAGTAGATTTATTTGTTGTAGTTACAGGTATTTGAGTTCATGTGATGCAGCCCCACCAGGCCATACTCCAACTGTTACACTCAAGTATCCAGGCACCCAAACATTCCATTCATATCCATCACACCAACATTCCATTCATCACATTCACACTGGCTGAGCAGCTAGGGAGAAAGTAACAAGATAAATACAATACAGGTTACTACACATCTCTGTCGCTCTGCCAGAATAGGAAGCAGGCGTAGTCATAGAGACTATAATAGGATAGGAGATGAGTCATAAACTGAATGTTTGCTAACTTTTTCAAAGTATTTTAAGGATTCTGTGTGCTTGATTTGGCAGTAACTTGAAAATGAAAGCTGAAACAAGATGATTAACTAGAAATGAAATTTAGGAAGAGATATAAAACGTCAACTGTTCGACCTGTCAGCATTAGGGTGGTCTGCCCCCAAACATTTTGCCTTCCTCCTCTATTATTGCTGAACTTATTTTGCTGGGCTTGGAACTCTGAGCACTTTACCACTACTAACCAGTGCAGTAGTGTGTGCACTCACTCCTTAAAACATGGTAACATTGGCTTATCCCAAATTGGCATTTTTAATTTACTTATGAGGCCCTAATGAAGTGGTACTACATTTACACAGAGCCTGTAAATTAAATGCTACAAGTGGGGCCTTCAGCACTTAATGTGGCAATCACTTAAGTTGTCCTTTTCAAAACATGTCTGCAGCTTGTAAGTGCAGTTTTGACTGCCATTTTGGCCTCGTAAAATAAACCTTTTGCCAGGCCCAATACATATGTCACCCCTCGGGTAGGCTTCGGACAGCTCAGAGAGCAGGGTGCAGTGTATTTAAAAAGATGGACATGTACTTTTTAGCTTTACATGTCCTGGTAGTGAAAAACTCTTAAATTCATTTTTCACTACTGCAAGGCATATCTATCCAAAAGGATATCATTGGAGTTGCCTTATTACATTTAATAAGGTAACCAGTTCATGTTCGATGTCTCTGGAATTGTAATGAAAAATGCTCTCTCATGGTGAAGTTGGATTGTAAATTACAATTTTGAAAATGCCACTTTTAGAAAGCTGCAAAAGAAACAATTGATGGACGGAATGCTGGACAATGCAAGCATTCACCCCCAGTCACAAGGATCTGCTCACCACACCACCCCAGTTTGGATCCAGCCATATGCAAATCAGTCTTGACCCTGTTCCTTGTGGCAACAGTCCAGCCCGAACGGCTAAGCCAGGTCCTCCCTGGACCGGAAACGAGCATCCTGGGACCTGTTTCAGGGTATCACCCTTCATCAGCCAGGCTAGCTTGAATCCAGTGGTGTAGTGAGCACGGGACCCACGTCTGGGCATCCCCTTCCCTCTTAGGGCGACATATGCAAAAGAAACAATTGATGGACGGAATGCTGGACAATGCAAGCATTCACCCCCAGTCACTAGGATCTGGGTTAAATCCATCTTTCTTTTGCTCACCACACCACCCCAGTTTGGACCCAGCCATATGCAAATCGGTCTTGACCCTGTTCCTTGTGGGAACAGTCCTGCCCGAACTGCCCAGCCAGGTCCTCCCTGGACTGGAAACAAGCATCCTGAGTCCGGTTTCAAGGCATCACCCTTCATCAGCCAGGCTCGCTTGAATCCAGTAGTGTAGTGAGCACCTTGGAGTCAAACTGGACGCCATGCTCTCCATGAAGACGCAAATCCAATCGGTAGCCGGGATTTGTTTTGGGGTCTTAAGAATGCTGAGGAACTTTCTTCCTCTGCTTTCCGTCCCTCACAGAAAAACAATTGTCCGAGCTTTGGTGATTTCAAGACTGGATTATGTTAACTCTTTGTACTTGGGATTTCCCAGTTATTTACTCGCGCGGTTACAGGTGATCCAGAACTGGCCGCTAGGTCCATTTTTTTGGCAGGTCCCAGGACTCATAAGTCCCCTCTCCTGTCCTCTTTGAATTGGCTCCCTGTTCAGAAAAGAATTCATTTTAAAGCTATGATTTTGTCTTCAAGGCATTTCATCAGATTGGAGCCCCTTACCTTAGACATAGATTCCCCCACTATACTCCTCAACGGACTTTGAGGTCTTCGGCCCAGCTGCTGATTCCTGTTCCCAAAGTTTCACTCTCCCGGGTTGGAGGATGCTCCTTTCAAGTGGTTGTCTCCCGCCTATGGAACAACCTTCCTTTGTCCCTTAGACAGGTTCAGGACCTGCTCATCTTTAGGAAGAAGCTCAAGACATGGCTTTTCCAACTATAATATTGCTCTTGGCCTTTTCTCTGCCTTGGGTGCCTTTTTCTGTCACTGTTATGTGGTTTTATGCTCAGCGCCGGGACACTCCTGGGAGTAGCTGTGCGCTTTATAAATACCTAATTAACATAACATAACACGAGACCCACGTCTGGGCATACCCTTCCCACTTAGGGCGACATATGCAAAAGAAACAATTGATGGACGGAATGCTGGACAATGCAAGCATTCACCCCCAGTCACAAGGATTTGGGTTAAATCCATCATTCTTTTGCTCAACACACCACCCCAGTTTGGACCCAGCCATATGCAAATCAGTCTTGACCCTGTTCCTTGTGGGAACAGTCCAGCCCGAACTGCCAAGCCAGGTATTTCCCTGCCTTAGCCATTTAGTGTCTGTAGCCTGTCTCTGGGTCATATGACTCTGTTTAACTGACAGTTGGGTTTTGTGTATTCTATTAGACATCCACACACAATAGAGAACTTTGGTGTGCCTAGAGGGGACATCACTGGCAGGATGGGAGTGCGGTGCTGGGCATAGCCCTACTTACACTAGCATAGTCTGTATCCTGCGTCCACATAAGGGGCTGCATACCCTCTGTAGTCAGTCTGGAGCCTAGGCAGGGAAGGTAGGATGCCTGGGGACTTCAAAATGAAATCTCTAGAAGCTGTTCCCAATTTAGAGGCAGCACTGGGTATAAATATCGGATGTCAGACACCAGCTCTTCAATACAGTTCTGAAACTGTGGAAACTCTGCCAGGAAGAAAGACTGCTGTGCTGCTGAAAGGACTGTCACTCTGCTGGACTGCTGCCCTGCTGTACTACTGCCTTTCGGTATTGACCTGCAGCCTTCTGCCCTCTTACCAGGGTGAGAGGAACTGGACTTGCATCTGTTGAACCCAGGACCACCAGAGTGACTCGTAGGGCTGGTTGGTTGACCTCCTGACTTAAGCCTTAAGGACAGAAGGCACCAAAAATCTAGACCCCAACAGCTGGACTCTGCTATCTGGGAGCCTACCCTGCCAAGTGGTAACACCCGGTTCTGGGCCCTTTGAAGTGGGCTTAAGGTGCTTTGTCAGCCTCTGTGGATCCAGCGGAACAGACGCATCTCCTCTGCTTCGCAGCTCAAACCTCCTTTGAACTGACTTGTCACCCAATTGTGCGATGCATCATCGGTGCCCAAAACCCCTGAGTGACTCCAAGGGCTAGTTGGATGGCCTCCTGACTAGAGCCTCACTGACCGAAGGCTCAAGCAACCTTGAACCCAGCACCTAGACTCTGCCAACTTCACCTACAGGAAGCCCACCATGCACCACCGCACCGAACAAATGCCTCGCCGCTGCTGGAGCAGAGTCACGGAAGACCAGCTAACCACAACCCTCGCCCTGAGCCCACCCGCCGAACCCTCCGACCCCGACACCGCTGCCCGCAACCTCAGACAGTGGATCGACGACTGCGCCAACACCCTCGCCCAGCTCAAGAATCCGCCCAACAGCCACACCAGCAAGAAAGCCACCTGGTTCACCGAAGACCTCCAGGCCTCCAAACGAACATGCCGAAAACTGGAGAAAATCTGGCTCCACGAACGGACAGCGGAAAGCTACGCCGCCCACAAGAGCGCCACCCGCAGTCACCATCACCTCATCAGATTCGCCAAAAGGGCCTCACTCAAAGACCGCCTAGACAACAACGCACACAACAGCAAAGAGCTCTTCAACATCGTGAAGGAACTCTCCAACCCCAGCTCCAACACCAACGACATCCAGCCGTCGCGAGACCTGTGCGACTCACTGGCCACCTTCTTCCACCGCAAAATCGCCGACATCCACAACAGCTTCAACACCACGACCGCCCCGGCAACCACCGAGACCACTGCCCCCACAACCACCAACCGCCTGCTCTCCTGGACCAACATCAACGACGAGGACACCAGCGAGATCATGAACACCATCCACTCCGGTTCACCGCTAGACCCGTGCCCTCACCACATCTTCAACATAGCCAGTACAGCCATCGCGCCCCATCTCCGGAAAATAATCAACATCTCCTTCGAGACAGCAACCTTCCCGGAAAGCTGGAAGCACGCCGAGATCACCGCCTTACTCAAGAAACCCAAGGCAGGCCCCAAGGACCTCAAGAACTTCCGACCCATCTCTCTGCTCCCGTTCCCCGCGAAGGTCACCGAGAAAATCGTCAACAAACAACTGACCCGCTACCTCGAGGAGAACAACATCCTGGACCCTTCCCAGTCCGGCTTCCGCAGCAACCGCAGCACCGAAACCGCCCTCATCGCCGCCACCGATGACATCAGGACCCTGCTAGACAACGGAGAAACAGCAGCCCTCATCCTCCTGGACCTATCAGCCGCCTTCGACACGGTCTGCCACCACACACTACGAACACGCCTTCCACGACGCCGGGATCCAAGAGAAGGCCCTGGACTGGACCACATCCTTCCTTTCCGGCAGAACACAAAGCGTCCGCCTCGCCCCCTTCCGATCCAAGGCCACCAAGATCATCTGCGGCGTACCCCAAGGCTCCTCCCTCAGCCCAACGCTGTTCAACATCTACATGGCACCCCTCGCCCACGTCGCCCGACAGCACAACCTCAACATCATCTCCTACGCCGACGACACCCAGCTGATCCTCTCCCTCACCAAAGACCCTCACACCGCCAAAGCCCACCTCCACGAAGGAATGAAGGCCGTCGCCGAATGGATGAGGACCAGCCGCCTGAAGCTGAACTCGGACAAGACGGAGGTCCTCATCCTTGGTTCCAACCCTTCAGCCTGGGACGACTCCTGGTGGCCAACATCACTGGGAACAGCCCCGCCACCCACCGACCACGTTCGCAACCTAGGGGCCATCCTCGACCCCACCCTCTCCATGACTAAGCAGGTCAACGCCGTTTCCTCATCCTGCTTCAACATCCTCCGAATGCTCCGCAGGATCTTCAAGTGGATCCCCACCGAAACAAGAAAAACAGTCACCCAGGCCCTCGTCACCAGCAGGCTGGACTACGGAAACGCCCTCTATGCAGGAACGACGGCTAAGCTCCTGAGACGGCTGCAACGCATCCAGAACGCCTCTGCACGTCTTATCCTCGACATCCCCCGACGCAGCCACATCACACCCCACCTGAGAGACCTGCACTGGCTCCCTGTCAACAAGAGGATAACCTTCAAGCTCCTCACCCGCGCACACAAAGCACTCCACAACTCCGGACCAGCCTACCTCAACAGACGACTCAGCTTCTACACCCCCACCCGCCAGCTCCGCTCGACCAGCCTCGCCCTCGCCACAGTCCCCCGCATCCGGAAAACGACCGCCGGCGGCAGATCCTTCTCCCACCTCGCCGCCAAGACCTGGAACACCCTCCCCACCAACCTCCGACAGACCCAAGACCTACTGGCCTTCAGAAGACTCCTCAAGACCTGGCTCTTCGATCAGTAACAGCACCACCCCCCTCTTCCCCCAGCGCCTTGAGACCCTCGCGGGTATGTAGTGCGCTTTATAAGTGACTTGATTGATTGATTGATTGATTGATTGAGTCCCACCTTGCCAAGTTGTGCTCCTGTAGTTCTAGACCCTTGGAAGGGGGCCCAAATGTGCTCTCCCAGCATATCTGTGGGCCCAGCAGGAACAACACATTTCCTCTGCTGAGCAATACAATCCAGAGCAGAACTGACCTATCACCTCTGCTGTGAGGGTTTTCCCAACACAAGGACACTGCATCGCCCTCGGCAAACAGCGCAGGAACTGCCTCCTTTGCGAAGCGTTTCCGCAGCGAGGATTTAAGGTACTTTTGTTCAGGGGAGCTAACTGTGTCAATGTAGCTGGCCCGCATTCCATCACAGTTGCCCTGAACTCGTGATTTTATTCTGGTACAGTGCGATCAGATATTCACAGTTAGCGCTTTGTTCTCATTGGTGCTATTTTTGCTGAATCCTTTAAAATTGCATATCTCTGGTTCTACTGATTGGATTTGTTTCGTTTTGGTCTTGTTTTATTTATTGAAAATTACTCTGTTTTTCTAATCTGGTGTAAGTTCTTTTTTGGTGTGTTTTCACTGTGTTACTGTTTGAAGTGTTGCACATATACTTTACACATTGCCTCTGAGTTAAGCCTGACTGCTCTGTTTTAAGTTACCCGAGGGTTGAAAACAGTTTCATTTACGATTTGCATGTGAATTCACTCTGAAAAAGAGTGTTTTTCCTGCCAACTCAATTTCTTACACCAACCTGAAAAAATGTGTAAATGCAGGAGAAGAACTTGTTACTAGTTCCTTAAAGATGGAACTTTTTACCCCAAGATATTTGCCTTTTACTGCATCCTCGCATTGTTTATTAATCACATGAATTTACAATGAGCTTTTTCTCAGTGGTGTTTTTAGCCCTTGCAATGAACTACTTCAGGGGTGTCAGCTGATCCGAAGTATGACGCAGCCTCTTAACCGCTTATTTCTTATTCTTCAGCACAAGTGGGTGCAGGCTATGATCCCAAGCATGACTCAGCCTCGTAACCTCTTGTTCCTTATTCTTCAGCACAAGTGGGTGCAGGCTATGATCCGAAGCATGACTCAGCCTCGTAACCTCTTGTTCCTTATTCTTCAGCACAAGTGGGTGCAGGCTATGATCCGAAGCATGACTCAGCCTCGTAACCTCTTGTTCCTTATTCTTCAGCACAAGTGGGTGCAGGCTATGATCCGAAGCATGACTCAGCCTCGTAACCTCTTGTTCCATATTCTTCAGCACAAGTGGGTGCAGGCTATGATCCGAAGCATGACTCAGCCTCGTAACCTCTTGTTCCTTATTCTTCAGCACAAGTGGGTGCAGGCTATGATCCGAAGCATGACTCAGCCTCGTAACCTCTTGTTCCTTATTCTTCAGCACAAGTGGGTGCAGGCTATGATCCGAAGCATGACTCAGCCTCGTAACCTCTTGTTCCTTATTCTTCAGCACAAGTGGGTGCAGGCTATGATCCGAAGCATGACTCAGCCTCGTAACCTCTTGTTCCATATTCTTCAGCACAAGTGGGTGCAGGCTATGATCCGAAGCATGACTCAGCCTCGTAACCTCTTGTTCCTTATTCTTCAGCACAAGTGGGTGCAGGCTATGATCCGAAGCATGACTCAGCCTCGTAACCTCTTGTTCCTTATTCTTCAGCACAAGTGGGTGCAGGCTATGATCCGAAGCATGATCTTCAGCACAAGTGGGTGCAGGCTATGATCCGAAGCATGACTCAGCCTCGAAGCATGACTCAGCCTCGTAACCGCTTGTTCCTTATTCTTCAGCACAAGTGGGTGCAGGCTATGATCCGAAGCATGACTCAGCCTCGTAACCTCTTGTTCCATATTCTTCAAAAGAAGAGAATGCAGGCTAGACCCATGCCTTGACTTTCAGAAGCTGTGGTGGTCCTTGAAGAGCTTACTTTGAGGTAAGGGTGGATAGCTGAAGGGTTATTAAAAGAAGTATCAAAGGTAACAGTGGTAACAGTAGTATGTCTAAACAAAAAGCGCCACTCATGTGAGGGATAATCCACCCTGTTGTGTCCCTGTCACTATGTATAAAATCCATTACTTGTCAGATGATTCCCTAAAATATTGGCCAATCTGACAAATTAAACATTCTGGACCGTATTATCAAGAACGGCGCAAACATTATCGCCGCTTTAGCGGCAAGAAACTGCCACTAAAGCGGCGATAAGGGGCTTGATAACATGCCCTAGAGAATTCCAATAGAAGCCCAGGTTCTGGTGTCAAGCACATCAAACCTGGGCTTCTATTGGAATTCTCTAGGGCATATTATCAAGCCCCTTATCGCCGCTTTAGCGGCAGTTTCTTGCTGCTATATCGGCGATAAAGTTTGCGCTGTTCTTGATAATATGGTCCTCTATATTCTAATTCTCACATTGTTTTGAACCAGGGAAGGTCAAACGATGATGATCATCAATATGAATGTGGTAGACTAAGGACTACAATTTGCTATTGAAACCTAGAAAGATATCACTTTTTCCACTTTATTCCAGCCACATTTTGAAGGGGGTGCTTCAAGAGACAGTTCTGTACAGAAGACTGATGCTGGGTAACCTTCTTTGTGACGTATTCCTCCTTGTGTGCATGCACTCTGGGCAGGCAAAACTTAATGTCGATTTGTGCTCCAGACAAGTGGCAATGAAGGTATACTCTTTTACACTGTGAACGGCATGAGTCTGGACCCGTTCCTTTGGTTGGCGAAGTTTATGTAAACCACTGTTTTGCAATACGAGGAATGAGTAAAAGGAGAGCCTCTCACTTTGCATCAAACCCAAACCCATTTAAAAGTCAGCAAACGTATGTAGGCTCAAAGGATAAGAATTCACACATTCTTGGATGGGGACACTAAAAAGATCGTTTTTTTTACCGACTATACACGGAGGAATTATTTTCTAGCGCTACAGACAGAAACAAATTACAAACAAAACAAAAGAGGGACACTATAAAGAAGAGACTAAGGGCCTGATTTCAACTTTGGCAGAGCTGCGAAATCTCTGCGCTGCTACAGCACCGCCAAAGCTGCACAAAGACTGCCCGCCTGATTACGAGTTGAACTCGTACAGGTGCACGGTCCTTTTGGCTTTCCCACGGCGGTGCCCTGAAAAAGGGCACCTCAATGGGAACGGCAAAAATGTTCCAGCACGGCATGGACTCTAAAGTCCATGCCGTGCTGGAACTGGGAGTGCAAACGGACAGGGGGAAACATGTTGTGCCCCCCTGAATGCATCCCCATGGTGGGGGAGGGGGGGGCAAGGGTCCTGTAGGGCCCCCTTTGTTTCCCCACCGCCAGCTTTTTTGTGGCAGGTTCACCGCCATGAAAAAGCTGACGGCGGAGCAACACAAAATATGCTCGGCAGGACTGCGCCAGTACTGCTCAGCATATTGCATTGTCCCTCTGTAGGGCCACTTCCAGGGAATGGCAGTTCCCTGGCGCAGCCGGTGGTCCACTGTCGGAACGACACAGACAGTCGTAATCCGGCGGTCAGACCACCTCGAGTCTGGCGGTCCATGGACGGCCAGACTCGAAATCAGGCCCTAAATCTTCCATACCCATTTTGACATTCAGCTTCTTTAAATGTGGTTTATAAAGTCAAATTGAACGGCTCTTGGAAAAAATTAATTATGAAAATTATGGAAAGGTGTTTAAAAACAACACTATTTAACTTATTTTGACGTGCCTGATGAAACATGCCAAACCAAAAGTGAACATTTTTGAATATGACAAAATAAACCTAAAATAATGCAACATTCAAAGTACTGAGAACTGCCTAGCCAAAGTATTCTGCAGATGTATTTTAATCAATTTATAAAGCAACACATAAAAGAAGAGAAAATTAAGGAGTTATTACTTTCTCTTCCTAAGTAAGCACTCTAGCCCTGGGCAATAAACATTTAGCACATCATTTCATTTGCCAGTGATTGCTTGACTGTAAGACAAAGAAAAAGAGAAACCGAGTGAGAAAGTTCACTAAACCACCATAAAGCCACTCGCAATCTATTTGCATGCGGAAAAGAAAAGAAAACATGTGGTTTCATTATTCATTTTAGAGAAAACATTTACTGAGTAAGTTTGTGTTTAATTGCTGAGGTTTACTTTAAATCAAAAAATAAATCTTTTGAGACGATTATTAATGCGAATTGGTTAACTGCAGAAATATAATGAGCACTTAGCAAGAATTTAAACAATGCTTACTAAATTTCTATTTATGCCTTTATCTCAGGGGTGGGACTATGTAAGAGGATGAGCCTACATGCCATCAGCACAGCAGCTTTCACACCAATTCCTCCTTCTGGAAATCTTTGCAAAGCTGCCAGAATGCATTGGGTTGTTAAATCTGTTACAGGTACCTGGTGCCCGCGAGGGCACTGGTTCATTTGATAATATGGGCAGATGAACTATCAATGGAGAAAGGAGCCCTACTCTTGCATTTGCAATAATTGGATGCCACACATTGCACATATCTTGTTGAAGCTCAAAAGGCTGTGTAAGTAAATGTGCTATCATACTATTCAAAGCATCTTGTATGGTCGCCAGGCATTATTACTGATGGAACAGTAAGATTTAAAATTTGAAAATAAAATGTACAAATTTCAAACTGCATAACAGGTTGCAATGTTTTGTAAACTTTAAAAATCTTCACCACACGTGGGTTGGAAATGGCCACCTTTTGAGTGATATTCCCCCAGATGTTTGCCTTGATTGTTTTTACTGGCTGTAGAACTGCTAGCAAGTGGTAAAGTGCCTGTGCTCCCCCTTTCAACATGATGCATTTGCCATTTCCCTAATTGGCATACTTTACTTAACTAGAAGTCCTTAATATATGGTACAAAGTGTGCCCAGGGCCTGTAAGTTAAATGTCACGAGTGGCACAAGTGGACTGTAGCAACCATTGTGCCATCCACTATAGTGACATTGCAAAGATGACTGGAGGACTGCCACCTGTACCCTGGATGTGCTGGTTTAAACTTCAATTTCCCCCTTTTAAAATAACCCATTTTGACTAGACTAAAACCCTCCTTTTAAATTCTAATAGGTAGGCCTAATTACCCATAAGCGGGGGTGCACAATATTTAAAAGTAGGACAGGTAATGGTTTAATGTTGGACATGTCCTTACAGTGAAAAAGCCCTTAAAGCCATTTTCACTGTAGCAGGGTTCAGCTGTTCCATAGAAAAGTATTGGGATACATTATTACATTTAATATTGATATTTCAGGTTCAGAAACCTCTACAAAGTTAATTTTTGGACTTTTTGAAATATTTATTGCAAGCCCAATTCAGTGACAAAGTCAGATTTGTAATTAAGATTTGGGAAAGAGTATTTTTAAGTTGCCTTTTCCCGCCTAAAGCCAGCAGAGGCCCTTTTGCCTTAGCTTCAGCTGTCACCCAGGAACCAAATAGCCCCTTTGATGAGGTGTGAACTTGCTCCCAGAGCTCAGAACAAGGCCTAGAGTGAGGGGAGGTGTTCTGCTCCTCTGTCAGGGTCATCTGGGCTGTGTCCAAGAAATCAATTAAATTAAGTAATTAAATTACCTGTCAAAATCAGATGTAACTGGTACCTGGGCTTGCCCCCTCCTTTGCTCCTCCTGGTACCTGGATGACTGGAGAGTCAGCCAGGGATAAATCCCAGTGGGAGGAGAGCTGCCCCTAGAACAAGTGTTGAGTGGCCATCAGAGGAGCGGTTGCTTATTTCCCCAGCCACACCTCTAGGGTGGGCACAGGAGCTCTGCACATGGGAAGAAAGGTTATGCTCTCCTGGTTTTAGGTAAAAAGGGGCACTGTGGTATTATTTGCAGTAGAGTAAACAGGAAATGCTGCAAAAGTGTGCAAGGTCACCCTTGGAAATTGTTAACCTGTTGGTTCGGTCAAGAGTTTTGCTCATCCACAGGCTAGTATCAGACATAGAGGTGGCATTCACAGTACCCTCCCTCTTTAGAACACATTCTGGACCTGTGGAAGAACAGAAGAGGACAGGACCTGCTGTCTGAGACTTAAGAAGAGCACTTGAGGCTGGATCTGCTCTCCTCTTTGTATCAGGGCAAAGTGGTCTCCAAGGGTCATAAGACTGACCTCCAGTTCAAGCTACAGGGATATAACAAGCTACCCCCCAAGTGCTGTCCCAAAGGTCCTGAACCATTTGCTTGGTGTCGAAGTGTAGTCCACCTAACATTTCCTGAAACCTGAGAGTGAAAATGTTTAGATTCTAAGGCCTCTGGAGGTCTGGTACCAGCCAGCCAAGCCAATCTGACAAAGGTGCATTGGCCCTGGGCCAAAGATTCAGGTTGGTCCCTCCTGGAGCTTTTCCTCAGCAGCAAATCCGATGTAGCTCGACCTTGCAGAGATGGCATCCAGCCTTGTGAAGTCCTCTTTGTCTACAGCCTGCAGTCTTGCCCTGCTGGAAGAATCTGAGCTCCCAAAAAGCCTTCTCTGAGCTAAGACTTGAAAATTAACCAGCAGTTAAGGGATTGTCTCTGCTTACAAAATACATATTTCTCCTAGTCTGAGCTTTACCACCAAAAGTCAACAGCTTCACCGAGACCTCGTCCAGCAGATATTCGATGATGTGGAGCCCCCCCTCTTTGGCCGCAGCCTGCTGCCTTGCCCCACTGAGCATTTTTGGCTTCCATTTCAGAGACTACGGGCCTGATTTAGATCTTGGAGGATGGGTTACTACATCATAAGGGTGACGAATACCCCGTCGGTCGAAATTTAAAATCCATAGAATATAATGGCATTTATATTTCGGAGGAAGGGATATCCATCACAGTTGTGACAGAGTAACCCGTCCACCAGGATCTAAATCAGTTCCTAAGTCCAAAGGTAAAAGGAGCAGGCGCAAAGTGTCTAATGTGGATATCTGTTTATGCTGGACTGCTACAAAGTCAGAAGTTCAGGCCGGCACTGGTGGATCATGAGCTGGGTACAGGTCAAGGATAGACCTGGTGGAAGTTATTCGTTTTATCCTTGTGGGCTTCGTATTGCTGTGATTTGAGGCTCTGCGTCACTCTGTGCCACTCTGCATTGGATCAGCTGAAACGTTTATTTAAGCAGGGATAAGTACACTTGGACTCCAGCCAAGGGTCTAGGACTTTGAGGACAGGTCTTGGGGGGGTCAAGACTCACTTCCACAAAGGGCAGCAGAGGGTCAAAGTCAGTTGGGTCTGGTTAGCTAGAAAGCAGGAAAAGCCTCTGGAAGCTTGTTGTTTTTCTGCAGCTGAAATAGTAGGTCCACCAGCTGGCCCTTAGAGTCAATTTTGGGGTCCTGGGCTTCAGTGCAGGTAGTCCAATCTTTCTTCATCAGATAGCAGGGCAGTCCTTTTCTAAATATTTTTAGGTCCAGAAGTGTTCTAATTTCAGGTTCTGTGGTTGCCAGTTTTAAGCCCAGTGTCAGCCTATGGGTGGAGGACACTCCCTGGTCTACTCCCAAACTAGTTCTAGCCAGTTCTTCCCTGGGTTTGGCTCCAGTATGGCTAGTGAAACAGAGGGCAGGCAGGCTCAGGTGTGAGCTGATTATGGTAGTCTTCTTCTGAAGTCAGGAAGGGCTGGGTACAACCCCCAGGCTACCCTTTGAACTGCTATCAGGGCAGGGGCACACCTCCTCCCCAACCATCCTTTCAGGAAGATCCTCACCTCTGCAGACCACCGATCTTTTTCGTCTGCCTGAAGGAGTACATATTAAACCACAGGAGAGTCATTAACAGCCAGTTGACCTTGGACACTGGCAGAAAGGCACATTTGGCTTAGGCAGGAAAATGTCAACATTTTAAAAGTTGCATTTTCTTCCACAAATCCTTTTATCGATTTTTTTCAAAACGAAAAACAACATTGGTATATCAATTTCATCAAGAATAGTGAACCTTGGGTCACAATACTACAGATGTTTATGATGCATCCTATCTCCAGTTATCAAGCTGGCTCTTAAAATAGAGATGCCCCCTCAACCCAGACTTAAACTGAGAGGACAGAGAAGAAAGTAGGAAATAAAATAAAAAAAGAGTGGGAGGTATGGTGTGCTTTAGGATCTAAGATATATGCCTGAGTGGCTCCCCAAATTCATCAGGTGAGGATCCCCAAAGCAAAAAGTGCTGGTAACACATTAAGTATGGTTAAATCTACCATACTGCTATCAAGGAGACTTCTCCTTTGTCAGCGGGCGTGATGTACTTGTGGGCTCATGAATAACGCATGATAGGTAGGGAGTGCTGTGGAGGGAGCTCAATTTCTAAGAGGAAACGGAGTGTCTCTCTGTATGCCCCTTAGGTTTAGAGTTTTAGTGCCCCCAGTGAGCTCAAGAACTACTGCCCCATCTTGCTGCTCTCCTTCCTGGCCAACGTCTTGGAGAAAGCCATCAACCGTCAGCTCACCGATCACCTGAAAGGAAACAACATACTCGACACCTTCCAGTCAGGTTTCCACTCCAACCACAGCACCGAGATCGCCTTGATAGCTGCAACCGATGACATCAGATCCATCCTTGACCATGGCGAGACAGCAGCCCTAATCCTCCTCGACATCTCAGCAGCTTTTGACACCATATCCAACCACATCCTCATCACCAGACTCCATCACAATCAGCATCAAATGAAATTCCCTCAAGTGGATCGCCTCCTTCCTCACAGGATTCACACAGAAAATCTGCCTGCTGCCATTCACCTCCAAACCCAAGAGCATCATCTACAGAGTCCTTCAAGTATCCTCCCTCAGGCCTAACCTCTTCAACGCCTACATGACTCCATTGGCAGACATCGTCCAAGCCCACGGACTCAACATCATCTCATACGTGGATGACACCCAACACATCCTTTCCCTCACAGAAGGCACCGCCACCACCAGATGCAACTTTCAGAATGCCATGATCAATGTCGCCGACTGGATGAGATCCAACTGCCTGAAACTGAACATAGACAAGATGGAAGTTCTCATTTTTGGAAGGATCACCTCCCGATGGGACGACACATGGTGGCCCACTGCACTCGGACCCTCACCTATCCCCACCAACCATGCCCTCAAACTAGGCATAATCCTGGACAGTGATCTCTCCATGAAGCGCCAGGTCAACGCAGTAGCCTCCTCCTGCTTTCACACCCTCTGCATCCTTCACAAGATTTTCAGATTAATTCCTGTCAGCACCAGGAAAACATGGACTCCGGGTCTCGTCACCAGCCGACTGGACTATGGAAATGTACTCTAAGCCGGACTCACCACCCATATCCACAAACAACTACAGACCATACAGAATACGGAAGCTACAATCATCCTCAACCTCCCCAAATGGATCAGCATCACACCTGACCTCAGAAGCCTCCACTGACTCCTCGTCCTGAAGAGATGCCACTTCAAGCTGCTGACTCTCGCCTACAAGGCCCTCCACAACACCAGACCCTCCTACATCAACCATAGCCTGACCTTCCACCAACCAACCAGACAACTTCGATCCTCCTCCCTCACCCTCGCACACCTCCCCCACATCTGGCGGAGCCGCAGTGGAGTTCGTTCTTTCTCCTACCTCACTGCCAAGTCCTGGAATGACCTCCCACTCCACCTCCGAATCTCCCTTTCACTTCAGGAAAGGACTCAAGACCTCGCTCTTTGACTGCGGCTTACCGTACCCCAGCACCTGGATACTCCCTGGTGTGATAAGCCGTGCTATATGAATAAAAATTGAGATTGAGCTAGTACCTTATGTTTTTGGGCAGTAAGGCAAATACATTCTAGGCATGACAGGTACTCTATAAGTGCTTGCCATCTGCCAATAATCCTTTCATCAGAATGGTTTACTTTATGTTATTTGGTCCTATGGAACTAGAGTGCACTTGGAGGGGGGTCTGCCTTCTTCCAATATAGGGTGATATGCCATATGCCATATAAGTAGCCAATAACCACTCGCTATGCCTTCCAAGTCTGTTTTTTTTTCTCCTAGATCTAGTTTTCAGGATCGGTGGGTATCAGATACCCCACTGTCCCCTTGTTATGTCCCAAAATTTCTTTCTAAAATGTTTGTTTTGGTGCACAGCCTACCATATATGTAGAGAAGTACATGGACTGCATCTTCAGCAAGCAGCTGTAGGGGGAAATATTTGATTAATTCTTGCTGGAGTCATGTGCCACTGCTACATCACTTTATATGCAGATTCCCTTCGTGAAATGCTGCTAAGCATCCTGGGGCAATCTCCCCACAATTGTTGCCAGGTTTTGCTTGGTATTTCACACGGCAAGTCTCCCTCCCTTTTGAAATGGGTGCTGGGTGTTTGGTTTGGAGACCTGTAGGACTTGATACATTCATCAAATCATCCTTTTTGTGCATTGCTTGATTAGTAAAAGAATGTGTACAAAATTCTGCTATGAAGCCAGCGGCTGGTGCAATTAAAAGTTGGTGCAAGGAATAGCAAGGCTGCTAGTCTTAAATCCACTTCATGCCTCTTTCATTTGCTACCTGACACTTCATTTGTGATGGTTTTTTCATCTTTCTCTTCCTCCAGCTTCCTGCTGTGTGTGCTTTTCCTCCTCTTGCTCTTGGTAAATGTGTGATGTGGAAAAATAAGTGTCTGTCGCCAAACATAAGTGCAGGTGAGCCCCAACGGCAACCATTGGCTGAAATTAGGCACTGCTTTTGTGCCATTAAATATGTAAACTAGCTAAAGTGTGTGAGTGGACGTTTGTGGCTTCTATGTTCAAAGGGTGTAAAGCTCAGTGTCTCAGTTGGTAGTATTGGAGATGGGTTTCCTCCCAGAGACTGTGGGGCCTATTACCAACAGCGTGCGTTAATTAACGCAAACCCCAGTTAGCGTCGTTTTTTTTATCGCTGGATTCGTTTGCGGAGATAACGCGTTATTAGCAACGTTTTATCTCCAATGCGAAACAAATCCAGCGATGGCGGCGATTCCCAGCATTAGCACGAGAATTCCTTGCGATAAATTCCTATCGCTAAGGAAAAACTCGCTAATAGGCAGGTGGGGACTTAACCGTAGAATCCACCTCCCATAGACTATAATGGCTAAGTCAGGTTTCTAGCAGGTGTTAAAATCCAGCGCTAATCGGGGTTAACGCACATTTTTTATCGCTTCGCGGGCCTTGCTAATAGTGTGAAGTTGTGTTTGCGACTGTCTGCGTGTATTTTTAGTGAGGAACGCCCACTTTGCATGTCATTAGCGATAAATATCGCTGACATGCAAAGCGGTAAAAAAACGGGCGCTAATGCCCGAAAACTGTCGCTAACTGCTGTTAGAGACAGTTTGCTGATAGGGCGATAAAAATATCGCCGCTTTAGCGGCAAAAAGTGCCGCTAAAGCGGCGATAGTGCCCTTGCTAATATGCCCCTGTATTCCTATTTACATTGATCAAAAGATTTGATAGATTCTCCTTGAAAAAGGGTTTGTCTCATTCTACACTCTCCTCTAGTCCATTATGGGAAGGACTTTGGGTCCAGGAAGGGGGTGTAGTTGGAATTCCTTGCTAAAGAAGTGTTTGAAAAGGAAGGTAGTAAGCTCCCTTTTGACCACAATTTGGTCCCAAATCTCGAGGACCGTTTTTTTAAAGTACCAAAATAGGAACTTCTTGGTTTTGCGTGGTGATGAAGCCAAGCAGGATCACCATGCTACAGCTTGGTTCATATGGAACCATTTTTTTTGCTCTCACAAATCACCCATTCTGATATTTATCGTAGGTGCACCAACCAGAATTATTCTAAAAGATTTTGGCATACCAGACCACTACTTTCTCTAGGAAGCATGAGTATCTGATTAGATAGGCAGGGTTTTTTACCACCTCAACAAAGGTGGCATTTTCAAAATAGTAATTTAAAATCCGACTTGACCATCAAGTTAGATTTTATATTCATATCCCAATGAGTCAATAATTCATTTTTCTAGCTGGTCCCAAACATAAGTTATGCATTATTAGGAGTTATAATGTGATCCATTGCTTTTCTATTAAAGAGCCAGCCTTGCTGCAGTGAAAAAAGACTTTTGAGATTTTTCACTGACAGGACATGTAAAACTTTGAATATAAATGTCCTACTTTTCAATTACCATACTCCCTGCCATGTGAGCAGCTACAGCCTACCTTAGGAGTGACTTATAAGCACAAAATAGGAAGGTTTAGGCCTGACAATTTTTTATTTTACTTTGGCAGGTCATGGAGGCAGGGCAGCTTGGTGAAATGTTTTACAGGGCTACCTTAGTGGGTGGCATAATGTGTGCTGCAGCCTGCTAGAAGGGTTTAATTTACAGGCCCTGGGTACATTTAGGACCATATACTATGGACTTATAAGTACATTAAATGTGCCAATTAGGTATATGCCAGTTTAACCATGTTTTAACGGGCTATACCACTGGTTGTCAGGAGTAAAGTGCACATAGTCTTAGGGCCAGCAAATACAGGTTCAGTCTAGAAAGTAAAATATCCAGGGGAATACTACAGAAACGATGGTCCTATCCAACAGGCATTATGTGAGCTCAGACAGCATGTGGGTCCATGATCACAATGGTCAATAAAAAAAACGTACTAATCAAATTAGAGTTTGAGGTAGAATTTTAATCTGTGGTAAAAATGCAACTCAAATGAAAAGTCTAATGTTTCGCCAGAAATTCGTAATGACTTTTGATGTATTTAGAGAGAAATATGATTAAACAAGATTGTCTCTTATATTGTTTAACTTCTGCAGGGCTTTGAGTATCTCTATGACACACCACTTCTTTTTGAGACATTCCGGCTATGAGAAGAGGTTTACATCACACACCATTCTTGTAGGCTGTTTTGGAGTTTTGATATGTGCTCATTAGAAGACACAATGATTTAGTTGAGTTTTTGAGGCGATCACGCCAGTAGTGATACAGCTTTCCCCTGTGCTCACTTCAGAGCTGTGCCACATTGTTTACCTTTTCGTGTTCTTGAATATGGTAACAACAGCATCGCATGTATCTTTGATATCTGACCTTCTACTGCCCCAGCCTCTGTTTTGTTTCTTTACACTTATTGCACGAGGTTTCTTTTAAGTGCTATCAACCTAAGCTGCCACTTCCTTTCTTAAATCACTTTCCAATTTTAAGGCTCTTCCAGGGATCTGCTTTCTTATACAGTGCACAAACAAACAAAAAGTGTCAGGGTGCTTTAGATGAATATGCATACCAGAGTAATAAAATACAATTTCCATGATATAAATAATATGTGATGAGACATATGATTCATCTACATATGCTCTCTCAGATCATTACGTTTTAAAATGATCACAGGCAACTAAACAGATCTACCCACTGATTGTAAATATCTTCGCTTTTATTATCTTCTGGAGCCGTTTAAGTCCCAGATATGTTTGCAGTTTTTAAGTTGCTTTTATTCAAATATGTTGGCTATGCATTGCAAATTCTCCCAAAGCTAGTATTTCAACATACTAATTACTCTTTCCTAGGATGCTTCTAAATGTTTTTCAGTTATTGCACATTGACATATTTGTGTGCCTGACTAAATAAGGGCAGCTAGCTCCCTGATGACTGAAAGCCACCTACATATGTTGACAGACCTGTCAGAAGTTTTATGAGATAAGGCACAGTTGAAAATCAGATATTTCTACCTAACATAGGGGCATATTATCAAGGCCAACAACGCCGCTTTAACGGCCGTTTTCGGCCGAAAAGCGGCGTTTGAATTACCTCACTATTAGCAAGGACACGCTAATAGGCATCAGCGCGTGTTTCCTTGTGTCAGCCGCCGTTCCACTAACGCCTCGCATCGCATCTCTAATGAGATGCAAAGAAGGCGTTTCCTCTCTAAACAACATGGGAAATATCGCTAACTGCACTACTCTGTATCAGCAAGCTGACCCAGAACACCCATAGCGATATAAAAAGCAGCGCTAACCGCGGTTATCGCCATCAGCTAACGTCTGCAAAATTTCAGACTTAGCTATATTTATAAAGGGAGGTGGATTCTAAGCCTAAGTCCACATCTCCCTATCACCAAGGATTCCCTTAGCGCTGTAGTTGTATCGCTGGATTTCCAGCGATGTTCCCTCATTTTGCCGCTATCGCCAGATTTTCCATCGCCTTGGAGATAAGCGTTGATGATAACGCGTTATCTCGGCGATCAAATCCGGCGATAGCCGGCGTTAAACAAATTCGCGCTAAGTGCGCTCTGCGATGTTTATCGCAGTTTATTGGTGATATGCCCCATAATCTTTTAATAACTCCATCATGTAGGATAAAATATTGGGTGTAGCTGGTACAAGTCATTACTCCATCGCAGTATTTGAAGATTTCTTATTTTGCCACCAAAATACTTTTCATTGTCCAAAAAAGGTTTGCTTCAACTGGATCAAGTAGAGCTCAGGTGTTATTTCTGAAACCTAATTTGAGAATAATGAGGCACTGTAGAAACCAATTACAGTTCCCCCCTGAATTTATCTAAAGCCCACCGGAGAACACCCACAAAATACATAAGCACACAAAGTTCTATATGAAAGCATGTCAAATGTGGACCTTCTCACAGTACTGAAGGTGTAATGTTCCACGATTTCCAAATGAAAACAAAATGCAGAACACTAAGACCTGTCTAACAACGCCACCTTTTTAAAAATTTTGGGGCATATTACTAAGGTCCGGCGATAATTATCGCTCAGCGCGCTTAGCGCGAGGATAATTATCGCCTGACTAACGCTGAATTTTATCACTGAGATAGCGTGCTATCAGCAACGCTCATCTCAACAGTGATAAAATTGCAAGCGCTAACTGCCAAATGTGCGATTATCGCTGGAAATCCAGCGATAATCACACAACTTTGGCGATAGCTTGCTGATAGGGCAGGACAGACTCAGCCATGATATCCACCTTCCATTGGATATCATGGCTAAGTCATACTGAGAGCAGGCGTTAGAAAAGTAGCGCTAACCGCGGTTAGCGCTACTTTTCTAATCGCTCTGCATGTTCGCCTGCAGCTTGATAATAGGAGAAATGTTGGTTAGCGACATTTCTCCTGTTATCCTGGGAAGGAACGCCCACTTTGCATCTCATTAGAGATGCAGAGCGAGGCGTGGGGAAAACGGGTGCTAACATGCGTTAATGCATGTTAGCACCCGCCTTGGTAATAGGGCGGTAATATTATCTCCGCTTTTTTGGCTCTTAAAGCCGAAAAGCGGAGATAATGGCCCTTGCTAATATGCCCCTTTATTTCTAGATTCTTAGGGGCATATTAACAACGAGGCGATAAACAATTATCACCGCTTTAGCGTCCGTTTTCGGACGAAAAGCGGCGATAATCTTATCACCTAATCAGCAAGGTCACGCTATCGCGTGAATCCTTGCACTATCGCCCTTTCCCCCAACGCCCATCTTTGCATCTCTAATGAGATGCAAAGTGGGCGTCACTGGACGTACCCCGGATGGGCTACGTTGCAAATATCGCCAATGTGCACATCGCGATATTTACAAGGCAGCCCACAGGATTATAGCAGACGTTAAATTTTGGCGTCTAACGTCTGCTATAATCCTGACTTACCTATGTTAGACATAGGAGATGGATTCTGCTGATACGACCACAGGGGAACATCGCACAAGACAACATCGCCTGCCCGCCCATGCACACCCAGGCAGAGGCACCCCAACCCCTCCCGCCACCCATCGGAGCATGCCCGCCCATGCACACCCAGGCCTCAATGCTCAGCTTCCGCCACCGGTGCGTAGACAGGAGGTCCCACCACGTGCCCCTGCAAGCCACAAGCCCGGGGCCTGCGGACATGGCACCCTCCACATCATGCAGCCCCGCTCCGCAGGCCACCAGGTCTCACGTTTGGTGCGGGTCTTGATTACTCCATGGCATAGGACATACCAGTGCACCCGGCACCATCGCAGGCTGCACACCCGCTCAGCCCAATGGGTGCCACCAACTCTGAGATCCCGGAAGCGACGCCACGTGGCGGTAGGCCCGCGCTGCCCGTTGGCTCTGGCCTACACTGCGGTCCAGCAGGGCACACAAAACCTGAGCTGTCCGGACCGCCGGGACGGGGCATCCTCGCAGGCTGCACACCCGCTCAGCAACTCAAGGTGCCACTGACACAGTGCACCCAAAGTCACCGTCCTGTGGCGGGGTGCCTGTGCCGTCCACAAGGCCTCGGATGCCACTAACCCTGTGCAACCCCAGTCTGCGCTACGTGGTGGTAGGCCTGTGTGGTACTCAAGGCCTCGGATGCCACTAACCCTGTGCAACCCCAGTCTGCGCCACGTGGTGGTAGGCCCGTGCCGTACTCAAGGACTCGGATGCCACTAACCCTGTGCGCAACAACTAATGGGCCCTATATGAGTGAAAACCGTGGAGCGTCCTTCATACAGTCACCACCGGAAGAGGGGAATGTGACGTCGTCGGCCCCTTATGTTGGCGGAGTCACATGGCCTGTGACGCCTGTGCCGGATGGGTGTGGTGTGTGTGAAAACCTGCCCTCAGGGAGTGGCTGTGACATGCTGACAACTAGACCAGTGACCTGCACACCACCAGCGAGTACGGCTGCGACGGGTAGCAATGAGGGCCCCCCCTCGGGGCGTTAGCGGAGTGGTCTGGCCTGCCGTATGCCGGACCAGTGCAGGGCTTGCAACAATGACTCGTGGGCTCTGGGCATGGTCCAGTCCATGTCCGGACAAGGAAGTGACTGATGCGTGTGTCCCTGTTGTAGTGTCCACAGGACCCGGTACACAAAATGCAATGTTGCACCCTCTGACTGGCATCCCACAGGATGAACATCATTGACGCAAGGGAAGGCACTGTCCCCACATTCATCCACACATCCATACATGAATGACGTAAGACATTACACAGCAGTGCGTCACTGGATGTTTATTTGCACATCCAGTGCAGTCATGCAGCTGGAGCGGTACAGGGCAATGCCGAGCACACTACACAATATGGGCCAGTGGAGGGCCAGCCAGTGTCCATCCGGGGATGACCTGTACTGCGGAAGAGGAAGGGTACAGTCCGCAGTCTGTCCGCCGTGTCATTGGTCATCAAACAGGATGTGGCAGTCCATGTCGCTGTCCAAGGTGAGTGCATCGGAGTGTATCGGGGGTCAGTGGTAGGTCTTGAGGCCATGTGCGGCACCAAGCAGAAACAGGCAAGGGGGCGGAAATGAACGCTAGTGCCTCCTTCTGAACTCAAGCCTATCCACGTCCTCGGATGTGTGCTCTGCCCCACCTGTGGGTGTTGCAGTACCGGCTGCGGCACTGTGTGCCACTGACACATCAGGGGCCGGAGGAGGATTGTCTGCCGCACTGTGTGGCAGTGACACATCAGGTGCCGGAGTGGATACGCCTGCCGCACAGGGAGGCACTGACACACCAGGGGGCGGAGATGTGGATGTTGGGGGGGCAGCAGCATTTATCATCGCCACGCCTTGTGGCTGCAATGCCATGATGAGGACATGCAGGGCCTGGTAGATGCCAGCTACATTTCGCTGATGTGCAGCGGTGGCTGCCATCCTCTCCGCCTCCATCCGCACCATGTCCTCCATGAGCCTCCGCATGTGTGCCAGCTCACGGCTGGGCTCGCTGGAGCCACTCTGCGCGGACAGGTATTCTTCCCTCCGTGTCATGACTCCAGCGATGTCAGTCAGGGCTCGTTGAAGACCATGGGGCAGACATAGACACCCAAGGATGGCATCCAGTTTGGTAGCCATGAGGTCGAACCCCACCCACACCTGCTCAGCTGTCTCCCTCTGGGCCTCCAGCACACGGCGTTGGAAGGCCATTTGTTGTTCCTGGGGGACTTGGGAGGGAGCCGGGGCTGTGGGTGCCTCCTGCTGGGTGGTTTGGGTGGTGGGTGGGGTCTCCTCAATGTAGCTGGGCTGCCCTGCTCCTGGAGGTGAGTGGCGGATGAGGTCAATGATGTCTTGGATGGTTTGGGTGTCGATGCTGGTGTTGTCCTCCTCGTCATCAGTGAAGAGTGGCTGGGACTGCTCTGAAGGAGGTGTTGACGATGCCCCTGCGATGTGAAGGGGAGATGGTGTATTACAATGTGTCCACATGTATGTAGCCGCATGGTACAGGTTGACATTCAGACAGCATGGCATTGTACATTGTGACAGTCTGACAGTCTGTGGGTCTGGGCGAGGACTCAGGGTCATTGTGGGTGTGCACTGTGCCCTGCTTGCTTGTGCATGTGTGCCATTGTGGCCATCTCCCCCCGTCCCCCAGTACCTGGTGGTTACTCACCCTGTTGCTGTGGTGTTGTGTCCTGTCGAGCAGTGTCCGGTCCCCCGACTCCAGCCACAGTCTCCACACTGATGACTGTCGACACCAGCTCCTCCATGTCATCCAGCTCCAGCTGTGGTGCTGGGCCCCCACTTCCGGTCTGCGTTGCTGCCTTCTGGTTGGCGGTGAGTTTCTCCTTGGTCTTCCGCTTAATGTCATTCCATCGCCTCTTGACCTCGTCCATTGTCCGCTTGTGCTCTCCGACGGCATTCACCTTGTCGACGATGTCCCGCCATATTCCATTTTTGGTGCCCAATGACACGTTGGAGGTGACGAAGAGTTGTTGATGGTGTTCCATCACCTCAGTGACTATGATCCTGTTCGCCTGCAGACTGAACTTGGGCTTCCTCGTCTACTTGTCCTTGCCCTTCCCTGTCCCCGAGGTCCCAGGCTGGTCGTCCGGGGTGCTTGTGGGGTTGCGCTCGTCCTCTGCGCCTGCTACGGCTGCCTCCATAGTGCTTGGGTGTTGGTCAGTTTGTGTGTGGGTGTTTTTTCTACTTTTATGGTGATTTTTGACGCCTGCCAGGTGTGTGTTGCACGCCTGGCGCTGCTTGTCGCTGGTTTCCTCATTGCGCTTTGGCCCATCGCGTGTTTTTTGGTGTTGTGGTTTGTGTTTTTATCTCCATCGTGGTGGTTGTATTGCAGACATTGTCCGCTTTCGGCAGAGTATCGCTTGCTACCCGCCTTGTTGTGAATTCCACGTTGACACAGGGTTATTTTCCCGAGATAGGCTGCGATATGGAAAGTTGCGTTACGCTACTCTTGCGGTAGTTATCGCACGTTCTTGTGAATATACCCCAAAGTGTCATAAGGATGACCTCCTCTTCAAACCACTGGGACATATTGAGCTACAAGAGGCCTTTTCTGCAGCTGCCCAGCTGACCAGTTCTTACTGGACCTGCTCTGGATGCTACTGCTCGCTTCCACTAATGTGAGTCGTGACCCCCAAGTGATGTACTCAAGGTCCTGGACCCCATGGGGGCATCCAAGTGAACCACTCCTAACTCTTCCTAAAACCTAGGACTTTTGGGCTTTTAAGGCCTTCGGAGGCCTGAGCCCAGCCACCCAGGCTGATCCGAAGATGGTGCATTCCCTCTGGGCCAAAGATACAGGTTGGTCTCGTGTGAAGCTTTTCCGTAGCAGTAAATCTGATTCAGCTGGACCTTGCGGAGATGGTCTCTGCTTTGTGGAGCCTTCCTCAGCTACAGCCTTGCCCTTCTGGAAGAATCCAAGCTCCAAAAATGTGGTGTAGTCCGAAGGTAGAAATCTTCATCAGGCTAAGACTCAAAAAGTATATGGCCAATAAAGGATCTTCTCTTGGCACTAAATTCATATTCCTCCCATTCTGAGCTTCTCCTTCAAAAAGTGAAAAGCTTCACCCAGAGTTCGTGCAGCAGATATCTGATGACGTGGAGCCCTCTTCAGTCACAGCCTGCTGCCTTTCCTTGCTGACGATTTTTACTCCCATTTCCGAGACTTTCGGCCTTATTTACAACATTTTGGTGCAGGGCAGCATCCCAAGGCTTCTTGCGGCACTGCCCTGCGTCAAAAGAAAAGGTCAGGAAGGCCCTGTCTCTATGAGATGCGGCACATTCCTGTCCTCCTTCAAAGCGCTGGTGCAAAAATAGCTGCCACGTGCCAACACAGGCATCCTTGACCATGGTGCAAGGGTGCCTGTGTTGAAAAAAGGTTGTGTTTCTGCATGAAGGGACACCTTTCTTCACAAAAACAACTAGTGCGCCTGCCCTGGGCAGGTGCACAGTTTTTATGTATTCCCAGATTTACGCTATCTTGTAATTCTGGCAATTTGTCAAAACCCATGAGCGTTGAGCTGGAACAACCATCGCAATGCCCATGGCATGCCTACCCCACTAATTGTGGGGCAACGCAGTGACTTGTGCTGCATTGCCTTACACCATATCTACGAGGACATGAAAAGCCACGCAGGGTGGTTTCCTGTGGTCTCATAGATATGGGTAAGCCCAGTGCGCTGCCAGAGCATCAAGAAAAATGACGTTCCGGCAGTGCACTGGGCTTTTAAATAAGTCCCTAAGTCCAAAGGTAAAGCTACTGACCAGGTCGAACCTGGTGTTTGTGTGCGACCCGTGCTCCATCACTGTCAGCCTTATCTTGCGCCTAGGTACCGCTTTTGCCACTATTTTCACATTTACACTTTAAAAAATCATAACTCTGGTTCTCCTTACTGGAGTTTTGACATTTTGGTGGCATTTTATTCACTAAAATGTACTCTATGTTTCTAAATTTGTTTCAGATTTTTCTTGTGTTTTGTTCTAACTTTAGTACTGTGTCGGTACTACATAACACATTGCCTCTAAGTCAAGTCTCTCTGCTCTGTTCCATAGCTACAAGGGGGTAGAGTTCAGGTTAATTTAGCAGCTTTAAGAGTTTGCCTTGACAAGGTTTGTGGTTATTACTTGAGGTGGGTACTCACCCTCCTCAACTAATAACCCAATTTACATAACTAGTTTCCTGCAACAATTTGCAAATTAATTCTCGCACCAAGGACCTCATTTAAAGCAAGATTTGTTGCTAGATAACAGGGGCTGGAATCTCTGATTCTGACCAGTATTTCCATATCAAATTCCAGAATGGACAATAACCACAGTGAGGAAGGGCATATGGGGCTCCAGGGGTGCACAGGTGGGTAGTAGTGCAGGGTAGACTTTTACTTGTCCAAGGGACCATTGTCTGCTTCTCCTAGACTGCTGCCTGGGTCCGGCCTGGGCCAGGTAATAGTGCTGCCTGCAGTCCTTGACCCTGCAGCATTGTGAAGGCTCTCTGGACCTGAAATTATTGGTTCCAGAGTTAGCAGAGCTGTTCATTTTGGAAACGTAGACACTTGGAATTTCTAAATGAGATATTTCACCTGGAGTTATTGCTTTGGACATAATCAGGGGCCAATTCCATGTAGGGGTGGGCTGAACTTCTGCGGAATTCTGTGGAGTTACCCAAAAACTCTGCGGAATTCTACACAGTTCTGCAAGCAACGGAATTCCGGTCCGCCTTACACGCTCGTCGTGACATTTACAAAAAATACCACCATCAGTTGGTCTAGGTTTTGGCTTCTATTCTGGGACTTTGGTTTACCCCAACATACTTTCACTCACAGAATGCAAAGCAAGAGCTGGCATGGACAATAAATTACTCATGCATGTGATGATGCACAACGCGCTATCACGTGATCAAGTCAAACTTTAGCGCTCTGCTTTATTTAAAAGAATCTCTAATCTTTAGCTGAGCCTTGCAGGATCCTGTGTCACTGGGTTAATGGAAATATCCATATTTGAAATTGGAGGGCCACAGTCCTGTATGTATGTGATGGTATGTGTGTCCCCGACCCCTCCAATCATAGTGGACTCACACTTCTTTTGTTTACATAGGGAGGTGGACTCTACTTCACAGGAGTGAGGGACATTAAGGTAGCGGCTGGTGCATGACTGGCCTGCGATAACCATGGTGGACAAACAAAAGCACGAGGACTGAGTACCTCTTGAGGCGGTGCCGGTGGGCTCCTTGATAATAACTTCCCAACAGACAAGTTGCCTGTGCACGTCCAAACTGCCACCCCACATCTCCCACTGCTCACAGCATTCTTCTTTTGGACCATGTGATCCATCTTCTTGGCAATACGGATGATTTGATTTCATCCTAGATACCGATGGCGGCAATGCACACTGTGCTTTACTGATGGTAGCTGGGTGTCAGCCAGTAACTTGAGCCAGGCAAAGCAGCAGCACAGGCAGCAGCTCACCAACCGCCAGGCAGAAGGGAATCACTCACCGAAGACCAAAAATATTCATAGGTAATCGACAGCTGAGCTTCTCAGCACAATGGCTGCAAGAAAGGAGCCAATCACAAGAGCGCACTATCTCAACCTACCAAAGCGAGCCTTAGATTTACAACCATTCTGTTATCATTCTCATAAACCTGTATAGTTTATATTGGTGGCCTGTAAACTCTGACACGTGTCGGTCAGTGAACTTTTTGCCGAACTCAGTGCTCCAACCAGAGCGTAGAGTGGGCAAAACTCATGAACTCTGCTGGTGGAGTGGAGCTTACTGCTCACCCCTAATTCCATTGTACATGTGCAATAATTACTGCATACCCAATAAATATAGACGTCCGATATTATGAAATTTACTCAGTGGAGTAATTACATTTACAACCTGTTCCAAGTTCCACCAATTAAAATATGTTTCAGATTGTTTCTGAACACCTTATTCAGGACAATTTATAACGTTTAACATAGTGAAATGTCTCTGTGGAAATTACATGTGTGCAGTTATTAAATGTGTTTTAATGAACATGTACATTAATTGCAGTAAAACTTGGAATCCTGGATTGTCTCACACCTTCCGTTTGTGTCTAACTTGGGATTTCAACAGACTTCTGAATAAGGGGCTATTTTTTCTGCAAAATAAAGTATTTATGGAGTTTTTGTGCAAGTTGAAAATTAAATTGCATTTTTTTTTAAAACTTGTTAACAAAATTTTGTGATTTAGGGGCTCATTTAAAAGTTGGTGGAGAGGGAACTCCATCGCAATGGTATTGGAGCCTCCCCTCCAACAGAATGGTCTACCTGCCCGATATTGATTCTAGCGGACCATAGTTTAGTGACGGTGGAGACTACTCCATCTTGGCATGGCCAAACTTCTATGATGGAGTAAAAGATGTCAAAGATTTCAGATGTATGTCCACCCACCTAATTTCTAAGGGAGGACATAAAGCAGTTTTTAATGCTGGTCATCGCCAGGAAAAACCTGGGAGTAAGATGCACTGAAAAGTGCTTATGCCCACCCTCGCCACGGGAGCCATGCGCTGGGACATTGTTTATTTTATTTTCAAAAAGAAAATCCCGCCGTAGGATTTTCTTTCTGAAAATAAAGAAAAAATAATGAACTTTGCATTATGGCTCTGTCATGTTTGATAGAGGCATGCGGCAAAATTATAATGCATTGCCAGTAAACGCTTTGACGGCAGTCCCTGCAAATGCTTGAAATGTCTGCCGGGAGGATGAACATTTAAAACTTTGGTGGGCAGCACCTCCGTCAGGGTGACAGAGTAATTTACTCTGTTACCCTAGTGGAGGTTGGACCTTCCACCAAGAACTACATCTTCCACATAGGCATTGTTCGGAATTGGGGCATTAGTTGAGTTGGTTGAGAACCCCCCTCTAAAAATAATTACAATCCTTGCAGGGTGAACCACAAAAGTAACTAAATAAACCTATACTAGGTAAAAATAGAGTCAAAAGGAGCAAAGCACCAACTGCAGGTATGTGGTCACACCGGACTGGGACAAAGTTAAAAGTTCAGGCTGACCACGGTAAAGCACAAGCCGGGTATGGGACCAGGTTTGGCACACTGGAAGTTGTATCTTCTATCCTTCAGGGCTATACGATTCTGTGATTCGAGGTTCTTCATCGTATCCGGTGAAGCCAGTGATCAGGACCTGCCCAGTGCTGGGATGCACTCTGCGTCGGATCTGGTGAAGCTGAGGCTCAGTAGCAGTCTGGTGCTTCAATGCGAGGCTCTGCATCTCTATGCACCTCTCAGCACACTTAGAAGTCAGGACTCACTCCCACAGATGGGGACCAGGTCAGGTCCAGTTGGGTCTTGTCAGCGAGAATACAGAAAAGCCTCTGGAAGCTTGTTTTGTCCTGGGAGGTGAGCCAACTGACCCTTGGAGTCACTTCCAAAGTCCTGGGCTTAAGGAAAGTGGGTTCAATTTTCCTTCTTTAGACACTAGGGCAGTCCTTCTTCTGAATCTTCTTAGGTCCAGGAGTGTTTTGAATTCAGGTTCTGGGATTGCCACTTTTATGCCTATACTCTTAAACTAGTTCTGGCTAGTTCTTCACTCCTTCATGGGTTTTGCTCCAGCCATGCTAGTGAAGCAAAGGGCAGGTAGGCTCAGGTGTGAGCTGCATGAGGGTAGCCTTCTTCCAAAGTCAGGGAGGCCTGCATACAGCCCCCATGCTACAAGGAAGGAATAAATATTATACACCACAGGAGAGTCATTAAATGTCAGTTGACCCTGGACACTGGCAGAAAGGCACATTTGGCTTAGGCAGGAAAATGCCAACTTTCTAAAAATTATATTTTCTTCCACAAATCCTTTTGTTGATTTCTTTTTTCAGAACAAAAAACAACATAGGTATGCCCATTTCCTTGCATATCATTGGACTTTCCTAAAATCACCATGGATCTTTACACTGCATCCTCTGAGTAGTTATCAAGCTAGCTGTTGGACATGGCCCTTCTTAGGGGGATTTCCCTAAAGCTTTTAGCTTTTTCTCCTCTTGAGTTTTGCTGATTCGTGGCCTGAGGACTCTGGGCCCTTTCCCACTGTAATGCAGGGTGAAAGTGTATGTGCACTTCCTACCCATGCTAGGAAGTGGTGCTTACTTGATTGGTTTGGGTACTGTAGTGGTAAATGCCCTTTAAAACGGTACACCACACACCCAGGGCAAATACTGCACTGGCAAATGGTGGGATGCAGCACTGATTGTGCCAATCACCAGAATAGCCGTTGAAACATGTATCAAGTCTGCCATTGCAGGCCTGTGGGTGCGCAGTTCCACCTGTGCTCAGGTTGGCATTTGTAACTCATTAGCCAACCCTGAGTGGGCCTTCTACTACCACTAGAGCACCCCTAGGGTAAGCCCTGAGGGGTGGAGCAAGTGGTAGGTGAAAGGCAGGGCAGGTACACATGGGTGTTCCCTGCCATGGGTTTTCCCTGCCAGGTAGTGAAGGCATGTGGGTTTTTCCTACCTAGGAGGTCAGGTCTTCCCATGGGACAACACTTGGATTTTTCTGATTCTCTATTACTGGCTTTAGAGCTCTGGGAACTTTCCCACTCAAAATGCAGTGTGAAAGGGCACATGCCCTTCTTACACAGATTAGGAAGTTGTGTTTAGCTGATGTTTTTAAACATGCCACAGTCACTTATACCTATGAGGTTTTTACACATGTGTCAAGCCCGCCACTGCAGGCCTGTGTGTGTGCAGTTGCATTTATGCTTAGGTTAGCCTTTCTAAACCACTGGCTAATCTGGCTAATTCAGAGGGGACCTTTCACTACCATCAGGGCAACCCTGGGGTAAGTCTTAAGGGGTGAAGCAAGTGGTAAGTGAAAGGCAGGGCGGGTACACATGTGTGTTCCCTGCCCAGGTAGTGAAGAATACCCATGTGTGTTTTCACTACCTATGAGATTTGCTCTTCCTATAGGTTAACATGGGGGAATAGTTGAAATTACTTCAAGCTGCAATAGTGGCTTATAGGGTAGCAGCTGCATAATGTTTCCTATATTTGGATTCACAATGGCAAACCCTCTCCTGTGGTAAAGAGGGATTTGTCCTTAATAGCTTAGAAATGCCACTTGTAGAAAGTGGAAATTTCTCTGCTCTAAAACTCTTTGTGTGCCTTTTAGTTTGATTCCAGGCACCACATTGGAGGCTGGGGGAACAGATCTGTGCATTCCCCAGAGACAGCTATAAACATTGGGCATGCAACTGGAATGACAGACCTCTGCTATTTGAGGGCCTGGCTGGATAGATTGGAAGGAGAGGTTTTGACACTTGGCCTCTGAGAAGCCAGATCATGGTCCCACTAAAGATTCAGATCTGCATTCCACAGCACCGTAGCAGACAGGAATGAAATTTAGGGGAGACATCAGCAGGGTAGAGATACACTTGTGGAGATGTGGGACCGGAGATCCGGGAATTGTGTGGTGCACACTGTCAGAGGAATCTGTTGTGCACAAGGAGGATTACTGCTGTTGGAAGGGACTGTGCACCCTGCCTGAATAGTGGCTAGACTGGGCTGACTACCTGCTGCTGTGTGGCATCCTGAAGTGTGCTCTTGAAAGGCTTGTTGACTTGCCCCCTGTTCTCTTGTGGAGGTCTCAGAAACATCAAAGACCTCCTGCAAGGGTCCCACACCATCTACTTGTGACACCTGGAGAGCGGTGCCCTCTTAAGTGTCCACATCATTCTGCTGGATCCCAACTGGTAGCATGGCGTGAGCGTGGAACAAAGCATTGTGCCTGGAGCCCGTATTACCTGGTGATAAGCCCCAAAAGTACTGCCTGCATCTAAGGAGTGTGGCCCCTGCATCGGGGGGCCTCAACACATATAAAGCTTCTTGTTGGGGGTCAGTGGATTCACCGGTTGTGGGACCCCGCGTGGCCCACTGTGTTAATCGTGCTGTATCTCTCTTGTGCGACACAGCGTCTAAATGCTCAATGTATGCGGTGTCTGATTCACAGGTTGCAACCTTCGGAGTTGAGCACATACCTGTAGTAGTGCCTCATTCTACCTCTTGCAGCACTGCTGAACTTCCGCCTGTGTGTATGAATGGAATTGTCTGGTGGGACTCAGATCAACATGCACGAGACATTGTGCCTCATTTCCAGGGAGGTACGGAATTTGTAACCCTTCATTGTGTGTGACTGGAATTGTCTGGCGTGACTTAGATCAATGCCCACCAAACATTTTGCCTCATTTCCAGGGAGGTACGGATTTGTAACTCTTCATTGTGTGTGACCGGAATTGTCTGGTGCCACTCAAATTAATGCTCACCAGATATTGTGCTTTCCAGGGAGGTACGGAATTTTCAACTCTTCTCTTGTGTGTGACAGGAACTGGCTGGTGCGACTCGGATCAACGCACACAAGACGTTGTGCCTCATTTCCAGGGAGGTACTGAGTTTGCAACTTTTCATTGTGTGTAATCGGAACTGTCTGGTGCGACTCATTCAACGTGCACCAAATGTTGTGGCTCATTTCAAGGGAGGTGCAAAGGAGCAGCTTTGTGATCCATTGTGCTCGGATTGCCTGACTGCTACTTTGATCGACATGCGTCTGACGTAGTGCCTCCTTCTTCCGAGAGGCTCCCCTGCTTCATCATTCTTTCATCGATTGTTCCTTTTGCGCCCTCAGTGTGGTGGACCAACTGCCCTCTCCTCACCCGGCCCTGATGACTTTGTGTTGCCAGGTAGTATTGCCCAGATCATACCTGGGTATCAGAGTAATTGACTGGGCTAAGGAACGCTTCCAAGAGTGATCAGAAGCGGGTGAAGAGACTGCGTAACCCTACCTGTGCTTCACAGAAATAGGCTGGTACTGGAAGGGACAGTGTGGAATCCTTTTATTGAACAAGTATCGCCCTCAGCCCCTTTTCTGCACTGCATACCATGGGTGAACATCCAGAGTAGTGGCCAAACCCCCATTTGTCGACTGACGCCTAATTATCCTTACTACCTACCCCCACCATCTTCATTTGGACCGTGACTAAGTGTGACTCTGGCCACGCTCAGCTTAGTAACAGGGGGAAGGCTTTCTTTATCTCTAGCCCATGGGTGTAGGGTAGTATATGATAGATAGGAAGGAGGGTCCCTCTATATACCCCTTAGCTGAATAGTTGCATTGCCTTAATTTTCTGGGGAGTAAAGAAAATTTACTGTGAGAGGTAATCTATAAGTGTCTGTCATCTGCCAGTAACTTTTTTATCAGAATGGTTTAGTTTATATTTCATTTGTTACATTTTTAAGGTTTGCCATATCCTATGGAACAAGAGTTCACTTGAGGGGGGGGGGGGGTCCGCCCTCTTCCAAAATAGGGCAACAAGATATTTAGTCACCCCTACCATATGTCTTATAAGTAGCCAATCACCACCCATCATGCCTTGCAAATTTGCCAATTTTTTTCCCCACTCAAGATTTCATGATAGGTGGGTTTCGGGTATCCCACTTCCCCAGTATTTCATTCCAAAATGAAATGAACACAGGCCCACCATATATGTAGGAAAGTACCAGGTTCTTGATTGCATTGCTAGCATATAGCTGCTGTAGAGGGAAATATTTTAATCAGCCTCACTGGGAAAATGTGCCACTGGTACCTCACTTTATACACAGATTCCCTTTGAGGAATGCTACTGAGTGACTTGAAGATGTCTCGCCACAATTGTTGCCAGGTTATGCTTGGTATGTCCCACTGCAAGTCTCCCTTCCATTTCTTTTGAAATGGGTGTGCGTTGTTTGGTATGGAGGCCTGTAGGACTTGATACATTCATGAAATCAGCCCCTTTGAGTCAATAAATATGTGAACTAGCTTTTTAAATTGTGTGAGTGGATGGGTTCAGGCTGCAATGTTCAAAGGGTGTAATGCCATGGGTCGCCGTTGGGAGTATTCGAGACGGGTTTTCCTGTTCACATTGATCACATAATTTGATAGAATGCTCCTTGAAAAAGGTCTTGCAGTATTCTACACCATCCTTCAGTCCATTCAGTGGGTGGGGGGGTTTGGGTCTAGGAAGTTGGGATTTCTTACTAAAGCAGTGTTTGGGGAAGGGAAAGTAGTAAGCCCACTTTTTACCACCTTCTAGTCTCAAATTTTGAGGACCCTTTTTGTCAAAGTAGCAATAGGCTAGCTTTTTGGTCTTGCGTGGTGGAGCAGCCAAGCCAGATCCCATCGTAGTCAGCATGCTACAGCTTGGTCCATATAGAACCAATGCTTTTCATTCTCCCTAGCCACCTATTCTGATATACATCGTAGGTGCGTTGCCTGGTAGTATTCTAAAAGATTTGTCCATGCCAGACTGCCTTTTTCTCTAAGAATCATTGAGTATCTCATTAGATATACAGGGTTTTTATCACCCCGCAAAAATAGTGGCATTTTCAAACGACTATTTAAAATCTAACTTGACCATCAGGTTGTATTTTAAATTCCTATTCCAATGAGTCCTTGAATAATTTTTCTAGCTGGTTCCAAACAGAAGTTATGCATTATAAGGAATTATAATCAGGTGCACTGGAATTATGTGGCAGGGGAGAGCAGTGCAGCAGGGTTGACTAAATTATGCAGCTAGAAAAGGCAAATTATGCAGCGTAATGCGCATTTTGTGATAGTAAATTGTATAGGAAAGGAGGTTACCGGTTGAGGCCGGTGAAACTCTACTCATGTAGCAACCAGAATTTATGTTAGTGTTAAGTCGCAAGCAAACCCCGAATTAACCTGTACTTAACTCTCTGGTAGCTTGGCACAAAAGCAGTCAGGCTTAACTTAGAAGAAACATATAAAGGGGCATATTTACAAGCCCCTTGCGCCACTTTTGCGCCGCCATTGCGTCACGCATGTGACGCAGCGGCGACGCAAACCATGCGCCGCGTTGCGCTATATTTACAACGTGACGCATCTGGGAGATGCGTCACGTAGTAAACCCCTGCGCCACATGAAACCTCGTCCAGGTTTCATGTGGGCGTCCGGCGCAGGGGCGGGCGTTCCGGCGCAGGAACGCCTCGGAAAAGTGACGTAGTGAAATCTACAAGATTTCATGCAGTCACTTTTCCGGCAGCTGGTGCGTCAAATCCTTACGCCTGCTTCAAGCAGGCTTAAGGATTGACGCACCATGTTAGAGATAGGGAAGGTTGGAACAGTGCTGGAGTTGCGTCGCGCTTGCGACACAGCTTCAGCACTGCGCTCAGCCTTCCGCCCGGCTGATGCGTCACGCATCTGCTTATCCTGCGCCACGATGCGCCGCATTGTAAATGCGGCGCATCGGACTATGCGCAAGGGTAAACTGCGTGACGCATTTTCCCTGGCGCATCCCTGCTGATATGCAGGGATGCGCCAGGGAACGTAAATATGCCCCAAAGTACTTATGCAGCACTTCAAACAGTAAGAAAGTGAAAACACAAAACAAGAAAACTCTCACACCAATATAGAAAAAACTGAGTAAAATGCAATAACTTACTTGACATCAGAACAATAAAAATCCAATTAGTAGAAACGGAGATATGCAATTTGAAACATTTTAGTGACAATGGCGCTGAAAAGCACAAAGTGCCAACTGTGGATGTTTGAAAACTCCAGACCTGGACAAAGTCACAAGTTCAGGCTGACCCCGATGGATTGCAGATCAGCTACAGGGACCCCATTAGGCCCGCTGAACAGAGTACCTTAAAGCATGGTTTGCAGAGGAATGTGAGGATCCTCATCGAAGATGTGTTGGGCAGCCGAAGCAATGCGTTGTTTCTGAGGTGCGGCGAGGCAGTGCTGTGAGATCCTGCATCATCATCGAGAATCCTGGTGACGAAGGCTTGCAATGCGAAGTCCGGCATCGAGGATGCATCACATAGTTGGGGCAGTGAATCTGTCCAGAGGAGCTGCGATGTGGAGTCTGGTGTTTTTGTTGAAGCTGCCATTGACAAGGGATGCGAGGCCCTGTGCCAAGGATGCATCACACAGGGGTGGTTCTGAAGAGATTTTGGACTGTAGAGGTTTTTGTGATGGGTCCAATCCATGCAGCAGGGTGATGTGTTGTTTCTGCTGGGAGCTGAGCTGTGCAGCAGTTGAGATGTGTCGGTTCCGCTGGATCCAGAGAGGCTGGCAGAGCACCTTAGGCGCACTTCCAAGGGTCAAGGACTGGGGTGGCACCACTTGGCTGGGTAGACTCACAGATAGGAGAGTCCAGGTGCTGGGTTCAAGGTTGTTGGAGCCTTCTGTCCCTGAAGCTTCAATCAAGAGGCCATCCAACTAGCCCTTGGAGTCTCTTTGGGGTCCTGGGTTCAACAGATGCAGGTCTAGTCCTTCCCACCAAGCAGGAGGGCAGCAGGCAGCAGATTAGCACAGCAGGGCAGAAGACCTTCGGAGCAGCTGCTCAGCAGAGTGACAGTCCTTTCATCAGCACAGTAGTCCTTCTACCTGGCAGAGTATCTAAAGATACAGAAGTGTACTGAACAGTTGGTGTCTGAGGTCCAGTATGTATACCCTGTTGTGCATTTGAAGTGGGGAAAAAGCTTCTAGAGTCATGCCTTTGAAGTGCACAGGTGCCCTGCCTTTTTTGTGTTGGCTCCAGACCAATTACAGGGGCAATGCAGCCCTTTTGTCTGAAGGCAGGATACAGCCTATTCAAGTGTCAGTGATTGCCCTTCCAGACCTACTTAAGTTCCCTATTGTGTGTGACTCTCTAGGAGGAATACACAAAGCCCATCTGTCAATTACACCCAGTCATGTGACCCAGAAACAGACTGCAGACACCAAATTTCTAGGGCAGGAAAATGCTAACTTTCTAAAAGTGCTACCAAAGGGGATGATGGACGGACCGTCAAAGTTCGCCCTAAGTTGGCAGGGTATGCCCAGACGTGGGTCCCTTGCTCACTTTGCCACTGGATTCAAGATAGCCTGGCTGATGAGGGTTTTGAACCCGAAACCGGTCGCAGGATGCTTGTTTCCGGTCCAGGGAAGACATGGCTTGGCAGTTCGGGCTGGACTGTTCCCATGAGGCACAGGGTCAGACTGATTTGCATATGGCCATGTCTGAACTGGGGTGGTGGAGTGAGCTAAAGAATGATGATGCATTAAACCCAGATCAGTTGACTGGGGGTGAGTGTTTGATTTGCTCTAACGCTCCGTCCATCATCCCCTTTGGTATAACTTTCTAAAAGTGGCATTTTCAGAATTGTAATTTAAAATCTGACTTCACCATACAATTCCAGAGATACCAAATATGAATGAGTTACCTGTTCCCATTTGGAAGTTATATCTTATTAAATGTAATAAGGTAACTCCAATGCGATCCTGTGGGAGAGGTTGTCCTTGCAGTGGTGATAAACAAATGTAAGAGTTTTTCACTACCTGGGCATTTAAAACTAAAAAGGACATGACCCATTTTTAGGTGCACTGCACCCTGCCCTCTGGGCTGTCCAGGACCTACCCCAGTGGTTACTTACATGTATTAAAAAAAGAAGGTTTGGGCCTGCAAAAGGCTTTTTTGTCCCGGTCAAAATGGCAGTTTAAAACTAGTCCCACAGGCTGCAATGGCAGACCTGATACATGTTTAAAATGCTACTTAAGTGGGTGGCAGAACCTGACCTGTAGGCCCACTAGTACCATTTAATTTGCAGTCCCCGGGCGAGGGTAGTGCTCCTTTATTAGGGATTAACAATTAAATTAAAATATGCCAATTGGGTATACACTAATTCTACCATGTTTTAAGGAGAGAGCACATGCACTTTAGCACTTGTTAGCAGTGGTAAAGTATACAGAATCCTAAAGCCAGCAAAAAAGAAGTCAGCAAAATAAGAGGTATGAAGACAAAAAGGTATGGGGAAAACCATGGCAAGGATGCCAGATCAAAAACCCAGCATTCAAAAAATTATAGCCCACAAAAGTGAAAAAAGTACTGAAAAGGGACAGCTTTCCCAGCCCTGGGAATATATCTTAGAAACGGAGGGGCAGATTTACAAGAAACTGGCGCATCTGTATAGATGCGTCAGTTTCCCTGCGCCTGCGTGAAAAACCCTTGCACCACCATAGATGCACCGTGTTTACAATATGGCGTACTATGGCGCAAGGATTGACAGATGCGTCAGAAATTATGACGCATCTGTTGGCGGAAAAGTCACGCATTGCTGGAGTCATGTCGCAAGCACGACGCAACTCCAGCAATGCGTGTTGTGGCCTATTCCCAATACACTGCGTCACTCCTTACGCCTGCTTTAAGCAGGCATAAGGTTTTGACGCAGTGGCGTCCTAAAAGTCACGCAGTGAAATCTTGTAGATTTCACTGCGTCACTTTGACGAGGCTTTCCTGCGTGGGAACGCCTACCCTGCATACCTTATACCTGACGCAGGTATAATGTCACGCAGGGCTTTACAACGTGACGCATCTCCCTAGATGCGTCACGTTGTAAATTTGCCACATTTTTTACGCCGCTGTTGTGTCACAAAAGTGACGCAACGGCAGCGCAAAAGTGTCGCAGGGGGCTTGTAAATCTACCCCAGAGATTCAAGGGATTGCTGAGGTTAGTACTTCCACATGACCCCCCCAGATCTCTACCCCACTAGAGAGGCAAGAAGGCCTGCATGCTAGTGTGGGTTGTTCAACTCTATTTTAAGTAGGATTCTGGTGTGAAGATTGTTGGAGCGATTTCAGTAAAGCTGACCAACTATGGATTGATGCAGATTCAGTAGCCTATCACAGGAATATTCCTAAATAAGCTCTCGCTACCAGGAATTCCTGGTATATTCGTTTCCCATAAAGCACGATTTATTAGTTATCTTAATTTATTGCATAGAGGCATGGCCATGTTTCCCACCTTGGGCAAGTAGGCCATATCTCTATTCTAGATATGCTAATCTTATCCAGCCCTCTCCTAATCAAAGCTGTAAACCACTCCTCCGTGTAGTCTAACTTTCATGCCTCTCAGAGACTGTGGTTCCAATATATATGCAGTGTTTTCTCTGCTTGAAGAGTTTGCCTGTAGTGTTGTCCTTAAGACAAGTGTTTATTAACACAAAAGCTAGTATTGCCCATAGTGTGGGCAGACCTGCAAAACTTACATTTTTCCCCTGGCCAGTGCTTACTAAACATATGACTGGACAGGTCTGTCATTTTCAAGTCTTTTAATCTAGGCCTATTATCTTCTGATAGACTGCAAACTGTGATAGGTCATGAGATGGAAGACCCTTTTGTCCTGAGAGAGGATTAATTATGTTAAATTCACACCTCAAACAGCTTTCCTGATGTAGAAAGAATATATCAAAATTACCTACAAGGAGCCCTGGCAAATATTCACCTAGGCTAGCTGGTTCTAAAGACAGTTTCAGAAAGGCGGATGTGAACAACATTTCTAAAAACCATTCATGTAACATTTGTACTAAAAACCTATGTTCCCCTAAAGAGCTATAGTTTTATTAATTAGTACAATGCTACAAGGATTAGACTTTCAGCTGGTCTGAGACAAAATTGACTTTTAAGCATTGTGCAAATTTACCAATGTGTAAACACTCACTTCACCTATGATAATAAACATGTATGTCCTTATTGTTCCTTGAACATGCAAATTGTCCCAACTTCCATGTATTAAATTTGAACGTTATACAACTCTGATTTGTATTTCACAGCACACTAACAACTGGCATATGTTGTAGAATGGGTTTGTTCTATTTAGTATACTCAGATTTTTTTGATCACCCAGTGTTGGACATTTTAGTGTGTGTGAGTCGTACTACATATGTCTCAACCACGTTTTCCTGCCAGTGTCTGCTTTTTAAGATAAGGCCACTTCGACGCAGCTAGTGTAAGGGGCACTTGGATGGTTACACTGCTTTATTTAAAGTGTGATCCCCTTATATTATGATGTGCTATCTGGTATAGGAGTGGGGGGGGGGGGTTACTGTGATTTTGGGGGTCATTACCCTTCAGGGGTCAAATGTGATTTCATAATGTAATCTAAGGTATTTTCTATCTGCCTTATGTATAGAGTTGTGAAATAATGTGTAGTATTTTGTAGCGTGTGAGGAATAAATGTACTTTTCCTTTTTCTAAAGAAAAAGCACTGACTGGGCAATCATTTATTGAGTGGTATTATTTCCTGCCAGAGAATGATGATTACTAGTTCACACAACCTCCCCTGAGCGAGTCAAGCATTAAAAATGGAATGCCTGGTTCCCAGTAAGGGGAAATTGTTGACCCACTATTTGCACAGGCCTCACATCCTGCACAATTAATAACCCAATTTCCTACAGCATACTTTACGTTGAATGTATGTCTTTATTATGAAAAATAGGTTTGATATGTTGAATACTGTGCCTTTCCTCTGGTGTTGCAGTAAAGCCTGTCAGACCACTTACATTGATTTCAGTCCAAATAGGGGAGTCAAAAGAATTTGCTGTGCTCTAACTTTGGTAATAGACCTTATACTTGTGCAGTATTTGCACAGATTTACCATGGATTTACATACAAGACAAATATACCACTGTTGGAAAGTGGATTATTAGTAGTGGTAAATAGGCATCTACCACTGGCAATAAGGCTACTAACACAGTCTAGGGTTTAGGTGTCAAGAAAATTATTCCCATGCTGAACCTTCAGTAGCTTGGCTGCGAGCAGGCAGGCTTAACTTCAGAAAGATATGTAAAGCATTTAAAAACACCAATTCAGTAAATAAATAAGACACATCATACAATAAAAATCCAACACCAATTTATGCAAATAGAAAATATTTGTATCTTTAAAATGACACCAAAACCAATGTAGGGAACCAGAGATATGATTTTTTAAAGATTTAGCACTATATAGCACATAGAAACCTATAGTGCCTGTTGGAACATCTGGTCACGCTAGACCAGGACAAAGTCAAAGTTTCAGGCCGACCGCAATGGAGCCCTATGCGGCTACCCCTCGCGGTAGGCCTCGGTCAAAGTTTTACCTTCGGTAATATGGCAATGTACAATGTACCAAGCAAGGTAACCAGACAACGATTTCAATAGATTCTTATAGTCCCCAAATCAATAGTGAAGACTTTGTATAGGGTATCGTAGCATCAGTGAATCTCGGAAAGATTAGCGGTCCCGGCGTGTCTCGGGTCTTTGGCGTTTAGCTGAACACGAGGCACGCCGGGACCGTAAATCTTTCTGAGATTCACTGACGCTACTATAACTTATACAAATCTATTGAAATCATTGTCTGGTTCCCTTGCTGGGTACATTCTACATTGCTATATTTGGGCTTTATGATAGGTCTTGACTACTTTCTCATGCCCTGATGAAGTCTGCTGTTAACATCACAGCAACAGATGAAACACGTGTTGGCAAGGAATAAAAAGAGAAGCAGTAATGGCAATGATTGTTTGGATGTTGTAATAAAGGACAGTTGGTATCATGACCTCAACTACAGAAGTGATTTATTGAGTGCTCCGAGAACTCTTCTCAACTTATTAACTTGGTTGTGTCCTATGTGCCAGACAGTGCGTTGTGCTACGGCTGATATTTCATTAGTCTGGTGGGGGCATTTAAAATTGATGGTCTTTTTCCTGGCATTTCTTCAGGTAAAATCGCTTGAATGGCTTGGATAGTCACAGTCTAATGTAACAAGTGGTCAATAGTTTACAGTGATAAACGTTTACTAGTAGCTTGGGAGAACATTATTTGAGCAAAGATAGCGCTCACTACAGAAAAGGTTGGAGAACCCTTCCTTACACAATGTGGTCTATCCAAGTAAAATGAAGTAAAAATTGCAGGACTGCACTTTCCACCAGTTCCTTCATAGGCTTTCTCTGGCTAGACAGTCTCCGTTGCAGCAAAACTTCCTTCCAATTTACCTTTGAAAACGGACCTTTCACTCCTTTGTACCCCTAAAACTCATGAAGGGCTCAAAGAAATTCAACTACAAACATATCACTCAAGGCATACACTGGCTTGCTCTTCCAGCCCAGATTATCAAAAAGGTAAACTGTGTCACCTATAAAGCACTCAACAACTATACTGCAGCATACCAGGCAAACAAACCAGCCATGTTTGGAGGGGGGGACTACAAACCAGGAGCATTGATATTGCCACAATGGAGATAAAACATTACAAGAAGGAAAATACCAGGAGGCAAACCTAACTTTACGATCCCAGTTTGTGGTCCAGCATCCTTTTCCACATCAGATCAGCACAAACTCTTATAATAAAAAAAAAGCTGATGTCACACCTTTTCAAGGAGCACTACCCCTGACTCAACAGTCTACCCTTAACATTCCTCCTGTATCTGTCTTCCAGAGGTCCATGCCCCCTGTACAGATTACTGCTGCTCACTAGCTTTATGGTTAAGTGTCCTGTCCCTCATTGTTATTTGCTACAGCCTTATGCATAAGTGCTGCCCAAAAACATGATTATTTCACAAATTGGCCATTACGCACAACATTGAAACAACACTCATGCAGGCCACATGAGAGATATGTACTCAGCGGAACTTCAAGGCCTAACATACTACTCATCCCCACATGTGCTTTAGCACCTTCTCAGGATAAATCTACAGTACAATGCATTATTCAATCAATCAATCAATCAATCAATCAGTATTCTTATAAAGCACAACGGCTCACCCGTGAGGGTCTCAAGATGCTGGGTGGGGGGCACTGGATCTGCGGTTCAGTCCAAGAGCCAGATCTAGAGGTCCCTCCTGAATTGCGGCAGCGATGGTGATTGCCTGAGGTGAAGAGGCAGGGAGTTCCACTTCTTTGCAGTGAGGTAGGAGAAGCATCTTCCTCCAGCCATTGTCTTGCGGATCCGTGGAATGGTGGCTAGGGCCAGATGGGCGGAGCTGAGATGTCTGGTGGGAGTGTAGAAGGAGAGGCAGTGGTTGAGGTATGTAGGCCCGGCATTGTGGAGGGCTTTGTAGGCATGCGTGAGAAGTTTGAAGGTCATTCTTTTGCTGACAGGTAGCCAGTGAAGGTCTCTCAGGTGGCCGGTGATGTGGTTGTGGTGTGGGATGTTCAGGATGAGTCTGGCGAGGAGTTCTGGACGGTCTTCAGTTTTTTCTGGAGTTTCTGGGTGGTGCCGGTGTAGAGTGCATTGCCATAGTCGATTCTGCTGCTGAGGAGCGCATGGGTGACCGTTTTCCTGGACTCAGTGGGGATCAACTTGAAGATCTTTTGAAGGAGGTGGAGTGTCTGGAAGCAGGAGGACAAAACAGCATTGATTTGGCGGTTCATTGAGCGAGAGGAGTCCAGGATGATGCTGAGGTTTCGTGCATGGTTGATGGGTGTGGGGGGGATTCCGAGCACTGCGTGCCACAAAGAGTCATCCCAGGTAGGGGGAGAGGAGCCCAGGACGAGGACTTCGGTCTTGTCTGAGTTATGCTTGAGGCAGCTATCCTTCATCCAGGTGGCGACTGCCTTCATCCAGTCGTGGAATTTGCTCTTGGCGGCTGTGGATTCATCTTTGAGGGAGAGAATCGGCTAGGTGTCATCAGCGTAGGAGACGATGTTGAGTCCGTGGCTTCTGACAATGGCTACAAGCGGGGCCATGTAGATGTTGAGGAGGGTGGGCCTCAGGGAGGATCCCTGAGGCACTCCGCAGCTGATCTCTGTGGGTTCTGAGTTGAACGGTGGAAGTCTGACTCTCTGCGTTCCGCCGGTGAGGAAGGAGCTGATCCAATCTAGGGCTTTGTTGCAGATGCCGGAATCTGGAGTCTTGCGCAGAGGGTGTGGTGGGAAATGGTGTCGAAGGCAGCTGAGAGGTCCAGGAGGATGAGGGCTGCAGTTTTGCATCAGTCGAGGAGGGTGCAGATGTCGTCTATGGTGGCGAGAAGAGCGGTCTCAGTTCTGTGATTGCTTCTGAAGTCAGATTGGGAGAGATCCAGGATGCTGTTCATTTCAATGAGCTCGTATAGTTGGGCATTGATGGCTTTCTCAATGACTTTGGCTGGGAGAATGAGCAGAGAGATGGGTCTGTAGTTCTTGAGGTCCATCTGGTCGGCAGAAGGTTTCTTCAGCAGGAGGTTGATCTCTGCATGCTTTCAGTCTTCCAGGATGGTTGCAGACTCGATGCAGCAGTTGGTGGTGTGGCAGAGTTCAGGTGTGATGGAGGTGCAGGCTCTGTTGAAGATGTCATGAGTTCAGGGATGCGAGGGGGCTCCTGAAGGTGTCGTCAGAGGTGAGTGTAGTCCAGTTGGTTAAGGTCTGCTGTGGGCTGAAGCCATTGAGTGCAGTGGTTGTGGTTGAGGTGGGTGAGTCTTGGGTTGTGAAACTCGTAGATCTCCTTGATCTTGCGGTGGAAGAAGGTGGCAAGGTTTTCGCAGAGGTCTTGGGACATGGGGATCTCTGCTGTCTCTGTGCTGGGTTTGGCAAATTCTTTGCCCACAACTCAGAATTTCTATGCTGGTGTGTGCTTTGGCGTTGATGCATTCCTTGATGGCTGCTTTCTTCGCTGCTCTGATGAGGTGGTGGTGTGCGGTGACGGCAGATTTGAAGGCTGCGTGGTCTGCCGTGATCTTGCTGCTCTTCCATCTTTTCTCGAGCTGTCTGCAGGTGCTCCTGGGCTCTTGGAGGACAGAGAAGAACCAGCTGGCTTTCTTAGAGGGCTGATTGCCTGAGGGCCAGTGTGTTGACGCAGTCGGAGATCCAGCGGTGAAGGTTGCGTGCTGAGGTGTTGGCATCCGTGGATGTCTGTGGTTGGGTCTTCGGTATCCTTGTTCCAACTTTTGCGAGGATCGCAGTGGGCGTGATGGCGTATGGTGGTTCTCTGCTACTTCTTAAATAGCCCATTTCTGGTAAGTGGAAACTACAGTTGGGAAGGAGTAGCAGCTAGGAACATAGTGGTAACCTGTCTTGAAATCTTGGGGAGTTACCCCAGCTGAAGAATTGCTCTACAGAAACATAACATAAGTTGTGCATAATTCATTGGATAATTTCCTACTCTACCTAATGCTGTGGTTAACCTATTCTGTATGTTTATAACTCTGGAAAATAGGACAAAACATTGAGGAGCTAGAAAAGCGATAACATTCTGAGGCTGAAGCTTGCTTAAATAATCGTTTGAAGCTTTCAGAGGTATTTTTAAACTTGTGGATGAGCGAGTTCTCTCCTTATTCATCCTTGTCTTGAAAAACAGAATGCAAATTGATTAAGCCAGATTTTTTTACTTGTGGATGAGCGAGTTCTCTCCTTATTCATCCTCGTCTTGAAAAACAGAATGCATATTGGTTAAGCCAGATGCCACAGTTGTTAGACCTGGCAGCTTTAGGGTGGAATTCCCCCGAACATTTTGCATTAACCCGCCTATTTTTCAGAATATGTTTTTGTTGGCCATAGGACGGTGTGCACTTTACCACTGCTAACTAGTGCTAAAGTGATTATGCTCACTCCCTAAAACCTGGTAAAGTTGGATAAACCAAACTGACCTATTTAATTTACCTAAAAGTCCCTCGTAAAGGGGCACACCATATACCCAGGGGCCTGTAAATTAAATGCTACTAGTGGGCCTCAGGCGCGTATTGTGCTACCCACTTAAGTAGCCCCTTAAACCATGTCCCAGGTCCACCATTGTAGCCTGAATGCAGTTTTATAATTCCAATTCAAATTGGCAAATTAACCCCCTTGCCAAGCCTTACAATCTGCTTTTATTACATATGTCACCCCTAAGGTAGGCTTTAGGTAGCTCATAGGACAGGGTGCATTGTAATTAAAAGGTTGGATATGTACTTATAAGTTTTACATGTCCTGGTAATGAAAAACTCCACTATTCATTTATCACTACTGTGCGGCATATCTGTTCCATAGGAAAACATTTTGTTGGAACAGGTAAAGATTTATTAATGGGTGTCTAAGAAATTGTAATTTAAAATTCTCTTTAATTAAAGATTTTAAGAAAGTTTTGAAAATCCCACTTTTAGAAAGTTGCATTTTTCTGCCCTAACTATTTGGTGCCTGCAGCCTGTTCCTGTGTTACATGACTGGGTGTAGTTGGCAGTTGGACTTTGTTTATTTCCCCTAGGCAGCCACACAATAGTGGGATTAGATGGGCCTGGAATGACCATCACTGGCAATATTGGGGGGGGGGAGGCGGAGCAGGGCACAGACCTATTGAAATTGAATAGGCTGTGACCTGCCTTCACACATAGGCTTTATCACCATTCAATTGCTCAAGCAATCAGCCAGGGTAGAGAAGGCAGGAAACTTCAAAGAGAATTCTCTAGAAACTTCTCCTATGTCAAAGATGACACCAGGTATAAAAATAGGACCCTCAGACCCACTTTTATGTTTGCTTTCTGGACCTGTGGAAGGACTCTCAAAGGACTGCCTGCTGCTCTGGCCTTCTGTGTACTTCAGAAGACTGCTTTACTACACCTGTAGGACTGCTTTGATTCTTGAAGCCTGCCTGGAACCCTCAGAGGCCTGCCCTGCTGTCTGAGCCCTTTTCCAGTGCAGAAGCCAGGGCTACCAGAGTAACTCCAAGAGCTAGTTGATTGGCCACCTGGTTAGAGCCTCAGGGAACAGAAAAAGGTCCAACCATATTGAACCCGTACCTGTAGCCTGAGTGAGTAGTAACCCCCAAGTGGTGCCCTTCCAGTCATGGACCCTTGGTGGTGGTTTTAAAGGTGCCCAGACAGCCATATTCCAAAACTTGGGATGTAGAAATATTTTGGCCAAAAACTGCTCTGAAAACCGAGAGGAGAACGGTACCACCCTGCTTTTTGATCCAACCTAGGTGCATCACAAGTCGGCCTGACTTCGCAGCAGCCCCCATTACTCTCTTCTCCACAGCAGCAAATCTTGTTCAGCATTCCATTGCAGAAGAGATATCCGGCCTCATGGAACTCTTGTTGTCTACAGTCTCCAGCTTTGTCCCGCTGGAGATTTTTGACTTTCAAAAAAGAGACTAAGTCCCACTGTGTAAATCTTCACTGCAACCTTTTCAAGTGACTCCACAATGACGACGTCTCCTCGGAAGTTGCTTGCAGGCTTGCACCATGTACTTTTACCTTATCAGAAACTTTTTGCTGAAATTTCTTCCAAGTATGAAGGTAAGCACCGACCGGTCCCAATCCACTCTTCATATTCGACTCGTGCTCCATCGTGGTTGGCCATATTTTTCGACTTTGACCCAGTCTCACGTGACTGGATGTGTGGTTGGTGCTTTGATCTTTAGGTGCTAGTTTTTACTTTAAACTTTAAAAATTCATAACTCTGGTTCCACTAATTGGATTTGTTTTCATTTTGGGGTCAAGTAATTTATTAAAATATATTCTATGTTTCTAAATTGATGTGGGGTTTATCTTGTGCTTTGGTTTCAGTTTATTACTCTTTGTGTGCTGCATAAATACTTTACACATTGCCTTTAAGTTAAGCCTGACTGCTTTTGTGCCAAGCTACCAGACATTTAAGCACAGGTTAATTTAGTGACTTTTGTGGTTCACCCTGATGGATTGTGGCTATTGTTTGAGCAGGGTTAACACCCCCACTCAGCACAACTTATCACAACACTGATTTGGGAAAAAGAGATCTATTCACAAAAGTTTAAGCTTGAACATTTAAGCTTTGTGAAACAATGATATAAATTGCTCATCTTCAGAAATTAGTTTTCTGACTTCATCTTGAAAAAACATTTACTGAATCTTTGACTTCACTAGTGTTAACGCCTTCATGGTAAATAGCCTTAAATGTGGCAGCTAATGTTCTGAAAGCTATACCAAGTGGAAGGTCCTTGGGTTGAAAAGGTATTGTCACCAACCCCTCCATTTAAAAAAATTATCATGAGTCTGGACATTTCCTAAAGAGACATAGGCTACTATTGGCCTGATTGTTAGCTAGCTTTTAAAAATGTGTTTCCTGGTTTACTTGGGTGTGAGCCCTTGTCAAGCAGCAACCACAATCTTGGTCAGGGTAAGGCATAAGGAAAACCCAAATTAATCTGGACTCAACCCCCTGGTAGCTTGGCACAGATCAGTCAGTCTTAACTTAGATGAAATGTGATAAGCATTTGTGCAACACTTCAAGCACTAAAACAGTGTAAACACCCCACAGAAAGGATCACATACCAAGTTGGAAATATAGTGCACAAGGTAATAAATAAAACCATACCAAAATGACAAAAATCCAATCAGTAGAACTGGAGTTCTGAATTTCTAAATAATATATTGCAATATAGCACCTAAAGTATAAAACACCAACCACAGCTATCTGGTCACGCTGGACCAGGTCAAAGCAAAAGTTCAGGCTGACCGCGAAGGAGCTGGGGTTAGATACAGTCCCAGATTGGTCCAGCTGAAAGTTTACTTTCTCAAGTTCTGTGCCAAGAGTCCTGTTTGTGTGGAAAAAAGGTCACTGAGAGCAAGGAGAGCGTCGCTGGTGGTGATCAGCGTGGTGCGAGGGGCAGGCCAGACGTCGTGGACAGATGGCTGATACTTTGCTTTGGCGGTCCTCCGTGGCGATCAATGCTTGTTGGATGAAGAGACAGGCTGGTGGCGGCTCGTGCTGATTTTTGGTGCGAGCGCTGTGGTTACGATGCGAGTGGGCCCATTCAAAGTTGCAAAGAGCCCAAAAGCATGAATATATGAGATCAAGAGACACACCAACTGTCCAGGACCTGAGAGGCACCTCTTGGGGGTCAGGAACTTGCTGAAGAGGGATACAGAAGCTGTTGGGGCATCTGGTATGTCCCTAAGACTCAGATGAGGAGGCCAGCAGACTAGCCTTTTCAGACACCTTGAGGCCTTGGGTTTAATATGGAGTTGCAGGTCCAGTTCTTCTTCCCCAGGCAAGAGGGCAGCAGGCAGCAGGTGAGCACAGCAGGGAAGCATTTTGATGTAGAGCAGTAGTACAGCAGAGTGGCAGTCCTTGTGGCTGAACTGTAGTCCTTCTTCCTGGCAGAGAATGCACGGGTCCAGTAGTGCACTGAAGTGGTGGGGTTGAGGTCCTTCTTTTATACACAGTTGCACCTTTGAAGTGGGGAGAAACTTCTAGAGGCATGCCTTTGCAGTGTGCAGATGCCCTGGCTCTAGACTAAGTACAGGTGGTATACAGCCCTTTGTGTGGTGGGAGAGCACAGGCTATTCAGGTGTAAGTGAGGCTGTGCCCACGTCATTCCTCCCATCATGCCAGTGATGGTCCATCCAGCCATTCTCAAGCTTCCATTGTATGTGGCTGTCTAGGAGGAATACAAGAAGCCCAACAGCCAACTACACCCAGTAATTTGACCAGAGACAGGCTGCAGGCACCAAATGGCTAAGGCAAGAAAATGGCAACTTTCTAAAAGTGCAATTTCCGAACAGTAATTTAAAATCCGACTTCACCATATGTTAGGAATTTAAATTAGGATTCCAGAGACACCATACATGAACTAGCTATCTCTTCCCATTTGGAAATTACACTTATGAAGCGTAATAAGGCAACTCCAATGTTATCGTACGGGAGAGATAGGCCTTGCAGTAGTGAAAAACGAATGTAAGAGTTTTTCACTACCAGGTCATGTAAAACGAAAACGTACATGTCCAATATTTTAAGTACACTGCACCCTTGGGGTTGTCCAGGGCCTACCTTAGGGGTGACTTATATGTATTAAAAAGGAAAGTTTAGGCCTGACAAAAGGTTATTTTTGCCAGGTCGACATCACAGTTTAAAACTGCACTCACAGGCTATACAATGGCAGGACCGAGACATGTTTAAAGGGACTACTTAAGTGGGTGGCATAATCAATCCTGCATTTAATTTACAGGTCCTGGGCACATGTAGTGCACTCTACTAGGGACTTATAATTAAAATAAATATGCCAATTGGGCATAAGTCAATGTTACCAGGTTTTGAGCAGAGAGCACAAGCACTTTAGCACTGGTTAGCATTGGTAAAGTGCGCAGAGTCCTAAGCAAAAACAGGAGGTCTGAAGGCAAAAAGTTTAGGGGGAACCACACCAAGGATGCCAGGTCTAACACTAGCCATCTGCAAAGTAAACATGGCAGTAATTAAAGTGACCCAGAAAAGAAAACATAAATACAACTGGTCTACATTGGAAATATATTCAACAATGTTTCTCCCCTGCTTCCTCACACCTGCCTGACCAACAAAAAGAGCAGATAACTGCAATATACCCATAAGGTCTAAGATCATTTCCATGCCAGTGTTAGCATTATGCAACAAGAAGTGCCTGGACCCTTCTCAATTGTACATGGCTGGCTGAATATCTCATTTATTGACACTCCTTATAAGGCAGATGGAGCCTATAATCACTGTGACAAGACCTTTCTCCAACGTGGCCAAAACAAACAGATTACTAAACACTCTTATAAACAGATTAGATAACACACAAATGGAACCAAAGATTGGCAAAGTGGGTAGGTCTGGACATTTGTTATGGGAAGTGTTTGGTAAGAAGTTGGTGATTGTGTGTATTGCCCCCAGCTCTCCTAGAGAATAAATCACATAATAAAGCTGCATCTTGGCCTCCGACAAATATGAAGCTAGGAGTTGGACCCCTCGCTTGAGCAGACTGCATTAGACTTAAGCTATGGCTTTAAAGAAGTCTTTTATGAAAAGGAGAGCAAAGAATTGCATAGTGCATACTTTTGACAAAAAGCCAGTATTTTAACAGCATTTTTAAGAAAACCTATGTACTTCCGCCAATTCTTTACCTGTGTTGGCTTGACTGCAAAAGCTTTAACATAAGTAATGGAGGTGTTAGAGTTGCCAGGCATTTAGAAAGAAGGGCCTGGTGTAGAACAAGCAAGCTAACATAAATCACTATGCTCAATCCCTATGCCATAAACACTTTTATCCAGGCTTCATACATTTGATGTCAATGGTGTCTGAGATATCTCATGAGCCCCAGTCACTTTCAGATAATTCGGCTCTTAAATTATGTTTGAACAAACTACCCTTACGGAGTTTAAGAGATGTTTAGAATTTCACTCTGAGTCACTAGAAGATATGGTTCACTGGCAAGGGTTTTCTGATGCAATTAGAGTGTTCTTTAACATTATTCTGGGGTCTGTGCCATAACATGTCACTATATTGAAAGCTTCTAAGGCTGCCATTGGTGAAGTCAGTATCTCCAAATAAGCTGCTGTACCTATGTCAAGGCACTAGACACAAAGAGAGTGATACAAGCAGACTTGGAGAGACAATATGGCATTGAAGGTATCTAGCAGCTACTTGCAGAGCTGGGTTTAACATTAAGCCCCACAGATTATTCTTTATGCTATAAGTATTAACTTTGGCATGATTGTTAGAAATAAGGGTCTCTAGCTGACAGTGGATTGCACCCAGTCCAAGTAGGGACCCTACCTTCTAGTCAGGATAAGGGAGTTACACACCTAAAGTAACCCCTGCTCACCCGCTTGGTAACTTTGCACAAACAGTCAGGCCTTTCTCAGAGGCAAAGTGTAAAGTGTTTGTACATATCACACACAGTAACACAGTGAAAACACTACAAATGGACACCACATCAGTTTAGAAAAATAAAGTAGCTTTATCTAAACCAAACAAGTCCAAAATTACAAAAATCCAACATACAAAACTCAAACTATGACTTTAAAAAGGTTTCCAGCAATTCTGTCCATAAAAATTTATGGATGCTTGATCTCTACACAAAATACCTCAAATGTGTCAGAATCCACAAGGCAAAACAGCTGTAGAGGAGGGAAGCACTGGAAAGCACAGTGATGGGCCAGTTCCTGAGTCCTTTGGGAGGCGATGTGACAGTTCTGCTGCCTGCAGGAGAAGTGATGCGTCTAATCCGGATTGTACGGGGAAGTGATGTATCGATTCCAGGACAGTTCTGGACTGCGGGTGCTTCGTCGGGAAAACTGGCCGCACAGGTGCGATACAACAAAATCCTGATGCGCTGGAGGTCGATGCGGCAGCGGCAAACAGGCTCTGCGCCAATTTCTTCAGCCGCAATACCACAATGCGTTGTTTCTTTTAGCCATACAGCAGGGCCTACGTCAGAGTCAGGATGGGGGTCTCGCACTTCGGAGAGCGGTGTGCTGAAATCGGCGTGTGGCGATTTTTCGAGCCGCTGGAAAATGCTGTGTTGATTTCTTCAGCCGCACACGGCTGCGAGTCAGAATTTTCTCACGCACTGCGGTGCTGCATCAGAAAATACAGTCGCAAAAAGAGCGAAGCGTCAATTTTGTAGGTTTCTTCAGTTCTTTGTAGTTCTTTGCAGCAGGACCAACCTCCGAGGGCCCAGAACTGGGCACCACAAAACAGGTCAGAACTCCCAGCAGCGGAGTTCAAGGATGCTGCAGGTAAAGTCTTTGTGTCCATGAGGCTTCTTAACTGGAGGCAAGCTCTCCTTCAAGCCCTTGGAGAATCTTCTTAAGCAGTAAACCACAGCAAGGCAAAGGTCCCGTCCTTTCCACTTTCCACAGTCAGAAGCACCAACTGCAGGCCAACCCAGCAAAGCAATACACAGCAAAGGGGCAGTACTCCTCCTGGCATCTCTTCAGCTCTTCTTCTTGGCAGGGTCCTCTTAGTCCAGAAGTAATCTAAAAGTCTACGGTTTTAGGTCTAATACTTATACTCCATTTTCCCTTTCAAGTCTTTGTAAGAAAGTCTCTCTTGCTCAGTGAAAACCAGTTCTGTCCTCCCTGGTCCAGCCACACTACAGGGGGTGGAGACGGCATTGTGAGAGGCAGCCGCAGGCTATTCAGGTGTTAGCAGCAACTCCTCCCACCACCCTAGCTCAGGAAGACCCAACAGCATATGCAGGGCACACATCAACTCCCTTTGTGTGAGTGTCTGGAGGAAATGCACACACAGCCTCTGTCAGTCTAAAACCAGACATTGATTCCACAGGCAGGCAGAGGCCCAGGATTGTTAAAAAAGAAAATGCCCACTTTCTAAAAGTAGCCAACGATAGGGGGGTTAGGCCCAAATGAACAAAAACCGGGTAGGGCCGTTTTATATTAGAAGAAGAAAGAGAAACCCGGTAATCCTGTGATTTACTGCAATTCATTTGAACAAAAACCAGAGTAAAAATTACTTTTTCTGATTTGGTTATTTATTAAACCATATCCATCGAAGGATATTTTGAGCTTATTATTTTATGTACATTTTGAAACATGAGGATAAGAATTACCAATAGTCCATCAACAGAGAACACATCACAACATCACATCACAAATTTACATACAATTAAAATACACAAAAACGTCACATATATTTACATACAATTCAATTGAATTATTTCACAACATTTATCACAAAAACATATATTCATAATAACATCAATGACCAATGTATCGCAGCTAATCACTTCTTAGCCGGAATCTAAAGCCGAATTTAGTTACACTAACAGGCAGTTGAATGAATTTGGAGACCACAGGCGCAATTTTGGTGTTTTGTGTCAATGTGCCGACATTTTTTTTGAAGATGTTTCAAGTATTGAATGTTGACACATAAATTCGGCTTTAGATTCCGGCTAAGAAGTGATTAGCTGCGATACATTGGTCATTGATGTTATTATGAATATATGTTTTTGTGATAAATGTTGTGAAATAATTCAATTGAATTGTATGTAAATATATGTGACGTTTTTTGTGTATTTTAATTGTATGTAAATTTGTGATGTGATGTTGTGATGTGTTCTCTGTTGATGGACTATTGGTGATTCTTATCCTCATGTTTCAAAATGTACATAAAATAATAAGCTCAAAATATCCTTCGATGGATATGGTTTAATAAATAAACAAATCAGAAAAAGTAATTTTTACTCTGGTTTTTGTTCAAATGAATTGCAGTAAATCACAGGATTAACGGGTTTCTCTTTCTTCTTCTAATACCTCCACTTTCTAAAAGTAGCATTTTGAAACACACAATTTAAAAACCAACTTTACTAAAAGATGTGTTATTAAATTCTGAGCTCAGGGAACCCAAACTCCAAATCTTTAGTTGTTCCAGGTTGAAAGTTACACTTGTAAAATATTACAAGGCAGCTTCAATGATAGCTAATGGGAGAGCAAGTCCTTGCAATAGTGAAAAACAAAATTGGCAGTATTTCACTATCAGGACATGTAAAACACACCAGTACATGTCCTACCTTTCACATACAATGCACCCTGCACATGCGGGTACCTTGGGCCTACCTTAGAGTTGACTTACATGTAAGAAATGGAAAGTTAGGGCCTGGCAAGTGGGTGCACTTGCCAGGTCGACATGGCAGTTAAAAACTGCGTGCATAGACACTGCAGTGGCAGGTCTGAGACACATTTGACGGCTACTTGTGTGGGTGGCACAATCAAAGCTGCCGGCCCACTAGTAGTGTTTGATTTACAGGCCCTGGGCACACATGGTGCTCTTTACTAGGGCCTTACCAGTAAATCAAATATGCCAATAATGGAATAACCAATCATGATCACAATTTACACAGGGAGCATTTGCACACTGACACTGAGCAGAAGTGACAAAGTGACCAGAGTGCCTGAACCAGCAAAAACGAAATCTAGCACACAGTCAATAATACAGAAGGTAGAGGCAAAAAGACAAGGGAAACCATGCCAAGGATGCTAGGTCTAACAATGATAGATAATGATTATTGGTAAACTCTAGTATCACCTCTAAACCTTGAGAAATTCATTACAAATGTAGACAGGGTGCAAATAGAAAGAAATCTGGAGTGGAGGGGTTCACAGCAGACTTTTATAAAATATATAAAACAATTTATTTGGTCTATTCTTTGGTCTACCCGAGATGTAGGTATTATCACCCTGTTAAAACCAGGCAAAAATAGTAAATTATGGCAGTCATACAGGCCCCTTTCCCTTAATAATCAAGACTGCAAAATCCTGGAATGAAACATAGTTAACCAAATGTCTCCTGTGGTACATGGCACAGTGCTTTCATGTTCAATATATTTTGTTCTGGGCAGCATCACATAATAAAAATCAGCAGGATCACATAACGCACACTATGTGCACATATATATCAAAAAAACCTTGCCTTACCTGCCAGTATTATGAAACCTTACAGCATTTCTGAATGTTAATAAAAGCTCCAGCTCACTCGAATGGTCTTCTATGAAGGCAATGCTGGGCAGGTTAGATACATGTTCGGACTTTTATTGTACTCTGAACCAAGTGCTAGACATCTGACAAACAGCTATATCTTCCCTTTTTGTATCAGTAGAGCACAAGGTAAGGTTGTTCCCTATCACCAACCCTATTCAACATAATTATGGAATCACTAGCTTATCCACTAAGAAAATATTATTCGTATAGAAGATCAAACCTCTCTACTAAGTTTGGCATTATCTATATATGCAGATGACATATTATAAACAATAGAGCACCCTGAGGTCCACCTACTGGTGCTTGGGGTGGGCAGAACCCCCCTAACGGAGAGTGAAATGCAGGAATTTCAGTCATTGTTTTTCCACTCATGAAGCTGAATTGAACCTTATCATTTGCCCTTTGGACACAAAAAACCCCCAAAAAGGACAATTGCTTTTTGAAGCAAAGTGAGGGGCTGGACAACACATGTTTCTTAATGGTAACTGTATTACTGTAAATATGGACCCCTGGTAGTACACTTCAATCAACTTCCCCAGCAGGGGCGTTTGTATACAGCACCTGCCTGCAGGGTCCACTTGGCAGGCAGGTGACGCACTCAAGCTCCCCTGCTGGGGAAGTTCTTTGAAGATCACTGTCAGGGGCCCAGCTATTGTAATTAACCTAAAGTAATTACTAGTAAGTTAATTACAATGGCTGTCCTCTGACAATTCCTCGTCCCTCGCTTTCCTCCCTCACAAGAACAAGAAATGTATGTTTTACAAGAGTTCACCTGCCAGTTGAGACAGGCACTGCGCTGGTGGCAGAAGTAATCGCCGTTTTCCTAAAACTGTTTTTATTCTGCTTTCAAATGGTTGCTGCTGGGAAAACTGACCTATATTGAACAAACCACACCAAGTATTACGGGGTGGGAGTGGGGGGTGTTGGTCTCAGAGATAAACTGCGGGGCAGATTTACAAGAAACTGACGCATCTGTAGAGATGCGTCAGTTTCCCTCTGCCAGCCTGCGATACCCTTGCGCCACCATGGATGCGACGTATTTACAATATGGCGCACCATGGTGCAAGGATTGACAGATGTGTCAGAAATTCTGACGCATCTGTTGGCCCAAAAGTCATGCATTGCTGGAGTCGTGTCGCAAGCACGACACAACTCCAGCAATGCATGGGGAGGCCTATACTTACTGTACTGTGTCACTCCTTACACCTGCTTCAAGCAGGCGTAAGGTTTTGACGCAGTGGCGTCCTAAAAGACACCCAGTGAAATCTTATAGATTTCACTGCGTCACTTTTACGAGGCCTTCTTCCTGCGTGGGAACGCCCACCCTGCATACATTATACCTGACGCAGGTATAATGTGACGCAGGGCTTTACAACATGGCGCATCTACCTAGATGCGTCAAGTTGTAAATTGGCCGCATTGTTTGTGCTGCCATTGCGTCAAAAATAGTGACGCAACAGCGGCGCAAGGAGGCGCAAGGGGCTTGTAAATCTGCCCCTGCATTTTTAAGCTGCTGTTAAAATAGGTTACTTTGGGTGAAAACTGACTGAATTTGTACCAGTTGCACCAAGAATTACGGATGGCACTGAGCACTTTACCTTAGAGTTGTGCTGGGACACTGAACCATCGAGTTGCAAGGCAGGTTGGCGCTTTAGTGGTTCAAAAATCACAACATAAAATGATGGTAGGGCAGCGGGTGTGCCACTGGTGCGCCAAAGGTGCTCCAAAGGCAAGCCCATCTGAGCCAAACTACCCAAATATAGTCACTTACTCCATGCAGCATGCAGCATGTGGTTGACTTAGGAGGGGGGTACAATGACAAATGTCTCCACTCTATGGACCTGACCGATGGAAACCTAATGTGTACATACTGCGCCTACATTCCTCTCACTGTCCCTTTGTCCGAAAACACCAGTGCCCCCAAGCCTGGCTGGAAAATGTTCCTAATAAATTGTAGATACCTTCCACGCCACAAGCTGGAAATCTTCTCACTCCTGGAAGAAGAAAAACCTTATGTGATCTTCCTGACTAAAACCTGGCTCTATAAGGATTCCGGACCAGATATTGTTCAGGACCTACCTCTGATTGCTATATCACACGTAGGGATAGAGAAAACAGGAAGGGAGGAGGACTAGCTATCATACTAAAGGCATCAGTCACATGTATAACTGAACCCCTTCTATCTGGCAATTGCAAAAACCTGACGTTCACCATTTCCCTATCCCCCACATTCACATTCTCCGGAGTCTTAATTTATAGACACCCTAGCCCTGCAGGTCTTTTTACTCAGAGCTTCCCAGAGGCCCTTGCCATCTTGACAATCAAGTAAACCCATCGCACTGTGCTGGGAGATCTAAATTTACATCTTGATGAGTCTTTAGACACCCAATTGGCCAGTCTCCTCCAACTCACTCAAAGAGTACAGGATCCAGCTCATGTAAAGGGTCACCCGTTAGACCCTATTTTTACCAACAACCACCAGTAACAGGTCTTAGATGCTTAACCCACTATTTGGTCCGACCATTTCCTGATCCAATGGGCCTCACTATTCCCTGCCCATCCGGACCCCCTAAACCGTTTGCCTGGAAAGACCGACGCTGGTCCCAGCTAAACCACAAAGATTGGAAACTCGTCCATAGTAAAACTACCCCCCTCCTGGGTTCTGACCCACACATTGCCAATGGTAGGATCACGGAGTGGATAAACCACTCTCTAGATCAAACCATTCCCAGGAAAAGTTTTACTCTGAGATACAAAGGTAAGCCTGCCCCCGGTATACTCCCCACCTAGGATCACTCCAAAAAAGTGCAAGACTACAGAAAGGGAATGGAGGAAGGACTATGGGGAATACTTCAAAGCAAAATACAGTGAAACTGTAAGGAGTTATCACACAGAAATCAAAACTTCCAAGGCCACCCACTATGAAACTAGAATCAATGTAGCAGCAAACTCCACTAGGAAGATGTTTAAAACCATGAAAGCATTGATAGAACCCACACCTAACGGTCCACTCACTGAGCCCTTTAATGATAGGTGCAATGTTCTGGCCACCTATTTTCAAAATAAAATATTGGATATCTATCTCTCCTTCCAAGTGGTGGAGGAAGACTTGAACTCCAATTCCTTTAATCAATCAATCAATCAATCAATCAATCAATCAGGGGTTTGTGAAGCGCGGCTACTCACCCGGGAGGGTCTCAAGGCACTTGGGAGGGCGGCTCCGCTGGGTGCTGGGATCATCTGAAGAGCCAGGTCTTGAGGGGCTTCCTGAACTGGAGTAGTGTAGGGCTTTACTGGAGGTGGAGGGGGAGGTCGTTCCAGGTCTTGGCTGCGAGCTAGGAGAGGGACTTTCCACACGTTCTGGTCTTGTAGATGTGTGGGATGTTGGCCAGGGAGAGGACGGCTAATTGGAGGTTTCTTTTGGGGGTGTGGAAGGAGAGGCGGTTGTTTAGGTTTGCTGGTCCGATGTTGTGGAGGGTCTTGTATGCGTGTGTGAGGAGCTTGAAGGTTATTCTTCTTTCGATGGGGAGCCAGTGGAGATCGTGGAGGTGTTGGGTGATGTGGTTGTGCCAGGGATGTCGGATTAGTCTTGCTGCGGTGTCCTGGACAGTCTGGAGCTTGAGGAGGAGTTTTTTGTTGATTCCGGCGTAGAGGGCATTGCCGTAGTCTAGTCTGCTAGTGATGAGGGCGTGCTTGACCATTTTTCTGGATTCGGAGGGGATCCATTTGAATGTTTTTCGGAGTATGCGGAGGGGGTTAAAGCAGGCTGAGGATACAGTGTTGATCTGACGGTTCATAGTAAGCGATGAGTCCAGTATGACGCAGAGGTTTCGTGCATGGTCTGTCGGGGTGGGGGGGGGGGTTTCCAAGGGCAGGTGTCATCCCATGCTGAGGGGGTGGAGCCAAGGATGAGGACTTCTGTTTTCTCTGAGGTGAGTTTCAGGCAGCTCTTCTTCATCCAGGTTGTGACGGCTTTCATCTCTTCATGGAAGTTGTGCCTGATGATGTTGGGTTCCTTGGTGAGGGAGAGGATGAGCTGGGTGTCATTGGCGTAGGAGACGATGTTGAGCCCGTGGTTTCTGACGATGGTTGCGAGGGGGGCCATGCAGATGTTGAAGAGGGTGGTGCAGAGGGAGGATCCCTGGGGTAAACCACATCTGGTCTCTGCCAGTTCTGAGAGATAGGGCGGGAGTCTGACTCACTACGTTCTGTCAGTGAGAAATGAAAATATCCATTGTAGGGCCTTTCCTCGGATGCCGGCATTGTGCAGTCTGGTGGCTAGTGTGTGGCGGGAGACGGTGTTGACAGTCACTGATAGGTCCAGGAGAATGAGGGCTGCTGTTTGGCCCTGGTCGAGGAGGATGCACATGTCGTCGGTGGCGGCGAGAAGGGCGGTCTCGGTGCTGTGGTTGCTGCGGAATCTTGATTGGGAGATGTCTAGGATGTTGTTAGCTTCGATGAAGTTTGCTAGCTGGGTGTTGATGGCCTTTTCGATGACCTTGGCTGCGAATGGAAGCAGAGAGTCAGTCAGGTCTGCAGAGGGTTTCTTCAGGAGGGGGTTGAAATCGGCATGTTTCCAGTTTTCGGGCAATGTGGAGGTCTCGAGGGAGCGGTTGATCGTCCGGCGTAGTTCGGTGTGATGGCTGTGTGGCTCTGTTGAAAATGTGGGGGGTACAGGGGTCAGTGGGTTCTCCAGAGTGGATGCTCTTCATGGTCTTTAAGGTGTCTTCTGTCAAGAGTGGGGACCAAGTGAGTAGGGTCTGTTTGGTGGCGTCGCTGGGGGTGGAGGCTGAGGTGGTGCAGAGGTCTTGGTTATCGAAGTTGTCGTAGAGCATCTTAATTTTGAGGTAAAAGAAGGAGCTGAGTCTGATGCAGAGGTCTTGAGATGGTGGGACGTAATTTTAATGAGAGTAAGAAAAGTAGCTCAACTGCCCTCTCAGAATATCCCCACTAACAAATGAAAATTTTGCTATCTTTAGCAAAGTTAAACCCACGTCCCCACTTAATCCTGCCCCCCCCAGGATCCTCGACCTCAGGTCAGAAGAATTTTCCTCATTCTGATTGACATGGTCAACCTGTCCCTGGAGAAGGAAATGGTACCCCTGGTGTGGAAACATGCCGTGGCCAAAGCAATACTCAAGAAGCCTAACCTAGAATCCTCAAGTCCGGTGAATTTCCGACCAATCTCACTCCTTTCAGGCATAAGCAAAGTGCTGGAAAAACACATCAATAGCCATCTCTCAGATTTCAGCGAAGCTAGCAACTTCCCACACCCCACCCAAACTGGTTTTCGGCCCAACCATTTCACCTAAACCACCCTCCTAGTGGTAGTGGAGGACACAAATAGGAGACTAGACCACAGAGGCACGGTAGCCATAATACCGTGCTGCCTTCGACACCGTGAACCACAATATACTCTTAAAAAGGAACCATGCAGCTGGAGTTGAAGGGAAAGTCCTTGTCTGGCTCTGCTCCTTCCTGAAGGACAGATCCTTCCAGGTATCTGCTCTTCAGACATAAACCCTCTTAACTGCAGGAGTCCTGCAGGATTATCATCTCTGAGCACCATGCTTTTTAATCTCTACCTGAAACCTCCAACAGACCTCATAACTCCCTTCCGGAGTTCCATAGTCTCCTACACAGATGACACCTAGCTAGTATAATTGCTCGCTCAGGACCTGGATCCTGAAGCTTCAACCTTGGGAGCATGTCTGGACCTAGTAGCCAGCTGAATTAACAAATCATGTCTTAAACTGAACTGATCTTAGACCGAATTTATGATGCTTGGGAGCAATCCATCTCCAAAACAGACCTTGGGTTGGCCAGAATGCCTTGGCCCACCTCCTGCCTTTAAAAGGGTGATAAAAAGTTTGGAGGTATGGTTGAATAAATCTTTCTCAATGGAAACTCAGGCCACCAAAAACTCAACCAGCTGCTTCGGTATCCTGTGTATGCTCCTCAAGGTATTTCGCCTGCTCCCTCAGACCTCAAGGAGGATGGTAGTCCAGGCACATTTCCTCTCCCACCTGGACTACGGCAACTCGCTCTACATGGGAGTACCCAAGGCAATTATTCTTAAATGACAGGTCATGCAAAATGCAGCTGCATGTACATTGGTAGAGATTTCCAGATGCACCTCAGCCAGACAAGGTTTGGTGGATCTCCATTGACTCCCAGTTAGCCTAAAAATCGAATTAAAGGTTTTTTGCACTACTCATAGAGCCCCCCATTCACAGGGACCTCCTATCTCACACCAGCTCATCGCCCCCTACTTCCACAGCAGGACACTTAGATCAACCAACGCACACCTGGAGGCTGTTCCCCCTATTAGAAGAGTCAGAAGTGGAGGACTGTCCTTTAGCCTTAATGTTGCCAAATTTTGGAACTCTCTCCCCCTGGTCTTGTGGGCAACAGACAACGAGCTGTCCTTCTGTAAGTAAGTAACTAGCGTGATCTGGTCGCAATATGTCTAAACCAGCGCTGGGATGCCTACAGGTCGCCATGTGCTCTATAACTCCTTTTTTCCAGTCTGGGGCAGGTGGATGCTGGAACAGCCAAATTGCCTGCAGTTTCGTATCAGCTGGCAGCAAATGGGAAAAAAGGGCATTTCTCCCATCTCTAGTGGTGTAAGTGATAATTATGGTCCTGGAATTGTTGAACAGATTAATACGATTGCCACTTTCTATTGCCAGCAGGAATGCCTTGATTAAAGTATTAGCTCTTCTGAAATTTACCATTCCAGTCCCACAGACATTTTTCACATGGGCCAGAGAGCTACCTTGGCTAAAAAGGGACATTCCGACGCTGCCATATGAGAATTATTCATTTTCTGTCTTCAACTTGGAATAATATTTTCCTGCTCCTCAGTTCCACTTTGCACTCTATTGATTAAATCCATCACCGGTGGTAACATGTAGTGCTGGAAATTGACCTTGTAGACAGAGGGACATTCAAAATTGTTTTCTCCACTGTAATACCCTACTGTAGGGAACACATTGACACCATTGCATCCACTAATATGGTATGGTACATCATAGAGAAACCTCTGAACATGTCCAATTATAATCTCCAATGCTCCCTCTACTGAATAAACCAGCAATCCGCCTTTACACTTAACATCCACTACAAAGATAGGATCTGACTTGTATAGAGCATTTATACATAGGCAAATGCTTTCTCTTGAGCAATTTAAAAGGGGTAAGACAACTAGTCATCTTGATATATTTACTTAAGATTAAATTATACATTGAGGATGCAATGATCTTCACACCAGCGACCCACATAAGTTCACACTCATGTATAGGCTAATTAATATGCTGTGTTAGAGGCTGGATGTCCTGGATATATGCCATGACAAAAGCCACTAGAACAGACATACCCAATGCACGCAAAGACAGACACTGGAGATATCCTTACAAAGAATAAATAGCAATTTTGCTGCACCTTGACAACAAACCACAGACATAAGGTCCTTCATCTTATGTTCTTTCACCAGATCTACTATAAAAACATGACCCAGCAGTTGACCATGTCTTTCACTGACCAAATAATGCTTATTGAATTCACTTGGCCTGGCTCAGTGATATGGTGCTGTCCTTCAGATCTGTGACTGGGGGTGAGTGTCTGAAACGTTTCAGCGCTTCGCCCATAATCTCCTTGTGTTTGCTTTCTTCGCCCTAAGTTGGCAGGGTATGCACTGTGCCACTGGATTCAAGCTAGCCTGGCTAATGAGGGGTGTTACCTCAAAACCGGTCCAATGATGCTTGTTTCCGGTCCAGGGAAGACCTGGCTTGGCAGTTCGGGCTGGACTGTTCCCATGAGGAATAGGGTGAAGACTGATTTGCATATGGCTGGGTCTGAACTGGGGTGACGAAGTGAGCTAAAGAACGATGATGGATTCAACACAGATCTGTGATTGGGGGTGAGTGTCTGAAAAGTTTCATCGCTCCGTCCATCATGTCCTTGTGTTTGCTTTGTTCACCCTAAGTTGGCAAGGTATTCCCAGACGTGTGTGTTTTGCTCACTTTGCCACTGGATTCAACCTAGCCTGACTGATGAGGGGTGTTACCCCGAAACCGGTCCCAGGGTGCTTGCTTGCGGTCCAGGGAAGACCTGGCTTGGCAGTTCGGCCTGGACTGTTCCCATGAGGGATAGGTTCAAGACTGATTTCCATATGACAGGATCTGAACTGGGGTGGCGAAGTGAGCTAAAGAATGATAATGGATTCAACCCAGATCCTTGACTGGGGTTGAGTGTCTGAAAAGTTTCCGCGCTCCGTCCATCATCTCCTTGTATTTGCTTTATTCACCCTAAGTTGGCAGGGAATGCCCAGATGTGGGTCCCTTGCTCACTTTGCCACTGGATTCAAGCTAGCCTGGTTGATGAGGGCTGTTACCCCAAAACCGGTCCCAGGAGGCTTGTTTCCGGTCCAGGGAGGACCTGGCTTGGCAGTTTGGGCTGGACTGTTCCAATGGGGAACATGGTCAAGACTGATTTACAAGTGGCTTGGTTTGAACTGGGGTGGCAAAGTGAGCTTAAGAACGATGATGGATTCAACCCAGATCTGTGACTGGGGTGAGTGTCTGAATAGTTTCAGCTCTCTGTCCATCATCTCCTTGTGTTTGCTCCTTGCACTGGGTGGCACTGCCTGTAGTTTCTGAGATTATAGATCAAACGATACAGCCATACTCATTGGTCACACTACTGGGATATATTCCAGATACCCCGAAGGTGAACATAAAATTAAAGGGCCATGTTAATGTTTCTAGTCAAGTGCAGAGTAGCCATGTCTTGGCTTACAGGCTCTCTTCCTACAGTAAAAAGGAGGTTGCCAAATGGAACATGGTGTAGTACGAATGCTGAGACATATGTAACATTACAGCCAAACGAGGCCCATCCATGGGGCGTCCACTGCTCCCTCTTCTACAAAATAGAAAGGACTCACTAAAGGCCATGGGTTATAATGAGGAGCTCCTTGAGTGCTCCATAATTGAATGGAAACATTGTACTATTACATTGGTGCAGATATGCCCTCCTTTGTCTGTTGTTTATTTTTCTATGCAATGTAATCTACCTAGCTGTATATTTTTAAAATATCAAATTCTGTGCATGTATAGAATACACGATAATGTTTAATTGTTATTTACGTTGAGTAAATGATAAGGATTCAAAACGAATGTCCAAGTTTGTACACACTTTTAATTTGTGATAAAACAAAAAAAAATCTATAAATCGATCAATACGTTGTCATAGCATGAAAGTAATATAAATGAACATACAAGGGTGATTACTGAATGGCACTCTGAGCGATCCAAGCAACAACCAATTTCTAAACAGAAACAGAATATATCATTGTATCACCAAAGTAAATACATCAAAATGAATGCACTGGCTCAGCGCCCACATCACCCAAACGTAATGAGAACACAAATGTAGCAATATAGCCATCCAAAAAAGGCCACAGCCTTGATGGACAGCTCATCCATGCAGGGGAATATCAAGAAAAGGATTGTAAAGCTAAGGAGACTGACGAAAAACCCACTCTCTATGTACTTTTTAAAAGTAGTGACGACATGAGATCCCACAGAGGACTAAAGCTGTCTGTAACCAGGCGTGAAACAGGAACCTTCACTTCATTTAGTCTCGGACCGCAGAAGATCACTTCTGTGCATCAAATGCCAAACCAACAAAGAAGGATGGGAAATATGGGTTCTCCATAATATCTTATGCAGACGAGACTCATATTGTTGTGTCCATTTCAAGTCACTGTCATGATGTAGCCAATAGGATCCATGACTGTATGGTGGAAGTTGATAGAACGATGAAAAACAATTGCCTCAAACTAAACTCTGGAAAGCCTGAGGTCCTTTTGTTCGGCAATGACACTTTCTTCAGGTCCAACATCTGGTGGCCAAAGAATTTAGGAATTCTACCATCTCCCATCAGAAAAGTAAAGAATTGAGGAGTGATATTTGATACAAGATGACTTCCTCAGATCAAATCAACCTAGTCACTTCATCCTGTTTCAATACTCTGAGAACAGTAAAAATAATTCTTCCTTGTATCCCATTCGAACTTCAGAAAACAGCATTAGTGACCCTTGTGCTATCCAAAATTGACTTCTGCAATGTGCTATATGTCAATATTCAGCAGCGACTGTTAAACAAACTTCGAACCCTTCAAAACGCAGCAGATCATCTGCTATTGGGTATCCCAACGTTCCAGTAGCCTTCCCCGGAATTATCCAAACTTCACTTCTTAACGATTAGGAAACTGATCATTTTTAAGCCCCTTTGTCTTACCCATAAAGCACTTCATGATGTTGGCCCATTATTCATGATGTGGAGTATTAAGTGAATCAATGAATGAATGAATAATTTTTATTGTATCAATTAACAAAAATTGTTACAAAAGTTCCAATAAAATCTCAGCAAAACTTGCCTATTTCGTACAAATGCATGCCTAGTTAATTAATGTCTTATGTATATTCGCTAAATAAAATATTTTTTTATGAACTATGCTTAAAACAGAATAAAAACAATGAGATAGTAAAGAACCAATGAAACAGTTCAATACTAATGAATCCTTCCTATTATATAGTGGTTTTGTGCAAATCTAGTGGACCGCTTAAATTAGAAATGCATTCACCATGATATTAAAGGTATTAGCATATGCGATACCAAAGCTAAGTGGACAGCACAGTACCATTTCAGTAAAATACACAGTATACAATCCTAGGTAAAACACAAGTACTTCCTACTAAGTGAATTCATTTAAAACGATAAAGATCTATACTTCTTTTCTTAAGAGTTCCTTGACCTTGTGTACAAACTTAGCGAACCGTGCCAAATCCATTGGAATTTCCAAATTAAAAGGAGTTTCATAGCTTCAGCGCAGGTCCTCACTCCATATTTCAAAAGAGAGGTTTCAATAAAGTGCGTTGTGCAAATAATAAACATTGACATGTGCAAATTATATGGACCAGAGATTCCTCATATTGATGACAAAGTCTGCAAGTTGTTATTTCCGCTAAGGTATTCCAGCGCCTATTAATATCCTTAATGGGCAGAACCATAAGTCTTGCTATAAAGATTTGCTTCAAAATCGATTTATTTAATGGGGCGTCAAGATATGGCTGCCATGATTGATCTTCACAAGAGCTTGCAAGTATCCTAATATTACTACTGGAAGCGTTCAGTTCCTTCATATCGTCTTCTTTTGATAAAAGTCTTACTTGTTTTTTCAATATGGATTTTAGGATACCAGGCTGATGAATGAAGTCCGTTAATTTAGACTTATCGAGACGCAATTCGGAGCAAGCTGTGTGCAGGCCTTTGCTCCATGAGTTGTTTCCTTCCATAAAGATTAACTTTAAAATTGCCTTCATTGTATGCGGAGGTGCAGCGCACACCCTGTGATAAAACCGGACCATGGAAGCCCAGTGCTCGTAGCTCTGTCTATTCAGTCCAAATTCCAATCGCACCAAAGAGTTTCGGGCATAGGCGGGGATCTGAAATATACGCTTAAATGCGCGACAGTTGAGCTGCTCCCTAGTGTTGGTGAAAGCCGCTGGAAATGCTATCTGGCCATAAGTGATTGATGGTAGCATTTTGGCGTTTATGACCTTTCTAATTGGTTTCGTCGATGGGCTGCATAGCTTAGAATGCAGTTTGCACAGGGCAAACGTCACTGCTTTAGCTTTTGTTTCCACGGCCGCAATTTGCGCTGTTGGCTTCCCATTGCTCATCAGCCATACTCCCAGGTAGTTGTATTTGGTCACTGTTAGTATGTTTAAATTACCCAATCTCCATTGTTGTTTAAGTTTGTTGGTATATTTTCCAAATATAACTACCTTTGTCTTTCCTGCATTTGCTTGAAGTTCATTATTGTTGTTGTAGATGTTTAAAGCATCTAATAATCTTTGCATGCCCACTTTAGTGTGATCTAATAACACCATATCGTCTGCGTACTGGACTAGAGGTAATCTGTTTGAGCCTATTTTAGGGGTAAGAGATTCGCTTTAAATATCTTTTTTCCGAGGTCTGCCGTATATAAGTTGAAGAGCAGAGGGGCCAATACACAGCCTTGCTTTAGCCCTCTAACTGTTGGAATCTTTCTGGTGGCAGAATTCATCGTGATTTTTACCCGTACCCAGGTTCCAGTATAAAGGCTGACTATTGCTTTCAGCAGGCTCGCCGGAATCCCCCAGTCTTGCAGTTTGCGCCACAACAGACTCCGATTTACGCCATCAAAAGCCGCAGTATAGTCCACGAAACGCGCGAAGAGGGGAAGCGCCTTTTTCTGCGTGGACAGTATTAAGTGGTATGCTCCCAATAGAATGCTATGATACACTTCCACAAAAAAAGTGGTGTTTTCTAAATTTAAAAGGGCATCTTGGGGTGGCACAGCTAAACTATGGAATAGTCTTCTTCTACATATAAAATCACAGACCAATTTGCTACATTCCAGGAAGGCCCTCAAAACCTGATTGTTTTCTGATCTATAATTTGCCAGCCTGGTCTCACGGTCTATTCTTGACAGTTTGCTAGCGCCAAGACGCCCTTGGGAAGTTGCATGCTTTATAAAAACATAACATAACATATCATATCATACATGGGAAGAGGAGAATTAAGGGTTACAAAATGGTGACTGATATGAAAAAAAGTAAGAATCAAAGTTGAGTTATTCATGTTGAAGTTTATGTAGTATTACCTGAGGTACCAAACTAACATGTTAAATGACGTTAGTGATTTTGCTTACATAAAATGCAACACACCGCAGTTTCAAGCCTTTGGCAGCTCACAGAATTCATGTAATGCAATTATGTAGTCAGACCGTACTAACGGATCTTCTATTAAAATTATTGTAGGATTTGTATTACATTATCTTTATTATATTTGATGAATTTGATGAAAACTCTTATTTGTGCAGAAATATGAAGTCATAAAAATATGCTCCAAGGCTCCATTTGAAAATCTAAACATCCCTTAAATGACAAGAGGGATATCGAAAGGGGAGGTGTGGGTTCAAACATCCCTCAATATTTTCGTATGTCTGGTGACCTCTTGGGAGAGGATCGAGTATGGTATCACAAGTTGGGTTTTGGTGCTCAAAGGAGCATGACCCTGTGACACAAGCCTCTGACATTTCAAAATGGTGATGTTTGCTGGCTGCTCAGAATTGATGCGATTTGCTGTACATTATTAAAGAGCAACACTCCTCCATGGTTGACAGTTAAATTTGTGAAGAATGGGTGCTGGTGTGTGTTGAGCACTTTGCTGAATGAGTTTATATTGAGCTCTGTTCTGTCCGAATGACCCTTTTCTGATTTGGATGGCGGGTCGCGCGACATACGTTTTGTTGTTCAGTTATACATGTGCATGGTGGTGCCACCGCCACTAAAAATGTTCAACTTCAAAAACATTTAAACAATTTTGCATATTAACCAACGATATGCCGTCTTGAGCTGAATAGTGAGAGGGGATATGTACTGCTCTGCTGAAATCATATCCTGCCCTTATGCTAGGGTGACTTTGCAAACTGCTTTTGCCTGCATTTGCTGTTTCCCAGAGGCTGGCTGGTCCCTCCTTCCAGTGAGGGCACTTATTACTAGCTAACTAGGGTGCACTCAACACACCCACCTAACCATCATTACAGTGTCACCATACCAAATTGTCGACCCTGGTGGGCCTTGCAGAGTGTGCCAATAAAACTTGACCCCTAACTCTGCTTGTGAACCACTGTTAAGAGGTCACAGTCTCTGGGTCTCTTCCCATACACGGTGCATGCTATGCCTCACTCCCATGAAATGCTGTGATGCACAGGGCACTGACTTTCAGGCCCAGTGCTGAACCACTGGGCCATTCGTGGTTCATTAAATATGAATCATGCTCCTGCTCTTGCATCCCATAATCCGGCCTCTAAGGGCCATTTGCTCCAGGCTCCCACCTCTCCTTCTGTCCCACTTTATTTGTAGGTCTCTCCAGTTGCCGAAGACCTACTGTGGATAATAAGAACACTTTCAGAGGGCGTTAAGCCAGCCCATTGTTTACCATTTATTTGGCTTTCTAGTCAATCTCATTTGCTTGCTTCATATTTGATAGCTTCTTCTTTTTGGGCCTGTTCCTCTTTGCCCGAGGCGGAGGCCTTGCAGTCGTCTGGGACTCTCCACACTTGGGGTGGAATCTCCGCAATGAGAATTCTTATTGCGTAGATTCCACCCAGAGTGCGGAGACTCCCCGACGACTCCGGGGTCTCCACCATAAGTGCAGAGGCCCTTTGTGTTTAAACCTCCCCTGGAGCAGAGCATGTTTACCATCCTTTTGATTGAATAACTTCTATCCTTCCACTGTTTACATTCAGGGAACTACCATTTTCTTTTCCAATAAGGACTCCTTGGGTGTGCATGTGGTTTTTTACTCTCTCCCACAAATGATGCTTCCCTTTTGCTTAAATCCCCCTCAAAGCCCTGCTAGCTCGTCAGTTGTCTTCCACGTCACTCCCGTCCTACTCAGTCTTTTATTGTTTTTATTTATTTGCTTGTTAGTGGGTTTTTTTACATCCCACCTACACCTTCACTTCCACATCTCTTTCACCTGTATTCGGCCAATCTTGCATGGGCAGGAAAAGAGAAAGAAAGAAAAACAGGTTCATTGGCCACTTCTTACTGCAACTGTTCTATACCTTTAATTTGTCGGTAAGCTGTTTCCACCTTTGCTGAAATAATTTTACATCTTGTTAAAAACACTAAGGGCCTGATTTAGGTCTTGGTGGGTGGGTTACTCCATCACAACGGTGACGAATATACTGTCCACTGAAATATAAATCCCAAAGATATGATAGGATTTATATTTTGGAGGACGGGATATCCGTCACCGTTGTGACGGAGTAAACTGTCCGCCAAGATCTAAATCAGGCCCTAAGTTTTTTCTGTCCCTTTTAATATGTAGTGTACTGTTTTTAGTTATTTTCATATAGTTGCCACTGATGTATCAGAGTCAAGCAGATTACCTTTGTTTCTTTTGTGACGAGTGGGTTTTCTTGTTTCATGTCACAGTACAACACAATGAAAACACTTAAACTGTCATATGCAAATTAGGGTGAGAAAATGCAACTTTGGCCTTATCATGATGGGATATTCTGCTGCAGCACCTGTTTTATATGCATCCAAGGCGTACAATGAATTCATTTGACCCGATATTTCTCAGAGTTAGTCCTTTATTTTCAGACAGCAAAGCTTAAAAACCGGAAGAGACATATCTTGCTCAAAGTTTCTGAGCTGTGAAATCAGAAAATAAAGCACCCACTCAGAGGCATTGGATTAAATCAATTCACTTTACACCCTGCAGGTGCATAAAACAGGCGCTCGGCTCTGTGCTGCATCAAAAAAGCCAATCATGATACAGCCCATGAATGTTAATTTGTTTCTAATGCCATCACAGTGGGGTTCGTCGGCACACAACACTTCACGCGGACATTGTAGCTAAAGTGCAGCTGAACAAGCAGATGAAAAATTCAAGGCAGGCTCGTCGAGAGAGGGTGGACAGCAGAGGGTTGTTGTAAACACGACCAAAAAAAACCAAGCCTGGACAAAGCCAATAGGTCTCGCATATGAGTCCTATTAGCTTTGTCAATGTTTTAGCCATGTTGAACATCATTGTGACTGCTATGCATCAGGGCAAAAAAAAGACCTAGCAGACACCAGGGCAAAAAAAAGACCTAGCGGTGCGACGTCACATAGTTTTCTATCAATAAATCAATCAGGCTGAATTTCTAGAGGGCGGCTAATCACAGCTGAGTGTTTCAAGGCGCTGATCTCAGTCAAAAAGCCAGTTCTTGAGTCCCGTTGTGAATTCTGCAAGAGAGGCAAGCACATGCATTCAACACACATGCACACAGTTACAAAGGGCACTATTTTGTCTTTTTATTTACCAATCTGAGATGGATCGGTACATTTTTTAAAAAGTAGCGTTAAAGCTAATTTTAAAACAAAGTTTGAAGCATTTTTTTTTTTTAAATAACTAAACAAATAAATAATGAATGAGCTGGTTGCAGTAGTGGGCAGGGTAAAGCAACATGGGGGTGGGGAGAAGCAACAAGTTGGAGAGAACATGGGCGAAGGAGAGTGTTAGAAATGGGGTTTCTGGTTGGCTGGTTGGCTAGGGTATGTACCTAAGCCAGGCAGAACCCACCACTCCAGTCAGGGTAAGGGAGTTACACACCCAAGATAACCCCTGCTCACCGCCTTGATAGCTTGACAGAGCAGTCAGGCTTATCCCAGAGGCAATGTGTAAAGTGTTTGCGCAACACACACACACCAATGACACACAAGGCCCACCACAAAAAGAAATTCCATACGAGGTTATATAAAAATATCCTTTGTATTAAACATAGAACACATTAGACCACAATCACATGATTCACTTTGCCAACTAGGCAATTGTCAGGACAATACAAAGGTCGTAAATCACGCTGCCATAAGGCAATGGTCATAACATCACATGCAGTGCACTAAAGTAAATACTCATAAGTCATAAATCACTTTGTATTAGAGTCAATACTCATTAGTTTGCACACATCGTACAGACATCATGAAGGACACCCTTACGGTGCATATCCTACCATCCAGTAGTAAGCTCAGAATATAAATCCCTTAACCATCACTGCACAGAATTCCCAAACAACCACTGTACAGGACTCCCCAGATATCACTGTACATGCCTCATCAGCGATACAGCGCACCTGCGCTTCTCTCTCCTGTCATGCGGTAAATATCATCAGCCCGCAGGACACAGGGACGCCTGTGCCCTTTACACAGGTTTTGTGGTAATTGTGGGGGAGCAGCAGGGAGGGGACCTCTGGCAAGGGCTTCCCTCCCAGCCTGCGGTGTGTTTCCAATCCCTATAGGCCCCCGCGGTATCAGTACTACAAAAAGGGGCAATGAAAGGAGAGGGGTGACCTCACCTGGTCCTTTCCCCTGCGACCTCAGGATCACGGCAGCTGCCCACGTTTGGGGGGTAACGCTGTCCCTCAAGCCCCCCAGGACATGCGCCCAAGGAGAGGAGGCACCAGCATTGCTCACAGGGGTGGAGAGATCTCCCCTAGCCAAAGGGCTTGCTGCCCATGACCACGCGGCGTAGCAACTGGATAGGGATCTCTTTCCGGCAGTCAGAGCCCTGGCGTCTTTGTCGGCATGTTCCTCTTCCCAGCTGGGAAGAGCGGGCATGGCCTTCCTCATTGGCCCCGCCTCCCAGTAGGTCACCAGCGGAGTTCCTCCACTTTTCTGCCCGTTCTGCCCAGGCTCCCTTCGCCACCGTGCCAGTCGCCGGTCGTGGCTTACCCCACAGGGGTGGGCTAGTCCTGGCCAGCCAAGAGCAGAGAGGCACGTTGTGTAGCGCCTGCCGGCAGTCCCCAACTGGGACCTTTCACACACGGCTGCTAGGGAGGAGAGGAGCGTTTCCCTAGCCACAAGCTCTCCCCTCCCTTCATTTGGAACCACAAGGGCAGTGCAGCGCTGCATTTTCTGAGATGCAACTACAAGAGCTCCTCACTCTCTTTTGTTGGAATAACCAAATAAGGTAAAGAACCCCGTGCTCACCATGGGCTTACTTCTTTAGAAAGAGTAATTGAAGGAGGAAGTGCTCTCCAAGCGCTGTCCCTTAGGAACCAAGAGCTAGACTGAGGGAAACCCAGCGATTCTTCAGACTTTCTTTCTTGAGAGGAAAAAAAAAGTAAAGGACAGTCCAGTCCTTCTCCTGAAGTCTTTTGTATCCCTGAGACTCTCAACAGTAGGCCAGCACACACAAGCCCTTGGAGATTTCCTTCGCAAGCAGTATACCACAGCAGGGCATAAAGAGTCCGTACTTTTCCTCCACCACAGACAAAAGCAGCAACTGCAGGCTCACCCACCCACTCCGCTCTTATTCTTGACAGGGTCCTCTTGTTCCTTGAAGTAATATAAAGTCCTGGGGTTTTAGGTGTGGTACTTATACCCCATTTTGTCATTGTTCTCTTTGTGGCAAGGGTCTCTGAACCAATCCAAACCAGTCCTGTCCTCCCTGGTGCAGCATGACCACAGGGGGCAGAGAAAACATTGTGAAAAAGGAGACATAGCCTATTCAGGTGCAGGCGAACCTCCCACCACTCTAAATGCAGACCAGGTCTATTCAGCCCTGCAATGAGTCACCCAGGCAAGGCAGGGCACACCTCAACCCCACTAGTATCTGTCTAGAGTGAATGCACATTCCAGCTCCTGTCACTCAAACACCAGATGCTGAATACACAAACAGCCAGAGGCACACAGAATGGTAAGGTAAGAGAATGCCCACTTTTTAAAAGTGGCATTTTCAATCACAGAATTTAAAAACCACCTTTACCAAAAGGTGTGTTAATAAATTCTGAGTTCAGAGAGCCTAAACTTAATTTTTTCATCTTGTTCCTATTGAAAGTTATATATGTAAAAATGTTACACTGCAACCCCAATGATAAGCCTATGGGACAGACAGCCTTCCAACAGTGAAAAACGAAATACACAGTATTTCACTACCAGGACATGTCACACACACCAGTGATTACGTTAAATTGCACACCTAATGTTCCCTACTAAGTATAGCGTAAGCAATCGATCTTTTATTTACCTAAAGTGGTTGAGGGGAGGAAACAACAGCAAAGTTGTCATGCCTGGAAAGACCACCAACTCCAAAGTGCAGTTTGAATATTTATTATAAGCCCAAAAACAATTGGATGTAAATACATCTCAGTAGCAAAGTATAGAGGTACAGAAAAATTAATACAGAGCCGATTTTATGAATATAAGTAATGCGGCCCAAAAGACAGATGATTATAAATTCCAAAATCACAATGCAACACAGAATAGATGCGGTATTCAGCTCTCGACTCATTGAAAGAAATCAAAATCTTTCCCTACACTGCTCTACATGAGGGCCCTTCATGTCTCTCTTCTATCGTTCCCCAACGGTGTCAGCACGTGTTGACTTCCTAAGAAGTACTCACGTCAAATGGGTCATTTTAGCTTTTGGCTATGGAGCTCGCTCTAAGATGCTCCTTCTCCTCTGAAAGCTAGGAGAAGTCTGGACTCGCTGTCCCTGCGTATCATACAAAAGATGGGATTCAACCCACAATACGTCATTCGTCTTAAAACTTTCCATTGCACCTCTATGCGGTAGCTTTTTCTTTTCATGGCACAAATTTAATTAGTGATATCTTCTTTCCAGCAGCCTTGGCTTTCAGACAGACCAGATACGCAAGGCATCCACCCTTCTCGCTTCCCAGCCATCTTCAAAGACATTCCGGGTCTCTCCTTAACTCTGAAAATAACGATGTGTATTCTTGCACCTGCAGTTGGATGAGAACATTCTCATTTCGAACACAACAACATTTAATTATTTATTTCGCGAGAGCAAGGAGAATCGAAACTTGAGACTTTGGGCCTATAATTCAGGCAACTTAAACTAACCACAATTATGGTGTATAGAAATAATATCGTCCTGCACATTATGCATGAAGGAATCGTAATACATACAAAATTCTACTTAAATGCGTTCACTAGTTTTCAACATCAAATGATTCAAATAAATGTTTCTTAATAGTCGTAAAACACTGCAAACAATACGAATACATGAGAGTGCGTTTAAACCATGAGTATAGTGCACTCATACAAAATAGAGTGCTATCAGCGCTCTATCAGCTCCCCCCTCTTATGACTAGTGTCATAACACCAACTTTCTATTCTACTGTAGTTTTTCTCCTTGCAGAAGAGACCGACCTAAACAGAAGATGTAGCTTGCCGTCCCTGTCTGAAACGTTCTAACCCCTTAAGGTGCTGGTAATGACTGTCCTGCAATCGTTCAAGTTGGCGCTCTCGCTTTCTCGAAACAGTCTCCTGATGTCGTGCCCTTTGCCATTTGTAAGCCTTGATGGCTCCTAGTAGGACAATTATACAAATGACAGCTATTATAATAGGCTTCAAGATATATCCCATTATTCCTTGTCCCAAACTTCCAAACCAACTGCCTATCTTGCCAAATCCTTTCCCCACTTGCTCCCAGAGTCCTTCAGCAGCCATCTCACGTAACTCTTGGTGTATATCTGAAATATTGTTGATATATTTCCTTATATCCCGACTGTTGTCAGGAATATAAGTACAGCACTGTTGAACTTTCAATAATTTGCAGACTCCTCCGGCATTTGCTAGCAGCACATCTAGGGCAAGACGGTTTTGCAAAACCATAGCCCTTATCGAAACCTTCTCCCCATCTACAAGTAATAAAATCTGAGCTGTATTTATTGGGAGCTTATCCACTAGTGTTGCCAGCTTTCTGATTTTCAAATCATTCAAAATTACACCCATACTCGGTATCATAGCCCCAAATATGTCTCCAATCACTTCTCCTGCACTCGCACCACGTTTTCCTCTTTGAGGTCTTCTTCTTTCTAGGGGCCATAAATCATTCACATGAAAGATCTTGGGAAATACCACAGCCAAATAACAAGTGCCATACCAATTTTTGGGCAACTTCACATAGGCATTCTTTCCACACACAAAATACACATTGGGCACTATTGTTATTTTGTCCAATAATGCTTTTCTAATTGATTATTCGATCAAGAAGACGTGCTCACAATCACTTTCAGCCACAAATATCTTATCGTAGTATGTGGTCGGGTGTCTAATCCACAACTTCCCCTTCTGCTGGAAATCTAATGCTATGGGTCCAAAACTCCCCTTTGCTTTATAATCTAATTCTTCTTTAGTCCATGGGGTAACCTTGTGCTTTGGATCTGGTCTAAATAGAGTCTGTCTATGCCGATCTTCTATCTGATCTATAAATTTCTTTTCAATGTCAGTTAACATACAGGTTAAATTGTGTCTATGGGCATAGGACGTATATAAAGTAATGGTAGGCACGAAATACTTTGACATTCGCTCTACTTCCTTATAATAATCATATTTATTCATGTATTTAAGAACTGGGACTTCCGAGAGTACCACATCATAATTTGAGAAATAGTACTCGAAGTGTGCCTTGCTATAAAACATGCTCAACAACACACTACATGTAATGCCATAGGTCAAAGGCAAATGATGGTATTGAATGCCTTCTTCTACTGAGGCTGGTAATTGCATACACACATAGCAATCCTTCGCTTCCATGGTATCCACATACTCATACAATAATCGAGCATACGCATTCAAAGTGAAATCACCCTTTGACAAATCAACATGTAATCTACGACTGGTTTCCTTAATCATTTCTAGATCCCTTGCGGATGCATCCTCATCTATCTCAGAGATTGGTGTAGTGAGTGTTGCCTGTACCCTATTCTGTCCGACATCCTGAGATCCAACTAGAGATGTAACAATCACCACAGTTATAACAATAAGCACCACTACAATGAGGGTGCCAATGATGCACTTCTGTTTGCGTGTTGATTTTTCGGACACCATGGTTTCTACTGATCTGTTCCGAAGCACAAAAAATGGAAAACACAGTCTCTTTATGTTTTCTTTGTTTTAATAATGTCTTTCTCACTTCTCTCCTTCCATGCAATTAATGTCAAAGTTCCTTTGATTGATACTAAACCTATTGAAGAGATGTAGTCAGCCCTACTTCTCACTCCATCATCTACTAGAAAGTCCCTAATTTTAAATCTTCTTAAACTGGGTTCTAGGTTATCTTCTTTCTAAGGCCTAATGCTTTCTTTGGTTATAATTCAAGCTTCATCGTTAATGATATTTGATCCAAGTATTTCGAGGACACGTTGCAGAATCTCCGCATGAATGTCTCCTAATTCTTGCGCAGTGAGCTGTCGGCCAAATGAAGGGAAGACAACCTGATTGAGGACCAGGAAACGCAATCCACTAAGCCTTGGAGGATTTGGAACTTGCAGAGTTAGTGTTCCAAACGCTTCTACGCCTGGGACCAGCAACTGTATTTCAATCGAGAGGGTGACCCCTCCGTAGCTCACCGTACCAGCTCCCAACCTCCCGGACTTCGCTGGGCTCTGCATCTGCAGCCAGGTACGTCCACTCAGGAGATGCGTATCTTCGAGACGCTATTCTTTCTCTTCTGGAACGTCTCAGACCATCAGATCTTTCTCAGATGCAAGCCTTATATTCAGCCTTTCTTTTCTTGCTGGCCACTTTTCCGCTCTGGCATCTGCTCTCCTCTCTTCCTCTTGATCTGATCCTTCTGCAATAGACCGCTCACCTTGATCTGGTGTACAGTTCACTTCTGCAATATCATCTATTTCAGGATCTGGGCTCAGTTCAGGAGCACTCAGCTCTCGTCTCTCGTGCTCAATTGGCTGTTCCGTTTCATCCGAAACTCTTACAGCTGGGTCTGTGCCTTCGTCGTTGTCTGTGTCTGGTCCACACACGCTCCTCGGAACCAGGGGACTCTCTTCCTCTGCAGGCGCTTGAACTCGGCGAGTGTGGGAAGCGTGTATCCAGTTCGGCAATCCTCCACACTTCACAGTGGTACTCGTGACCAATATCACCTGATATGGTCCTCGCCAGTGAGCATCAAGACAACTCTTCCTCACGTGCTTGCGAACTAGTACCCAATCACCTGGATTAAGATCAAGCAGCAGGTCTCTCGAGGTGGATGCAGTCGCAGCCTCGACCTGGTGGGATACAGAAGTAACCACATCAGCCAGTCCCTTACAATAATCCAACACTAAATCATCAGTGATGTTTATCAATGCTGTAGCTGGCACCATAGGCAAACACATAGCACTTCCGGTCAAAATTTCGTGGGGAGAAAGCCCAGTTCTCCTATCAGGGGTGCTACGCAGACTCATAAGCACCAGAGGCAGCGCATCTGGCCATTTCAATGAAGTTGACGAACACACCTTTGCCACTCTTGACTTGCTGGTGCCATTAACCTGCTCTACAAGACCTGAAGCCTCCGGCCTGTAGCTACAATGCAGTCTCTGATCAATGTTCAAAGCAGAGCACAACAATTTCATGATTTCACTGTGGAAATGAGTTCCTCTATCTGTCTCCACTGATGTCGGAAATCCATATCTCGGGATCAATTCTCTTAACAACAACTTGGCTACTGTGAGACTGTCACATCGTCTAGTTGGATATGCTTCCACCCAACGTGAAAAGATACACACCACCACCAAAACGTATCTCAACCTATTGCACCTCGGCATTTCAATAAAGTCCAATTGTATCCTATTGAAGGGACCTCCAGATCTTCTAATGTGACTCAATGCAACCACAGTTCTCTTTCCAACATTCATTTGTTGACAAGTAACACACCTGTGACATACCGCTTCAGCCCACACACGAAAGCGTGGATTAAACCACGTCTGCCTAAACACTCGCACCATAGCATCTCTTCCCAGATGAACTGCTCCGTGAATTTGCCTTGCCATTGGGCTCAGTAGACAATTGGGTAATACTGCTCTCTCATCTGTGGACACCCAAATGCCATTGTCTCTTTTTGTGCAACCTGCTCTGATCCATGAGCAGCTTCCTCTTCTGGGACTTCATCCTGCAACCGCTTCACCTCATCCCAAGTATCGGCTATAGCTAACATCATGCTGAGTTCGGTCTCTTCTGTGCTCTCGCCTATTTATTTATTTATTTTATTTTAGGAGTTTTATATAGCGCTGACCTGACCCGGGGGTATCGGAGCGCTTTACAGCAGTGTTTCATAAGAGTTACATAGTAAAGCAGTCTTGAACATAAAGTTCGGAAGTCCAAGAGTGCTGAGGATTCTCGAGGTAGTAGTTGAGTCCTGAGGTAGCCTTGTTGAATGCTTTATTGAGGTAGTCCGAGAGTCCTGAGGCAACCTCATTTTTATGCACACTTGACTAGAAGCGGGCTGAGGTGGATCAGTTTGATGCAAAGTCAAAGAGCAACGGAGTCAGGGTTGGCGTGAGGGCGGCGGTTATCCATTCTGGATGGAGCGGTTGAGGAGGAGGGCTTTTAGGTGTTTTTTGAATTTTGTGTGCCTATATATTCTCCATTGAAAATACAAGCATGTTCAGCGCAAAATCGTGCTACTTCATCTGCATAATTGTTGCCCTTAGTGACAAAGTCTTCTCCCTTTCCATGAGCTGCACATTTAACGACTGCTATCTCTTTGGGCTTCTGCAAAGCTTCCAATAGTTGGCGCACATAGTCTCCATTACGTATAGGTGACCCTGAGGACGTCAGAAACCCCCTTTGTGACCATAACTGCCCAAAGTCATGAACTACACCAAATCCGTATTGACTGTCAGTATACACAGTCACTCGAATATCAGCTGCAATGATACAGGCACGTGTCAAAGCGACAATTTCGGCCACCTGAGCAGAGAATACTCTATTTAAACAGGCAGCTTCCACTACTCCCATGATGGTGCACACAGCAAACGCTGCTCTCAAATACCCTTCATTGTCTCTTAAGCATGAACCATCAACAAAAAGGATCAAATCAGATTGGGGCAAAGGTTCATCGACAATGTCAGGTCTGGGTTTGGTAGATAGGTCAGTAACATCTAGGCAGTCATGCTCTTCACAATCCTCATCTCCTTCCTCTGCTGGAACAGGTAACAATGTAGCAGGGTTCAGGGTGGTACAACGTCTCAGGGTAACATTTTCAGCGGCCAAGATAACCTGCTCATACTTGGTAAGTCTGTTGTTGGTCAGATACTGTGTCTTCGTTCGGGTCATCAATAATTCTACTGAATGGGGCACATAAACAATGAGCGGATAACCCATCACTGTGCTTTCACATCTTTCAATGCTGACACCGGTTGCAGCAATGGATTTCAACGCAGAAGCTACAGGATCTAATGTAGCTGAGAAGTAAGCTACTGGTCTACGGGCACCCCCATGTGTCTGCACTAGGACTGCTAACGCACATCCCTCCTTTTCACAGCAAAAGAGTGAAAACGCTTTGTTATAATCTGGCATTCCGAGAGCTGGAGCACGACAGATACTTTCCTTCAGCTCACAGAAGGCTTTCAAGCACTCGTCATCCCATGGTACCGGATCACTAACATCCTTTCGAGTCAGTTTCAACAGAGGCTTTGCTTGCAAGGAAAAATTTGGGATCCACGGTCGACAATATCCGACCATTCCCAAAAACATGCGGACTTCTTTTTGTGTTTTCGGAGTTCCCATTTGCAGAATCGTCTCTATGCGATCTGGTGACACCCTTCGTTTTCCTTTCTCAATCCGGTGACCTAGGTACTGAACTTCAGACAAACAATACTGCAATTTGTTTGGAGACACTTTGTGTCCATTCTCTGCCAAATGATTCAGCAATGCCGCAGTGTCAATCCTGCAAGCATCCTCAGTCTCTGAGGCGACCAAAAGGTCGTCTATATATTGCACTAAGACTGAGTCTTGGGGCATCACCAGTCCTTCAAGATTCTTTTTCAGACTTTGACTAACAAATGGAGAGGCTTTCTGTATACCCCTGAGGAATTCTTTCCCATGTTAATACACGATCGTCCATCCTAAACGCAAATAAAAACTGACTTTCTTCATGCAATGGTATGGAGAAAAATGCATGACATAAATCTATCACTGTAAACCATTCTGCTTTGCATGGTATCTGGAATAGAATAACAGCTGGATTTGGTACCACAGGACAACATGGGATCACAATTTCATTAACCCGACGCAGATCCTGCACTATTCTGTACTTTCCACTTGGCTTCTGCAGTCCCATGATAGGTGAGTTGCAGGGACTTCCTCTTATCTCCTTAAGAATACCTTGGGCAATCATAGTCTCAATCAAAGGTCTTATTCCGGCCACAGTTTCTGGAGTCAATTTATATTGTGGCGTTCGTGGGAATTTAGCATTGGGTTTGACCTGTATGGCTCAACCCCTCTCATCAGACCTACATCCTCGCCTGTAAAATCCCACACTTTCGGATCAACTGAGTCTCTCAAGTCATGTGGCAATTCTGCTATTGTGAGCACCACAAACATTTCTGCACATAGACTCATGTTAGCCATTTTAAAATCAGCATCGTCATCATATGTTTGTAATTCCACACCTCTCGGAGTGCACGATATAGTACAATTGAGCTTGCACAGAAGGTCTCGTCCTAAAAGACAGACCGGACTTGAATTGCACACTACAAATTGGTGTTTATCCTGAAATGGTCCTATTCTCACGGGTAATTCGTTTGTCAATGGATTGGTCATTTTCTGATTACTAACCCCCACTTCTTGAATAAATTGTCCCGAAAGAGTTAAATTTGGGACTACTTCAGTTCTCACCGTGGAGCGAGCAGCTCCAGTGTCTAATAAGAAGGTAACAGGATATCCATTCACATCTGCATCTACAAACGGCCCACTCTGATCTACTTCTAGGATCGCATCCAAGGTGCATTCCTCGTGCACCCCCCTCTGACACTCTTGTAAATCTTGGTTTTGATCAAATCTATCTTGTATTTCAAAATAAGGCATCTGATGGTATAACTGATTATGCATGGGTATCCTAGGAAGTTGAGGTACTTGCACTTGCGGCTCATATCCTCCTTCATACATAGACCTGGGTCTTGTCACAGTATTGACAGTCTCGGACAGCTGTCCTTCTCCTTCCATCTGTATCTGATTTGCTGGATTCGATCTACACTCGCGCTTCCAATGCCCGATTTTGTGACAATAATGGCAGGCAGTGACCCTTTTCTGTTGGGTCACCCACTCACTTGCACCTGGATCCATTCCTCTTCCTCTACCCTGACCAGGTTGGGTCACCATCTGTTGTCCCATTCCTCTTCCACCTCCTCTACCTCTACCTATCGCTCCTCCAATTCCTTGCGTCATATCAGCGTTTCTCAACTGCACCAACATCAACTTGTCCTTCAATTTCTTCTGTGTCGTCTCCACTTGATCACTGCAATATTTAGCATAACGCAGAATCTCGTCCATCAACTTATTCTGCCAACATATCAAGTGTTGCTGTATCATCAAACTAATATCATATTTCAGTCCCAACACAAACTTTGAGACAAACTGTCCCATATCTTTCTGTTTAATTGTATCCAATCCACTATGCTGCTTAAAAGCTAACAACAATCTTTCGTAATAATCATGTACTGATTCCTTAGAGTCTTGAGTGGTGCGATCAATCTTCAACCAATCAACAGTCTGAGGAGCTACCTTCGACTGCAACCATGTAATCACTTGCTCGTATTTTCTCATTACATCAGGTGAAGGACCATGAGTCACTGAATCTCTAGGTGACTCTGCAGTAGGCCACTCAATGGCAATCTTACATGCCGCCCACAAATCCGCCGGCACTGCTATATCAAACAAGGTGTTCAAATCAATCCACAATACTTTCGAAATCTTTACAAACCAATCTATTTGCTTGTACCACTCAGCAGGTTTTCCCTCAGCCGAGGAAAATCATTCGTAAATGCTGCTAAATCACCCCTGCTCCATGGCACATGTACATACCCTCCATTCTGTACCTCCCTGAGGGGGAAAGTTCCTGCAGCTCCCGTCCCTCCACCCAGAGGTGGACTATTTCCTATTCCAGTTTGGAAGCTTTTCTTTTTGGCCCATCTTTCTTTCCATTTGTCTAATTCTTTCCATGTCCGCATCCCTATCACTAGTTCTCTAATTTGTGCTTTCAATCCAATCGTTCGCTTCTCTTCCATATCCTTATCTGTGTAATTTAATCTGCAAGAACCCTGTGTCAGCTTTGTCTTTGACAAATCGACCTCATACCTTTGTGCCAAAAGCAACAATGCATCATAAGCTCGTTTGGCCTTTCTTGTCATGTCCTTTGCTACGAACAGTAGTTCGCTTGAGTCATACGTCTCAATTCTGATCAGGGGTAGATTACCTTCAATCACCTCATCTAGTTCTGCCTTTAATCTTACCACATATAGCATTGGCGCCTTTATTGCGCTTTTTAACACTTTCTGAATTTCCTCGTTTCGTGTATCTTCCCTGTCACAACTTTGGGTTCTCCTAGGAACTGCACCCTCTTCTATCTTTGAAGCTGGGCGTCTATCTCTTTCCCAGCTTCGACTTCTCCAATGGTCACCTGCACAAACAACCTGTGGATCAAACAGTACTCTAGGCGCTTCTTGTCTCTTGTTTATGTCTTCCTTCGGCATCATTGACTCTCTCACTGGTTGAACCCACATTCGAAGGTCAGACCTAGATTTCGCTAGAGCTCCTGTCCGTCTTTGTTCTGACCCACTATCCATTCTTGATGGATCAGCTGTAGCTGGCAGTGGAGTACTAGATTCCACTGGTATCCGACTTAACCCAGTCCCACTCATTGCAAGGCTCCCTCCAGACATTGTCTCTTCCCCTTCACTTATTTGCTGTTGACTGTCATCGGTTCTTTCTCTAAGAGTATATATCGGAACCACCGACCCTATTGTGACTGGTACCGACAAAGCATCTGGTAACTGCATGTTTCCTGCAAGTTGTACTGGCTCAGGGTTTGGATACCTCATTCCTCTAGATCCTCCCGGAAGGTGTACCATTGTAATCTTGCCTCTTACTCCTGCCGATTGTTCCCCTGAACCCACTTGTCCCGCACCTATAAGCTCTTCTGAAGGGCGCAACCTCTCTGTCTCTGATCTAGAGTCGCACAGTGGAGGACGGTCCGCTAGCAATCTATCGAGGAAGCTGTCATCTGTATCACTGTCCTCTTCTGTCGACTTTTTCCCTTCAGCCCCCTCTCTTAACGTACGAAATGGGTACAAGCGTTCTCCCTCTATGGTGTCTACTCTCCATCTTTTCAACTGGGCATCCCATCTAGCATCATGATATGCCTTCATTGCTTTCCTCATTCTTCCTTGTGAAGCCTCTCTCCTTTTTGCTAGAGCAGCTCTCATCCATGCATCTAATGCCTCAAATTGTGTGGGTCTAGGGGGAGGTTTTAGTGCATTCATCACCCCCCTCAGCTGGGTCAGCACTTCCATACGAAAAGACCCATAATGAGGGAAAGCCAATTCACCCTCTTTCTCTGTAATTTTATGCCAATTCTAAAGCCACACTATAGTATGAAGTCCTACATTCGTCGCCATGTAATGTGCCGGTGTGTCTTCTGGCGGAGCTTCTTCTCCTACCCGAGTCACTACCACTGTGTCACCTCTACACAAATCTTGCAATACCCTAAAGCATCTCATTGTAAAAATAGATCAATTGCAAGCCCAAAATACGCTGTTCCACTGCAAACGAACTTCCACCAATCCCAGCGCTGCGTTACACCAACCAACCTATCGCGGCGCACCCTCACGTCACTTCTCACTCCTTGCAGCGGCTCACCCGCCTTTACAATTTCACCGCAAACTCGCTTACACACATTCGTACCACAAGTAACTGTATAACCAAAAGTTATTAAAGCAAGTAACTGTTCCTACACAATTACAATAACTTACAGTCACATAAAACAAGTAATTGTCTGTCACTAAAGATCGATAGAGCACTCTCACAAGAACATTCAGCCGTTGTGACCCCCCGACCTGCGTTGGTCACTCAATCGCCATAGTCCACCCCCGGTACCTGAGGCTTTCTACCGCGACCTATTCCTCATTCACACAAAGGTCCCTAACACAAGTGGATCGTTGATAGCGCTTCACAACACCCACATTTGATCAGACAATTACAATACAAAACTATCCCAGGATCTTGGACTTCTCTTGAGTCCGCTCACCAAAACTTCCTGCTTTGCACGTGTCTGGACCAGTAAACCAAAAACCACATTCACTCAACATACATCCCAACTCCGCAAGACATCACCCACTTACTCATCACCGCAATCAAACACCACAAGTCCTTTCATACTCACGCCACCACTGTTTCCGCCGCACCATCAACGTCCGCCAGTCTCCGGTCTCCGCCGTCTTCCACTCCACTTCAGGGCTCTTCAACCTTCAACCCTACTCCTGATTACTCCCCTCACCTTAGAGGTAAACCACTTTAAAGTTAAACCATCCTCTGCTACCATTTGATTACGCTAAATTGCACACCTAATGTTCCCTACTAAGTATAGCGTAAGCGATTGATCTTTTATTTACCTAAAGTGGTTGAGGGGAGGAAACAACTCAGATAAATATCAGCAAAGTTGTCATGCCTGGAAAGACCACCAACTCCAAAGTGCAGTTTGAATATTTGTTATAAGGCCAAAAACAATTGGATGTAAATACATCTCAGTAGCAAAGTATAGAGGTACAGAAAAATTAATACAGAGCCGATTTTACGAATATAAGTAATGTGGCCCAAAAGACAGATGATTATAAATTCCAAAATCACAATGCAACACAGAATAGATGCGGTATTCAGCTCTCGACTCATTGAAAGAAATCAAAATCTTTGCCTACACTGCTCTACATGAGGGCCCTTCCTGTCTCTCTTCTATCGTTCCCCAACGGTGTCAGCATGTGTTGACTTCCTAAGAAGTACTCACGTCAAATGGGTCGTTTTAGCTTATGGCTATGGAGCTCGCTCTAAGATGCTCCTTCTCCTCCGAAAGCTAGCAGAAGTCTGGACTCGCTGTCCCTGCGTATCATACAAAAGATGGGATTCAACCCACAATACGTCATTCGTCTTAAAACTTTCCATTGCACCTCTATGCAGTAGCTTTTTCTTTTCATGGCACAAATTTAATTAGTGATATCTTCTTTCCAGTAGCCTTGGCTTTCAGACAGACCAGATACGCAAGGCATCCTCCCTTCTCCCTTCCCAACCATCTTCAAAGACATTCCGGGTCTCTCCTTAACTCTGAAAATAACGATGTGTATTCTTGCACCTTCAGTTGGATGAGAACATTCTCATTTCGAACACAACAACATTTAATTATTTATTTCTCGAGAGCAAGGAGAATCGAAACTTGAGACTTTGGGCCTATAATTCAGGCAACTTAAACTAACCACAATTACGGTGTATAGAAATAATATCGTCCTGCACATTATGCATGAAGGAATCGTAATACATACAAAATTCTACTTAAATGCGTTCACTAGTTTTCATCATCAAATGATTCAAATAAATGTTTCTTAATAGTTGTAAAACACTGCAAACAATACGAATACATGAGAGTGCGTTTAAACCATGAGTATAGTGCACTCATACAAAATAGAGTGCTATCAGCGCTCTATCACCAGTAATGTCCTAACCTTCACATACAGTGCACCCTGCCCATTGGGTTACCTGGGGCCTTCCTTAGGGATGCTTACATGTAGGGAAAGGGAAGATTTGGGCCTGACAAGTGGGTGCACTTGCCAGTACAACATGGCAGTTTACAACTGCGTGCACAGACACTACAGTGGTAGGTCTGAGTCACATTTACAGGGCTACTCATGTGGGTGGCACAACCAGTGCTGCAATCCCACTAGTAGCATTTGATTTACTGGCCCTGGCACACACTGTGCCCTTTACTAGGGAATTACCAGTAAATCAAATATGCCAAATCATGGATAACCAATCATTGTCACAATTTATACAGAGAGTATATGCACTTTAGCACTGATCAGCAGTGGTAAAGTGCCCAGAATCCTATAGCTCTTCACAAATCTGGCCCGCCCTATCTCAGGAGACGCTTTGATTTCTATGTCCCCAGCAGACAACTGCGTTCAGCTGCACAGTGACTGGCAGTGATTCCCCGCTTCCGTCTTACTCGAATGGGGGGTTGCTCTCTATCTTTTAGGGCAGCCAAAGCCTGGAACTCTCTCCCATTCGAGCTACGGAATATTCAAGATTCCAGGCTATTTAAGAAGCAGCTAAAGACTCTGCTTTTTAATTAACTCGTAGCTTCTGTCCGCTCCGTTGTTCTCTTAGTTGGCTTCCGCGCCGGGACACTCTTGAGTATCCGTGCGTGCTATAAACTTTCAATAACATAACATAACATAGCAAACGGAAAACAGGGTCAGAAAAATAGGAGGCAAAAGGCAAAAAGTTTGGGGATAAACCTGTCAAAAGGGCCAGGTCTAACAGAGAGCAACATGGAGTGTGGTGAGCAGAAGCTCATGGTGAAAGAGAGTAGCATGGAAGCCAGCCAATCAAAGACATGGATAAATAGGCTATGTTTAATGGCAGCAATAAATGCAATACTGAAAAAAGAAATCTAAATAAAAGCGGGCAAATGAGAGTGACAGGAAAGAAACTAATGGTAAGCAATGGGTGGGCTCCAAGCCTCTGTATCCTTAGTGAGCCCACAATATGTCCTTTGCAACAAGACATGTGCTGTCTGAAAGGCTTGACCAAAAAATGGACTTTTGAGGTGGATAGCAGTACATACAGAAAGAGCAGATATAGCCAGCTTTTAGTTCAAGAAGTGCAAAATTTAAGAAGCTAAGGTTAGTTAAAATTAGAAACTAAAACGCATCTGTGGCTATGTTAGCATTCATATTGACCAGCATAAAACAGTCACTCACTGTTTTAATAAAAACCTGTACAACTTTTTATAACAGGTGGCTCTACGCTTAGTGGTTCTTGCAGATGGCAATAGTGTACAATCTTAATTTCCTCTGTGATAAATGAACTGAGGCCTGACTGGCAAGCTCATATCATGGGTTCAGTTTCTTTTTTTATTGGCAGATTATCATTTATATGTTTCCTGACATTTTTTAATTTTTTATCCATCTCAATAGGTCCCAAATAAATCCATATTATATGTGTGTGTGTATATATACACACCACACAGTCTTTTCCACGTAATGCCTTTACAACGCATGCCTTTACCAACATGCGCCTTTACTACACGGATGCCTTTACCACAAAAGGTATATACATTTAAGGTAAGTGTATATATACATTTTAGCCTTATCGTTAATTATATACATATTCACTGAAAAAAACCTCAGTTTAAAGTGATGATATAGTTAGGTGATTTTCTCATAGACAACGTTAACTTTCAAAACAAAGAAACCCACAGAAATTCTGCAGATATACTTATTAGCACTAACTATAACTTGCGCCCCCCCACCCACTGCCTATCACACATATGACATCACTTATGACATGTTCTTTTGCATCATTTATGACATAACTGATGACACCTCATATGACATCATCAATGACATCACTTATGACATCATCAAATGAGTGTGCACATTTGTTTTACAGTTTATATAGCAGCAAGTAACTACCATATTAACTCTACGTATTTTTGTGCAGCTTACACAGCTAATGAGTGTTGACAAAACATGTGTGCTCCTAATGCACCATAGCTGTGTAGAGGCATTGAACACATTATAAATCTTTGCATTAAAGAGTAACTGTGTTTGCAAGCGACAGTTGACTTGCATTCATCATGATGCACACAACTTTTTGGTTCTGCAGAAAAAGTTCCCAACAGGAGAAAGATTCTACGTTGTAGATACTAACTTCTGTAAGCAGCCTTGAGTTATTTTAGAGAATTGTATCACCATGATAATTTATATTTTACATGGAAGAGTGTGTGCACGAGGTACTAACCAGTGGCGGTTTCTTTATGAGGGCGTCGGGGCTCCGCCCCCTTACATTGCTGAATATGCTCAGCTGAGCACTGAGCAGTGATTTAATATACCCATGATTAATTTACGAGCTCGGAGCTCAGCTGCCAAAATGCCTTGAACAGGGGGCACTGTATGCCCCACACTCACTCACTGCCGATATGTATACTATCACCACATTGTTAATTGATTGAGCAGTCAGTCACTGAGTTGACCTCACGTCACGTGACTCACCCTGCCCAGGCTACGTGTTTGCCGGCTGAGAACCTCACAGCCCTGAAGGCTGTGATGTCATCAGCTCAGCAAAGACCTAGCTGCAAGCAGTAGGGTCCACCCCCTGATGGCGTGGAGGTAAAGTTAGCCCCGGGCGTTTTTTAATACAAGCCCGGGATCGCTAACCCTCCACATCAATCAGAGAGAGTGGAGCTTGTCACCACACCCTTTCCCAACTCGTTATAGGGAGTGGGTGGGACCCCTCCCTGTGACGAGTTGGGAAAGGGTGTGGCAGGTGGGAAGCAGGAATTGAGTCTGCGCAAACTCGACCACCTCAGGCGTCCCGCGCATGAGTCTGAGTGACTGTGGCAGTTGGTGGTCGGACTCAAGTGCATTTTTGACTGCGTGATAAGGTAAGACTTGCCGCTCCCAGGTCTGCCTCATCTTGATTTGGGTCCCATTCCAATTTCCAAACACCTCTTCGTTTCGACGTCCACTCCTGCCCTTTGCCCGTCGTCTCTTCTGCCTTTCTCCCTTTGTATTTGCCCTGCTTCCAACTTTCCGTGCCGTTTGTCCAGTCCCCTGCCCCCGTTTATCATGCCTCCGTTCCGTGTCTGCCCCTCCATCTGTTCCATCGGATTTTCATGAGAGGGTGGCAGGCAGGTCTTTTCACAACACCCAGGCTGGACGTGTCACGTTTATTTTCATGTGTATGTAATGTATTCTCTTGCAGTTTTATAAAGTGCACTCCCATTATGCAAAATTCACAATTAGTGTTCGGCAATTTCTGAGCGATGTTAGGTGAGGCAATGAATGTTTTTGTAGAACCAAGCCAATATGGCATCCAAAAAAATGTCATTAAAAGTGGTGATGGCACTGCCTTGCCTGCATTCCCGCCTGCTGTTATTACTATGCCCTAGTAACTGTCTAATGCCAAAAGGTGCAGGGGCATACAACCTGGCCTGGAGGAGGAACGGCTTCAAGTCTGTGTGACCCCACCTACCTCAAGGTCCAAACCATCATGTGAATGTGGATGAATATTTGTCCGATAATACGTTTCTTAATCCATTTGCCCAGGTCCCGGCTTGTGGCAGCATTTCAATACCTTCGGTCGAGTTCGCGCTATATTAAGCTGCAAAAAAAAACAGGGAAATGCCTACTGGCCAACCCATTTAAATTAAGTCAAGTAACGCATTGTCTGTTTTTGTCCATTTTCTTTCATTTGTCCTATGACCTCATTTTTGTTGCCATTTCACTGTCATTTCCATTTGTTCAGTGCCTTTTTCCTTTCCCTCTGTCTCTGTCCTTGCCTTATTTCTGACCTGCTTTTAACTCTGCCTGACTCCCGTTCCACCTTTAGTTCTTGCCATTCTACATCGTTTATTTCTGCAATCTCCTTGTTGTTTTTGCCTTTTCACTGTCATCTCCATATGTTCTCTGCCATTCTCTGTTTTCTCGCTTTCTTTCCCTTATTGCCTCATTTCTGACCTTTTTTTTAACAATGCCCGACTGTAGCTTCACCTCCAGTCCAGCTGTGCCTTCTGCCTTCTCTGCCACTTTTATGCCATCCATTTCTGACATTTTCTTTCTCACCTAGCTACTTGCATGACTTTTTTCTCCTGTCCTCTCTCAACTTCACCCCTGCTCTGCTCCTTACTAACGTTGTGTAACAAACAGAACCCCATCATGTTTTTATTGGATGTAAATGTTTGTGGATGTGCGGTGCATCGTTTTTGCAGCAATGAGCGCAAATATCGGAATGTGAATGAAAAGAGAATTGTTCACCATCCCCTTCGATGCTCTGGCCAATAGCGATATCTTATGATTGCCAACATCGTCTTAGCATTAAATAGAGAGCCCAAGCTGGACGAAGGCTCCTGCCTACCGAAAGAAAACAATGTCAGCCCGCATAGATCATACATAGCGAGTAAACACAAGAACAAATTACGTGGGGAAGCAGACAAAACAAATTCAAGTAGATGAGAGAAAATGAAAGTGCAGAGGACGCGGGAAGCACGGAAAGGGGAATAACACCAAATATGTTGTGTCAGATGCACAGGGTAAAGGTTAGAAAGAGAAATGAGAGAGGGGACGGTGGGACAGAGGAATTGCAACAGGAAGTGAGTTCCAAAGGCATCACCCACAAAGATTACGCCCACTACACCCAAGTAAACGACAAGAGAATATGAGCTTTTCTGTCTTGTTGTTGGGTGTATCTGTGTGTAAAAGTTCATGGGTGATGCAAAATTATTTGCAGTGTGCTCTGGGACCAATAGGCAGCTATTGGGGTATTATTAACACAGGAGTGATGTGATCACAGTTTTTGGCTTCCAGACATGAAGCAAGCTCTGCCGTATGACATTTCCCCATATGGTGCATTCGCAACATGATGTGCTGGCAAATGTGTGATGCGTACATGCCTTACGCGCAGAAGACAGACATACACATTCTCAGACCAAGCAGACATGCAAAGAGGTGCAGACACATGCACGCACTCACGAACACGCACATTGTACGTCTAAAACAGACAAACACAGCGGAAGGGCACACACACAGAGCAGACACACCCACAGGAGAGACATGCACACTTCAGATATACATACATCACGGCAGTCAGACAGACACCCACACATACATAACCGATACACCTACACAATACACACGTTTCTCATTCGTGCAGTGCAGTCACAGGCTGCAGAGCAGTACTTAGCTTCTGCTGTAACAGGAGACCCTAATCCTGTCGCTGCCGCTCCTGTCCTGTAGGCATTTTACTCTGTTGGGCCATCTTGAATGCCACTTTATCTCACATAGGCACTGGCTCAGTAGACAGATCCAACCTATTTATGCAACATTATTCAAATTAATTGTGGTTTATTGCAATTTAGAATGGCTCATTCATGAGGCCTTGGAACTGACGATAGTTTGAGGGGAGGCAGTGGCCTGTTTCTGTTTAGCACAGTGGCTTCCGAAAGTCTTGAAAATGCACCATTTACCCACTCATTTTTCAAAATTTTCTCAGGGGGAGAACCCCCCCGAACCCTCCTTAGGACGTTCGGGCTCGCACGCTACGCGCGCTCGCCGCGGTGTGCTCCACCACTAATTCTACGCCTCACCACTTTCAAATGTCACCAGCCGCCACTGGTACTAACCTATGCATGTGTGCATGTTTTGCTTTAGCAGAAGGGCTGCCTGGAAAGGTTCCATCACAGTATGAAGGGTGCGGGTAGTGTGATCTTTAGCACCTTTAGATATTGTTTTTTTTTTAACAAATAGCGTGGTTTTTTTTTTTACAACTATGGCATAAAAAATACACTGTGCTTAGTAGATTATTTCAGTTTTCCTGTGGTATATTTCTCATAAAAGTTTCACTGGTTGCAAACAGTGGGCTAGGAATGAACTCTCTCCATAGAGTAAAAACTGTTTACCGTAATCAGTTCTGAACACAGTACTCAATGAGAGTATCCCACATATCTGTGGCTGATTGTTAATGTGAACTATGCTACGTGTAAAGCCATAGCAAATTATACAGCAATATGTCTGAAAACAAAGCATGGATGATGTCATCAGTGATGTCATCAATGATATCACTTGATATGTCATTAGTGATATCATAAATTATCTCATAGAACATGTCGAGTGATGTCATAAGGGAGGTCAGTGCAGTGGATTAATCATAATTGCTGAATTTCTGTTGTATATTTTATTTAAAATGTTAAAGTTGTCACTGAGAAATTCATCTAAATATAATGTCACTTTAACCTTTGGTTTTTTTCAGTGAATTCCCAAGCAAAAGCAAACAGTTATATCCTGGAAGTGGGCAAATATATATATTTATAAAGGATAGTTTGCACACCCATTTTAGTAGTAGTCCGTTGTTTACTGTATTTTTTCAAAGAATACTCTCAAACAATATCATGCGTGCAGTCGCGCTCGGGCTATGCCGCCACAGCTCTTCTTCGGAAATTTCCAAACAAGTGGAGCGTGTGTAACGTTCCACGTTCACGTTGCACAGCAAAAGAATTATTGAAAACTCTAGTACGTCGATATTCCATTTTAATCAAAAGTTTATCCATAATGTAATTCATAAATGAATCAGATTTTTATCCATTCCAAACGGAGACTTTGTCAATCCCAAAAGTTTCAAATGTTGAGGAAATGCCTATCCGGACCTTTTCAAAAGTTGGGAGTACGCAGCCCCAGGCAGCCATTTTAATGATGACCCAATGCATTTCGGGCTAAATGTTACCCTTCTTCAGGGGTAGCTGCAATATTAAAACAAACAACGGTGTCACAAATTTTTGACAACTCTCTTTTAGCATGTTTGTAAACTTAGCATTTAAGACAATCCATCTGCACTTAATACTGCTCAATGTGAACCCGCATCCCCTTACTCAAAAACTACAATTGAAAAACCATGTCTTCTGTCATGTGCTCCCCCTCGTTACTAAACGTCACTTGCAATCAGCATGATCGTTAATAATACAAAATGAAACCTTCCAAAAAACTTCCGTCCGTCTAAATTATACCCTCAATCATAAAGAAACATTAATACCTGCACGTTCCTGTATCATACATCGAAAAAATAACCATCTTCAAGGCACCGTAGTGAACGCTGCAATATAATTCGTAACTGTTGAAATTTCACTTCAGAACACCATTCTTCTATTTGAACCCTCCCCAGAACTTAAACCGCCCATGTGATTGGGAAACCTCCCTGTGATAATAGACATAAAGAAAATACGTGCCCCATGTTATTGAATTGCGTGTTAACCGCTTGCTTTTGCCCACGTTCTTTAGTGTAACAGAACGGCACACGTTATTTTAACACAAAGGGGCATATTCACAAGGAGCTATCGCCGAATTAACAGCACTTTATCACAGCCAAAGTCGTGATAAATGTACCCCCCCATTCACAAGCCGGTGTTAACAGCCCACAGCACCAGTTTACACGCGATAGCAGCCGCAAAAAACATCGGCACAGAGGACCCTCACAAATATCGCTAATGAGATGCAGAGTAGGCGTTCCCGTGACAAAAGCAGAGACAACAGCACACCTCAACATTCACAATGACCAGCCACATCCGCGATAAAAACACAAAACAGGTGATAAGGCGCGTTAGCACCAGGAAATCTACACCTGCTTTGACCTGGTGTAAAGTCGGACGGCAGCCAGCACCACAAAAGGGAGCACAGCCCAGGGCCACATCCCAAGGACAACAGATGCCATGGAGCCACCCATCATGTGGCCCGGACACCCAAGAGGGCCACAACACCCACCTCCACCACCCCAGGACCCCATCCCACACCAGGAACACCCCCCCCCGGACCAACACAGACGCAGCGCAGGCAAAGACAGCGGAACCCCAGGAAATGTACCAGCTGCACAGACCCAACATCTGACAATGTCACCTTCCACTACAGGCTGAAAGTGACAACCAACCTACGGATCCGGACCATCATCGCCTAACAGGCCTACGGCAACAACACAGCGGACAACCAACATCCCACCCCACAAAAAGCTGATGGCGTGGCTGCACCTGTTGGCCCCGGAGACCCCCCATCCAACACCCGCCAGAGTCGGAGGAGTCCCACAGCCAGCCACATCCAAGTACCCCACACCTGTCCTGGACATCACCATCACCCTGGTACCCCCGTCCCCATACGTACAACACAATGCGCAGGATCCGCTGGAGACCAAGCAAGGACCAGACGCCATAGCAGGATGCACGCACGTGTTGGGGGCAACACACAGCACACATGTACTACGTGTGCCCCCTGGTGACACAGCACACAATCACCGCAACAGGAAGCACACATCTCACACCAATGTGCAGGCAACAACAGAACACCGTGGAACACCCAACAATGTCGCCTTCAAATACACAGCCAGTGTGCATGATACCTTCATCCTCCGACAGTCCATCATCAACCAGCGTTCCCAGGATGGCAACAAGGGAAATGTACAGCCCCTTGGCAATATACAAATGAACACCCCACACACCTCAACACCACAACCATGCAACTCACAACTCTGGCAATGCACACGTCACAAAATCACATACAACAGGCACAACAACATGCCCACCCACCAAACACGACAGAACAACTTACAATATCCACATGGGCAAGCCCTGAAAATGAGCCAGCAACGGCATGGCACCTCAGGCACATACTAGCCGAATGTGGGGAGAGGTGGCAACCAGGCATGTGTGAAGGATGCAGTAGAACCATGATTGGGAAAGTCCACAATGCCAAGAGTGCCAGAGATGTGCTGGACACCTTGCAGTATGCAGAACACACCCATATCCATGGCGACATACACCGTTTGCATATGGAGTGTAGTGGACAGTGGACGCCATCATGTCACCACAGCCAGTGGTGGACCTCATGGAAATGTTGCCTGTTACGCCCCCCCCCCTAAGCGTCAGCGGAGTGGGATGGCCCAGCGTACGTCACGCCAGCGTAGGGGTGTGAATAAAAACCACATAGGCCTGGGCGTGGTCCACTTCCGGAAAGACCCACGTCTCTACCAGGGCGGTGCCTCCCACCTCACCACGAGGCCGACGCCATCCTCGTGAGCGGAGTTGCCTGAGATGCTGTGCGCCTGCCGGACCCCGGCACGCTGGTCCACGAACCCGTCAGGCCAGCCCCTGCGCAGCCTGGCCACACTAATCACCTTCTGACACCGGCGTGTGTCAAGGAGGGCCCACCACGTGCCGGCGCAAGCCACAAGCCCGAGGCCCGAGACCTTGGCAGCCACCTCAGACCATCACGGCTGCCACGACACCGGCCCGCTTTATTCCTTTTTCATTGACGTACTCCACTGCCGCCCCCGGCCTTCTCTTTGGACCAGTAGGTCCCACATGTGGAACTGTGTCTAGAGTCATGAATGGCAGTGACCCCATATCCCTGCCAGCGGCCACAGCACCAGACCCCCCCAGTTCAGTGAGGCATAGTTCCATATGGACATCTTGCGACACGTGGTGCCACTAACCCTGTTCAACGCCAGCCTGCTACACGTGGTGCCACTAACCCTGTTCAATGCCAGCCTGCTACATGTGGTGCCACTAACCCTGTTCAATGCCAGGCTGCTACACATGGTGCCACTGAACCTGAACTATGCAGGCCGGTGGGGCCATCCAACCTATGCCGGCGACACTCGGTGAATGGGCCGTGCTGACCGCTGCCTCAGGCCTACACCATGGTCAGGTAGGTCACACATTTGGAACTGAGTCTTGATTATACTATGGCAGTGAACATCATTTAAGGCAGAGAACAATACACTAAACACCCTCCGATGTGGTGGCAACAAGTCTGTGCATGGCATCACAACCACACGTGTCTGTGGGCCTACGCGGACCACTGCCCTCGGCCTACGCTGCGCACGAGTGGGATCACTGATTTGTAACTGAACATCGGTAATTCAGAAGGCAGAATACATTTCCTCGCACGCACGGAGGGGCGTAAGAGGATGACACGTTGCAGTCCGGAGGGAACAGGATCAGCGTCACGGAGGTGATTGAACACTACCGACAACTGCCACTGTGTCACCAACTCTGTGCCTCGCGAGCCAACGACCCGTGGCTGTGGGCCACTGCTGACTGCTGCCTCCGGTCTACACTGCGGTCCAGTAGGTCACAGAGTACTGATTTGGCAATGTTGGAGTTCACATCTGTGTACCGGCATCATCGCAGACTGCATCCCCTCTCAGCACCTGTGCCACTAAGTTTGTTCCCCGACATTCATGGACACTGACTGGTCGTACATTGGTGGCGTTTGAGTCTATGGACTAGGGGCTAGTTTTCATCCTCATGTAGCTGATACCGAATTGTTGGTGGAAACGAGGGTTGCGCTTTCCACTCCTCCATTTGCTGCTTCCAGATAACATCAGACCTTCCACACCATGCCCTGGAGGACACCTTCCACTGTCCCCCGAAACCCTCCGCAACATACTCCTCGGACATTGATGGGGACCCGCTCAGGTCGCATGGCCCATCTGACTGCACCGCAAGTCACCGTCCCGTGGCTGGGTGCCTGTGCCGGCCACAGTGCATCCGGGGCCACTAACTCTGTGCTGCTCAGGCCTGGGACCCCTCCTTCTGGGACATTGAATGGCCTCTGTAGCAATGGTCTTCGGGTCATCAACGCCATGTGTCTGTGGCCCTGCGCTGTCCGCATCCTCCGGCCTCAACTGCGGGCCACCAGGGCCCACGCCAAGCATCGAGTCTTGACCGGCCCGGATGTCGCATCACCGCAGGAGGCACACGCCACCACCGCAAGGACCACCTCCAACCGCCATCTGCCAGAGTTGAAATGGTGGTCCTGACAGACCTACGGAGTTGCTCAGACCAGTCGTGGATGCCATCATCGGCCTGATACCCTGCTCATCACTCCAGGTGCCTGTGACTCAGTGCACCGCAAGCCATTGTCCGTTACTGATTGAGGTTTGTGCTGTTGTGAGGTTGCGCAGCAATGTCACCTCATGCAGTGGGGAAGGCCTGGGACCATGATGAGGAGGATGTCTCAAGTGTGCGGATGGGAGAAGGCACAGACAATGGGAGGGCAGGTGGCAACAGCCCCAAGGCAGGAATGCAGACTGGTGGTGGTAGTCAAGCTACCCATCGGATCTAATACTGGGTATTGTGCTGTGGACTACGGACGCAACTGTCACCTCAGGCAGTGTGGGAGACCTGGGACATTGATGAGGAAGTTGATGCAGGTGTAACACACCCCACTGCATCTGCATCAGGACTAACCCGAAGGGACACAATCCTAGCAATTTCTTCACATGAGCGCGCTCTTCTCTAGTGCCCCTACCTCAGTGCACTGCAACTCACGGAACCTCCTGACTGAATATTGGGTGTCCTCTGTCCTTACTCCGGATCCCTCCATGTTGCTCTGCATTTGACTCTGTTATGCTGGTGTTTTCTGTTTCCATTACACTGGTGTCCACTGTTCAGGTTGTTGCCAGCACCAAGCACTCCGTGCGGGCTGGCTTATACTCACCCCACACACATCCAGCACAGGCGTCACTGTACATGTGACCCTGCCAATAAAGGGGCCGGGCGCATGTGCCCGTAGCCAGTTCAACATGATATGTGCATGTGTCTCTGTGGGGGTGTGGGTCTCCTTAGTGGGGTGTAGGTGGTCCCTGAAGGGTATTGGACACCCACGTATGTATTCTAGTTTGCATTCCATGGTTTCGGCAACACCCTCACCTGCTGGGCCACCTCCTTTTGGCATTCTGCCACCTGGCATTGGGATGCCATGTGTGGGTGGGTGACGTGTTGTGAGGCAGCCGTGATTGCGGGTGCTTCATGCTGTGTGGTCTGTTGCAGAGTCTGGGTTCTCCTCTGAGTAGCTTGTCTGCCCTGGTCCTGGTCCTGGTGGTGGGTTGTGTGGGACATCCATGGGCTGTTGTAGGGCGTCGGTGTCGGGGGGGGTGGTGTTCGTCTCGGGCATCACTCATGGGTTGTCTGTTCAGACCTGCTGGAGGTGTTGTTTGTCCCTCTGCATTGTGAAGGGGAGGTGCATGTTGGCATTGTGTTGGCGCCTTGTTCTTGTCAACATGCAGACTGTGTGACAATGTACGTTGTGACTGTTTGGGCGGTGGTGGCTATTTGAGTTGGGACAGTGTACATTTGGCCTACATGGCTGATGTGGGGCTGTAGGGGTAGATGTGCATCTCACAGTTCCCTGCTCTGTCCAATGTGATTGTTCTGTTTCTGCGCCTGGATGGACCCAGTTGTGTCCCCTGTTCTGCAGTGTGGGTGTTGCACTTTGTGCCACATTGTCATGGTATGTGCTGTAATTGCTATGTGTGTGTGCTGCAGTGTGCCACGGGGATGGGGGACATGTCCCTGGGTAATTGTGGGTGTGCAGTGTGCTACACCTCATTGTGCATGTGTGGCATTGTGCCCATCACCCCCCGTCCCCCCAGTCCCTGTTGGATCCTCACCCTGTTGTTGTTGTGTCAGGTCCTCTCGAGCTGTGTCCGTACTCCCTACTCCTTGCACCCTCTCCACACTGATGACTGTGGCCTGGCTTTCCTCCTGCTCCTCCTGTGTCGCTGGACTGCCACCTCCTGTCGTCGTTGCTGCCTTCCTGTTGGTAGCGGGTTTGTGCCTGGTTTAGGTTATCACGTCCTGGAGGAGCCTCTTGGCCTCCTGGATTGGCCTCCTGGGCTCTGCGACTGCATTCCAGGCGGTCTGCTTGTGGGTCATTTGCTGGTAGTGTTCTGTCGCCTCCGTGGCCTTGGTCTTGTTTTCCTGCAGTCTGCACTCCGTCTTCCTCTCCATTTTCTCCTTGTCCTTCCCCGATCCACTTGTTTCTTGCTGGTGGTCTGTGGGGGTTGTGGGGTTCGCGTTGCCCTCTGCGCTGGGTCACGGTGCATGGATGTTGCTACGTGCTTTGGCTTATTTCTGGTGTGTTGTGCCTGTGGTTTTTATGGTGCAATTGCCCGCCAGACGCGTGGGAGTTGCAGGCCTGAGGCTGCTTTTCGCAGCTTTTTGTACCGCGATTGGCCTCATCGCATGATTTCTCGCGTTTCGCATTTTTTGGGCGTGGTGTTGATTTACACGCTGGCATTTGACGCGTTATCTGGTGACTATCTCATGGTACCGCCTTGTTGTGAATTCCACGTTGACACAGGGTTATTTTCCTGTGATAGGCTGCGTTATTGAAAGTTGCGTACGCTACTCTTGCGGTAGTTATCACACATTCTTGTGAATATACCCCTCAGTGTTTCTGCAATAACTGTACATATCACAACACCAATATTTCAGAGTCCTTAATGGGATTGTCTTAGTTCTTTATCGTTTATGCAAATTCCTCCATGTCACTGTATTCTATTTGAGCTGCCTTAGACTCGCAAATTTCCATTTGTTTGTAGTTTGTCAACTTTTATCTGCTGCCTATGTTCATCTATGGGTGCAAACGATCGGAGAGGCAAGCAAATATAATTCCATTTATAAAGGATAGTTTGCACACCCATTTTCGTAGTAGTCCGTTGTTTACTGTATTTTTTCAAAGAATGCTCTCAAACAAGATCATGCGCGCTTAACTTGTTTGGAAATTACTGGAGGTGGGCACCCCAGGACACAGCAGGAGCTGGCCATGGGGGGTAGGGGGGTGGCAGTTCCCAAGGCCATAATTGGCTCCGGGGGGGCGGAAGGCCCCCTCCTTTTTTGTATTTGGCCCTGGGGAGTTGGTGTACCCCCTCGTTAATGTTAATTGTAGCCCTGGGGCTGTGGTGGTTCCAAATGGGGGTGCATGTGGCCCCCCCTACATTATCTTCAACAAAAGACCCGGGGAGGTGGTGGTCCCTGGGGCTCAGGGGAATCCGCACAACCCCCTATTTATTTTATTTAAAACTCCAGGGAGGTGGTGTCCCACGGGCCCAACGGGGGTCTGCGTGACCCCCCACATTAAATTTAACAAAAACCTCAGTGAGGTGTTGGTCCCCTGGGCTACGGAGGTCTGCACATCCCTCCCCAATTCATTTTATTTATTGCACCAGGGAGGTGGTGGTCACCAGGGGTGTCCGCGTAGACCCCTGCATTACAGTTACCAAAATTCCAGGGAGGTGGTGGTCCCCGGGGCTCAGGGGGTCCGTGTGGCCCCCACTATTCATTTTATTTGTAGCCCGAGGCAGGTGGTGGTTTCCGGGGCTCAGGGTTGTTCACGCGTCCCCTCACTTTTACATTAACATAAATCCTGGGGAGGTGGTGGTCCCGGGGGCATAAAAATGCCCATGGAGGGGGGCCATGGTCGCCCCCTCCTTTAATTTAATAAAAGAGGCATGCCCACGGGACCTGGCCCACCCAGGGGTTTAATTAAAAAGCAAACACAGGAGACCACACTTGTTATTTTTTTTAATTTTTGCCATGAATTAGCAATTTCACAGCAATTTTTGTTTTTTAAAAGTTCTTTTTTGCCATGGCGGGATGCCTCTGGGACCCTAAGACCAAAGCAAAGGGGTTAGGGTATTCCTACTCTGCCCATTTTCTTTTTTTCCAATTTTGTTTTGGGCAATTGGCTGAAGCCGAGTCCCAAGATGCCTGCCAACACTTCCTGGTTGAAGTGTTGGCAGCCAATCAGAGCTCTGCAGTTCTCTGCACAAGCTCATTATTATTCACGAATTAGCTGCGATCGTAGCTAAACAAAAAGCTAAATTTAGAGTTTAGGGGTGGGTAGTGGTAAAGGATGGTAAGAGTAATTTTAGTGTTTAGGTGTGGCTAGTTGCAAAGTGTGGTAAGGGTAATTTTAGGGATTATGATGGGTGCATTACAGTAAGGGTAATTTTAGGGTTTAGGGGTGGATAGTGGAAAAGGATGTAAGGGTAACGTTAGAGTTATGGGGTGGGTAGTGACAAAGGGTGGTGAGGGTAATTTTAGGGTATTGGGTGGGTAGTGGTAAAGGATGGCACAAGTAATTTTAGGGTTTAGGGGTTGGTAATGGTAAAGGGTAGTAATGATCATTTTGGGGTTTAAGGGTGGTTAGTGGCAAAGGGTGGTAAGGGTACTTTTAGGGTATGGGGTGAGCAGTGGCAAAGAATGATATGTTATTTTAGGGTTTAGGGGTTGGTAGTGATAAATTGTGGGTTGGAAAATTTTAGTGTTTAGGGGTGGGTAGTGGTAAAGGGTATTAAATGCAATTCTATATAGGGTTCCTAATAATTCAATTAATGTGGGGTTTATTAAGAAGAACATGGGCTCTCGAAAAAAACAGATATTGGTTTCCCTTATAGAAGGTGACCAAAGCCAACTAGGAAAGATACATTTTTTATGTGTTTCTTACATAAAAGCACACGTGTGAAATTCTGTGCGCTGGGATAGAAGCTTTTGTCATGAAAACAAAACAATAAGCATTTATACGATTATTGTAGTAAATGCAGAAGGGGAATACTCACCATATTCAGTTGCCAAACAGCAAATGAAAATAAATGAGTTATCGAAGCACCTTAATATAAATGAGTTATCAAACTTATACTACAATGTTGTACATACTGGAAAGCACATTCCAAATTTCCAAGAGATCAAAGGAGTGCTTGCTCACAGCACATAAGCATCCAACAGAATGGCATCGACAATAGAAAACTAAAATGGACTGTTAATCACTACAAAGTATTGGGAGATTTCCCCCAAAAATAAAAATGGGCGCTCAGGTGTGTTTTTTCATGTTAGAGGAACAGATTTCATTACTGGAGTTCAGAACTTTAAGAGCAGACAGAAACAGAGAAGATTTGGACAATTTGTATACTTTACTCTTTGTTCAGGCCCCTGGTCGAGCAGCTAATGGACCACAGATGTTTGTTGGCATGCTGTAAATATAACTCCATGCTCTCTTCACAGTCTAATTGACTTACAAATCTTAGCAGTTGTAAAAATAAAATTACTATTTCTGACATCCTAGTGGAAGGCATGCTGTGGCAGCTAGTGAAGCACGACCTGTGAAAAGAGACCTCTAAACAAAATCTACACTTTCATGCAAAAAATGTGCCTCAAAAACTGAGGCAAAACAAAAACAATTTCTGGTAAAAGTGACTGCAGAATCCACAAAATGCCTTACAGAAGCCATACAGAGAGAGTTGGGGGGGATGAAGAATGCAAGGGGAGACAGCTTTAAAACATGAATTCTCATGAAGTGCTTCACAAAAAGAAAACAAAGAGTTCACAAAAAGCGAGCAGTCATAGAAGAATAGAAGGAGACAATCACGAAAGTAGCAAAAAGGCTGTGCTCCACATGAGGAACTAGCTCAAGCTGGATAGCCTAAAACAAATAAAGCCAGAGAACATAAAGCATGCAAATGTGAGTGACAAAAGGCAAAGCCAACAGTAAACAATGGGCGAAATGCATTTCTAGGTCAGCTTACAGCATGTCCCTATTATCCTTTAGCAACAAGAGTGTCTGGTAGGCTTCGACCCAAAAACAGATCCACAGATTGAAAGGTCATCAGGTGGTCTGTTATGGTGCTAACTCCAGCTTTTGGAAAAATCTAACATAGTTAGTGGAAGTTGCACATTTTGCTGTTCTTGTTCTTCAGCTGATGAAGCAACACTATACCCCATGAGTGGACGCCACTGTTTGAGGGGTGACCTGGTGACCTGCTTTCACATAATGCATGGAGACACTGCTGTGTTTATCATCGGTTTGAACCGTATACCGCAATGTGTACAATGAGTAGTAATACTGCAGCATATTTTATTATCCCAAATGTGCTGTTTTGAAGCACTTGAAAGAAATGTGAAATATTATGCCATCATAATCTAGCTCAATTATTTGTGTATGTTCTCTGAATTATGCAACAGCAATAATCTGAACAATGAACGACACTGTGCATCACCCCCTTTGCCTTCACAACCATGAAGTCATCCTTCACTTTTGCTTCTAGAGTATTCTACCCTTTCACCTTTGCTTCTGCAGCATTGTGCCTTGTGAGAACCTGGATTATTAGTTGGGGCGGATGTAGTCCACTTCAAGCAATAATGGCACTATCCTTGTTAGATCCAGTAAAGCTTATATTACTTTAAATGTGAAATCAACCCTTGGTAGGTATGGGACCAAGCAGACAGGCTTAACTTAATAAAATGTGTAAAGCATTGAGAAGTACCAGAGCTGTTAAAAAGTTAAACACAACACAAAAAAAACCCCACTCCAATGTATAACAGTAGGGCATATTTTATTTAACAAAATGACACCAAAACAACAAAAATCGAATAAGGGGAATCAGAGTTATGAATTTTTAAAATCAAAATTGCACCAAAAATGCAAACTGCCAACTTACGAGGACCAGGTTGGTCCCATTCAAAGAGTTTCTTTCTGACTTGTAAAATTTCAGGGAGGATAGTGTCCTCAGTGGGGCAAGGATACAGGCCAGATCCAAAGATTGGTTTGTCGATGATGGGTTGACAAAGGATGAGGTCTCTATGAATTGATAAAGGTGGTCAAAGCTCACAGCAGGAGAATTCCAGAGTTTGTGCCCAGGAAACCATAGTGCAATGGTGTCTGTGTTGCAGGGGAAGATTGTTTATGTGCAGGAAGGTGTCCCTTCCTGCACATAAACAAACTTTAAATGGAGTTTTGTACTATCAATGGTCCAAGCATTGATAGTCTCTAGGTTGGACTATGTGAATGTACTGTACCTAGGGTTGCTGGAGTATCTATTGGCAAGGCTGCAGGTGGCCCAGAATGCGGCAGCCAGAGCAATACTCATGCTGGGCCCAAGAGCACGGATATCTACACAGTTGAAATCCCTGCATTGGCTCCCAGTCCGCAAGAGGATCCATTTTAAGGCCTTGGTCCTGGCTTTCAAGGCTCTCCACGGCCTAGGTGCCGGGTACATCGTGAAGAGAGTCCAGTTCTATTGTCCTCACCGTACATTAAGGTCCTCAACACTTCAGTTGGCACGTACCCCCAAATACCACCGAGCGCGGATTGGGGACGCTCTTTCCAGGTACAAGCGGCGCAATTGTGGAATAATCTGCCGGTGGAACTAAGACTGATGCAAGATCTCCTTCCGTTTAGGAAATCACTGCAAACCTGGTTATTCCAGCAATAATACTCAACCTGGTTGTCATAGCACACAGCTAATTGTCGTCATCCCGCCTTAGCGCCGGGACACTCAATTGAGTAGCTGCGCGCTTTACAAATATCCATTTAACATAACATACTTAATGCAGCACGTTGCAAAATGTCATTTTTTTAATGATTGTTTATGGGCAGGAAGGGATACCTTCCTGCCCATAAACAATCAATGGCATTTTGCTGTTTCCATGTGTGCTGCACAAAACGAGGAGAAATTAAACATTTCTCCTCGTTGCTCCATCCCTGGTCTTAATTTTGGCACTGCCCCATATTTACGCCATCCTTGTAAATATGGGGCAGCATCAAAATCAATGGGTGTTGCGGTGAAAGGCACATCGGAATACCCATTGCCCTATAGCAGGAAAGGGTGCCTTATTAAAGTGGCTTAACGCAGCCTTGTAAATAAGGTGAAGCCCCTATCGTCACCACAACGTCGTGAAAAGTGATGTGGTGGCAATAGGGGCTTGTAAATATGCCCCTTATACTCTTTTCTGAAAGTTGGATTTCCTGAGCGGAGAAAGACTGTAGGCTGTAGCTGTAGAGAGTCTGATGTCATCTGATGCTAGTTGTTGTCGGGCTCACTGAATTGCAATTGCTGCTGTGGAGAAGAATATAGCTGGAGCTGTGGTGAAGTCAAGGCCACTGGCAATGCACCCTCGGTGGATCGACTGGCAGGTTTGGCCTGGTTCCATGAGAGTTGTCCTGGCAAAAAGTATTGGAATCTTTCTAAGTCTGGTTAGGCAGGAGGAGTACATTCTGACACATTCCAAGGGTTCTTGGACCTCCGGGACATCACTTGGGGGTCAGGAATCTCTCCAACAGAAGACATCAGCAGGGCAGGTCCAGATTAAATTAGAAAGTGGGCTTCTTGCAGCTTTTGTGTCTCTCTAGCTTAATAGGAGGACAGTCAACTGGCCCTGGGATTTCACTTCTTTGTCCTGGGTACAAGTGGGAAAAGGTCCAAACCTTAAGGCTCTCCTCATGGGTCACAACAGAGGTGTAGTCTTCTGTGTTTCACAGGTTCGGTAGTTCAGAGGAAGGTACCCAGGGGTGCCACATTTAAGCCTGGCACTAGCTTGCTAGTGGGGGTGACTCCTAGCCCCTCACTAACCAATAGGGAAAAAGTTCCCTGGGACAGCCCTACCCACTTTTGTAGCAGTTCCTGTTTGTCTGGCAGCAAACAATCCCACACCGCATTTCTCTATCCAAACCCAACCTGGAAGACCCTTTCCTCCCCTGTGTGGAGCTCCCATAGGCTCTTCCAGAAACTGGGCACTGCCCTAACCCCATCCTGTCAAGGGACGGTCAACTTCTCCTCTTACCCAAGGCCTTTGTATCATCTCTGAGAATCAATCCACACCTCATCTAGGAGCAATTCAACTCCTGAGGAATAGGATATGTTACAACGCAAACATTTACAACGCATGCCTTTACAACACAGTTTTTACATCGCAACATCCATTACTACGCATGATTTTACAACGCATGCCATCACAATGCATTTTTAGAAACTACATTTACAACGCATTCCATTACAACACATACCACTACAACGCATACCATTACAACGCATAATACTTTTAGGGCAACAGTAGGGTAAGTGTTGGATAGTGTAGGGGTAAAAATTACTATTCCCATTCCAGTGAGTGCAACAGTAGGGTAAGTGTTGGATAGTGTAGGGGTAAAAATTACTATTCCCATTCCAGTGAGTGCAACAGTAGGGTAAGTGTTGGATAGTGTAGGGGTAAAAATTACTATTCTCACTCCAGTGAGTGCAACAGTAGGGTAAGTGTTAGATAGTGTAGGGGTAATGCGTTGTAATGGCATGCGTTGTAGTGACATGCGTTGTAATGGCTGCGTTGTAATGGCATGCAATGTAAAGGCAGTTGCGTTGTAATGACTGCATTGTAAATGTAGTGCGTTGTAATAACAGTGTTGTAATGGTTGTTTCCCCTCCTGCGTGACAGTTGAAAGCTTCTAGAGGCTGTAGCCAGGTTAAAGGCAATGTTTTAAAAGTACCTTTTGTAAAATATTTGTTGCAAATCTGACTTTACCAATGATTTAGATATGTAATAAATATTTTGAAAACGCCAGCAATAAATGAAGTGGAATGAAGTCGAAGAAGTGATAGCTATTAAGAAATATGAGGGAAACTTTGAAATGTGCTTTTATTCTGGATTTTTGTTTGGTGCACTGACAATTGGCTGTCTTTCTCATCTATTTAATTTGCTTGCTTCCTGTTCAATGGTTTTCCTTCATCTTCTTCCTCTCCTTCTGTTTGTTCAGTAGATCTTACATTTTTACCATGCTTTCAACTGGGTGACTTCCCCCTTGCATCCCCCTACATTCTCCATGATGCACTTATTTCTCCCTCCCAGCTTGTCCATTGCTTCCTGTACACTCAACTTCTTTATTGTTTTGTTTTTCAAACTACAAACTCCCCACTACTCTTTTTTGGTCCCCAGCCCCTCCCTGCTTGTTGTTGTTGCTCAGCATTCAATTGCTCTACCTTTCCTCCCATTATAATTTGCCATTTTTAAAAAACTTTTAAAAAACTTTTTTTGCCGTGCTAACATCTGCAAGGTGCTGCCGGGTTTCTCATTTCTTGAGGACCTGCTTTTGTGCACCTTTTGTTGTGTCCACCATCTTAGATCTGTAGATTGAAAAAAGCCAAAATGGATGTCCATAGTTATGAGATCTACACGCTTATGCCCGATGCTACGTGTGCTCATATACATCATGCTGCAGTAAGCATTTTACCTGTTTCATTCATTAATCAATGCTGTTCAGCATCTGCAACAAGCAACAAGCAGTGGCAAAGTCAAAACATTGGCCATTGCCTTTTAAAGGCGAGACCTATTGGTTTTGCTAATTCATGTTTCAATGATGTCATCATTCATGGTTGCAGTGATCCAAGCCACTCTATGTTACCATGTATTTACTCTTTTTACAATTCATCTTAGGTATGGCAAATACTACATTCCTGTTTCGATGGATATCCATTACTGGCACTGCAACACTCCCACTTTTGACTGGAACCGTCCTGGCTATTCCCTCCCCTCTTCTCAATATTATTATCCATAACTGGCAGGCCATCTGGGGTTAACTCTCAGCCTGAACTTTACTAGGTCCCTCCTCCTCCATAAATCTCTTCTGTATTAATTTGCTGACACTTGTCTTGCTTTGGGCATTGCCAACAAGGAGGAACACCATTGTTGGCTTTGCTCTTTACCTCCCAGTTTCTCTTCCAACACTGCCATCACACTTCAAGTGCTATGGGCAGGTCCTGACCCTCACATCACCCTCCTTCACTATGATCAACCTCTCAATGACCCAGTGCTTCAGAGCCATAGTGATTCCTGCAAAGGCCAACTGCTGGACTCAATCCTGACCCAGCAGTCTCCCTCAGAAGCCCGTATCTAATGCCCATCAGCTGCTCTGCCTTACTTTCCAGCTTCGGCAGTCACAGGCATTGGGTCTCAGGACTGTCTCAATTTACAGGCGGTCTAACATAGACTTTTATACAGTTCATTGAATGAAATAAAATGTTTCCGGCGATCCTTATTTGGTAAGGAATGTGTACCTCTGTCTTTGGAGCCATAAACTAAAGTTTTGGATGAGGAATTCAGGTGTGCCTTGACATTGCATGGACATAATGCGGCCAGTGGGTAATGTGTCCAGCTGTCCGGCATGGGAAGTGTGTGATCACTGCGTGTACTGTGTGTGCTGTGTCTTGATTGGCTAAGTGTTCCTAACTTCATGTGGCATCTGCCTTTATGGTGTTTTGGGAACCCACACACTGCTCCAGCCAAGTGTGATTTATTGGGGCCAATCTCCCTGGACCATTGTGTCTTCGCAGCGCCTATCTGTGGGATCAATCCTGGAATTCCTGTCCGCGCATTTGTCTGCTGGCTATGTGACACCCTACCTGTGATCTGTTACTCAGTGACCTCAAGCCTGGGTCTCACGGTCTGCCTAACTGCGTATTTTCGAGTCAAGGTCGACGTGGAGTTCACAATGGGCAACCGTCAATAAAGATGTGATTTTGTCTTTATACTTGAATGTATCGTTATTCATACTGACATCAATTTTTTTTCAATTGTAACATTACTCCCTCTAGTTGAATTTTCAACTACACTATCTAACCCATAGTTCAGGACAGTTAATTTATTGGGGGACTGTTGTTCTTCGATTTTGACAATTACTACTTTCCTAGTTACTTGCATTCTACCCAATTTGAGGAATGCATTTTTACAGCACCTCCTTCCTCACATGTTTCTTTGTAAACAGTGCAGTGCTTGGATGGCAAGAGTCAATGTACCATTATACAGGTAATTTCCCTGGGCAACAATGACATGAACAATCTGGACAGCCGCCGGGGGAGCCAGGAGAACCAATTTGAGAACCACTCCTGCTCAGGAGCACCTCCCTCCTCACACATGTCTCTTTGTAACTGGTGCAGTGCTTGGATGGAAAAAGTCAATGTCCCATTATCCAGGTCATTCCCTGGGATACACGTGCAGCCGGATGCAACAATCTTGGCACACACCCCTTCCTCCATCGCCGTCATTAACTCTAGTCTTGAGACGCTATTGGTGCACTTTGCTTTCAACCTACATGTGCGCTGGACTGTACTTGGAGGGGACGTGTCACTGTTAAGTGTTGTTGGTGGTTGCAATGTAACCCGAGATCATGTGTGTCTTGCATGTGGCATGCGATATGTCCCTCCCTTGTGGCACCAGATATTTCGGTTCCACACTTTCTCTAAAGGCTTTGTTTTTTTGGAGCTAACTTTGGGCTACTTTTGTTGGGTTTTGGGTGCTTCCCTAGATCTTGTACTATCTACTATTTCACTTATCATGATGCAGAGGGGCTTAGAGAGTCGTTCCATGGATCACATGTACCCCTGATTGCCGTCTTGTGGTGTCCGAGGTCGGGGCTTACTGCTTTCTCTGGAGGGTGAATGTGACACTTAGTGCATTAGTCAATTGCTAGGCCTGATAGCGCAGTCTGCATTCTACTTTCACCTGGAGCTGTGATGGACTTTGTGGCCTCCTCCTCTCCATCAGGCCATGTCTTCTCAGTCATGTTTGGATCTGCAGTTCAGGCTTGTGTCTAGGGACTTCCAACTAGTGGGCGTGCTCATGTCGCTTATTTTGAAGGGGTATGGCACGGTAACCAGACTTTGGATATTTGAAAAACCCAAAGGAAAGAACAGAAAACATCCCTGAAATCCTAAGAACATGGGGAGTTTGGGGCCAAGGCCAAGAACCCTCACCGAACTTTGCCTAGGGATGATGACTTCCTTCACATGTCCATAATGCTAGCTACTGGGGGCCATTATCACCCTCGAGCAGCACACCCTTTTGTTTTTTTACTGATGACAGAGGGGTTCTTTCTCATTAAACCTATCACTACCTCCCTCCGGCCATCTTTTAACACTGCACTGGACACTACTCCAAACTCACACCCGCACACACCTTTACGGCTTAATCATTCAAAAGTTCTCCAAAAAAGTGACCCTTCAGGGGACCCGTTGGGCATTGCAGTGCCGGCCCGAAGAGGAGCACCGCCCAATGATGAAGCATGACATCCTTCGGGTGTGTGAGGGAACGAAGACAAAGACATACTGTCCCCTGTCATTACATTAAGAGAACAACATCCTTCCCCCCTTTTCTATCACATTCTTTCATAGGAACTGTGACTCCCCTGAACAACGACTGCCTCACAACTCCAGGATGTCTGGCAAATCTGATGAGCCTCTCAAGCGGCTCGCTGACATGCGGGCGCCTTGCAACTTAATAGCTCTTGTGCGTGTGCTGTGGATGTTGTAGAATCTTCACTATCCCAGGCGTACGGGAATCCTGGATCCCAACACTTGAGGAGAGCTTTGTTTTAGAACTGAAAGGGGAACTCCATCTAGCGGGAGGCTTCTAGTTTGTGGGGGTGCTATTGGAACTTCACACCATGAAAGAAAAATGGGTCCTGGGCCGAATGCCCATAAATGGGGACTTTTTGATTCAGTAATTGAAACCCATCCCTTTTGACTTTGGATGCAGGACCCTTGGTTCCTGCTTTTTAAGTACTTGGTCTGGGAGACACCCCACCCCCTCATCAGACTGCCCTCCCCCTGGAACATGGCCAGCCAAACCTGCCCTGGGGGATTAGCAGCAGAGAGGGGCCTTGGCTCCTGCGGGTACCCTAACGGCTAAATTTAGTGAGGATATCCGAACTGCAGAGCACATATAGCAGCCTTGAATCCCCAGATGCAAGTAAAAGTTTATATTCCCAACGTTGTCTCATTGGTCCTTCTTTTGGCTTTGGTACAGTTAATTCTTGGGATGTGGGTGAATGGGTGGTATTTTACTCAGGGGTTTTATCTTACTGCACATTTGGAATCTGTGTTTGTGTGAAGGCATTACCTCCCCAGACAATAGTTACCCCTACCTGCTGAGGCTGTTGCCCCAGTTTGTTGGGCTGAGTTCCCTGTCTACAGTTGCTGTTGCCACGTGTTTGTCCAATTACCTGATCCCTGTTCTGTGGGTGCGGCTGACTGGCTTCCCTGTGGCTGAGTGTAAGGTGTATTCGGCTTTCCTTGGGCTTGGTTTTGTGGATTAGGTTTTTGTGGTGGCTGACCCTGGCACATCGATCTCTGTTCGTGGTATGCTTTTACCGGCATCTGTCTGCAAGGTGGACCATCCTGTGGCAATAGTAACATTTCCTAAGGTCTGGTTGCTGCCACCCTCCCTGGCCTCCGCATCTATAGCTAGGCTGAAACCCTCTGGGGTTTTGTGGTGGAGCCCCCTTTAAGACTGGTGCCATTTGCACACCTGCAGCCAACGCGGCCCCCACAAGAGTGGGCTTTTTCAATTTGTGTTGGACCAATTTAGCAATGTCTCTCTGGGCTTGCTCTTGTTTTTGTCTATCCTTCTGTTGTTTCTTTTTGTGGTAATGCAATATATGGGCTTGTATCTCCTGCCAGGGCTTGGTGACTAACCCAACCACGCTGTCCAATCTGCTAAATATCTCGAGGGGCACCCCTTTTTGAGACCAATATAAAAAAATGTGACTTGTGGGCCCCTGTCAGTCCACTGCTGTCCTGTTTCTGGTCCCCATCGTTCCCTCATCCTATCCAGAAAATCAGTTACTGTCTCCCCTGGCTTCATAGCCTGCATCATTAGCCTTCCTACATGAAGGCAGTCAAGGAACATCCCCCTCAGGGACATCCATATTCTGTGCCTGTATGAATTGAATGCAGCCCCATCATGCTAAGTGTTTGTCAGCGTAATTGCTGGGATGCGAGCTTGGGCGAACACCACGCTAGTCTGCTCTCCGATAAGACTACTTAGCAGACTTTTGACATCGCCTAATACTAGGATTAGTCCTGCAGTTTTCTTCTCAGAGCATGAGATCCATTTCCCCGTTCCATTCAGCAATGGCGGTAATTTTGTCCTTAGGCCTTCCTTGTCCATTTGAGCCTATGGCACATAGATGGTCCCTGATCTACCCTTCTGTAGCAGCGGGTACATCTTTGCTTTGGGTAGCTCTACTGGTTTCTCGTTATCATGGCATTTAGGTATTCCTGCATGTATGGGAAGTTCTACTTGGGATCTCCCCCTCCATGCCAGATGCAGTTTTCTGCTATGGCCATGTCCTCTAGTTTGAAGGATCCCTCCTTCGGCCAAGGTATATCATACTGGTCTTTTCCCTAGGTCCAATGGGCTAGCAGGTGGCAGAATGGCCACCCAAAGGTCTCACCTTCTTCTGTGGCCACTATCTCTCTTGGAGGTCAGCCTATCTATATCGTGCATTCGGGTGGAGTAGCGTACGTCTTCGTCACTGCTCGCCTCATGTGCGCACAAAGGTGCCATCCTGTTTTTCCTATGTCTTGGTTGGGTCAGCACCAGTCTACCTTGGTCCCTGTTTTCCCGGTCAGCCCCTCTCCTTCATTGAAAATTTGGTGAGGCTTGGATCCCAGTGAAAAGCCTCTCATCTAATTCTACCTTTGACTCTTCCCTGATCGGTGCCCTTTGCCTACCCCCTCATGTGGGGGGGTGCTGCTCTGTTTCTCTCTGTGCTTCATGGGTGCAAGCTCTTTCTCTTCTCCTCCTTAGCTTGCACCTTTCTTCTACATCCTGTCTAGGTTGCCTCTTTCGCTCTGAGCTATGTGCTGTTCTTTTTGGTTGGGCTTTGCCCTCAAATTCGCTCTCTGTTGTTTCCTCGGCTACCTAGGCAAGTCATGTAACTCCACCCTCGTCATCGGATCCCGGGGGACTGGGGCCTGTTCCTCACTCCTGCAAGCTGTATCACTGTCTAGAACTGCTACAAATCTCCCTGTCACTTGTGTGTGTCCGCCTAAATCAATGAGGGAGCTGTTCTCCGTGCTGCTGGGGTTCTATGTGTCGGACAGGGAGTCAAACTTCTGGGAGCTCTTGCACCAGACTGGGATTGCTCTGTGACTGCCTGGACCTTCTGGGCTGTTAGCCTCTCATTCCTGGGCCTAACCGCTTGTTATTCGTGGGGGGCCCGCCGACTTCTTCAAGTGGTGGATTAAAGTATCCTAATGCCAGGAGAGCGGGCAAGAGCACCTCCATACCTGCATATTGTGGGTTAGCTGCAGATGCCTTATTTGCTATCTGTAAGACGGGACTGCCGATCTGGGCCTCCTCAAAGATGGCCCATGGTTCTAATAGTGCCTCTGTGTTATCTTTCTTTTCGCCTGTGTATTTGATTTGTATGTATGTTGTCATGTGTTCAAGTATGTTAGTGTCAAAAGGTTCCCTCCTTTGGACAGGGAAATGTATGTGCCTTTGTGTGGGTGTGCCAGTCTTGGCAAAATGTATTACATTTTTTGAGCCTGTTTGGGTAACCGGGTCTGCATGTGTTTTAATGGTGTCTCCATTATAAGTTTAGCAGTTTTAGAGGACAAGATAACTGAGCTTCTTCGTTTTAGGGACTCTCTGGTTTTGATCTGAATTGTGGGGAAAATATACACTGGGGTTTACTGCTTCTAATTACGTAACCATGAGCTCAGCACTATGTACATCCATCAACAATTCAACATAAACATTTCATAAACACAAATAACAATGCATATGAAAGGTTGCTACAATAAAAAAGTGCTATTTCTCAATGAAAACAGAATCTGAACAATATTGACTCCTGGCATCAATTATGGTTGGTGAGAAATAGCAGCATCTTCATATGAAACATTGGGTCAATGACAAAAACACAATACTTAGGACAAAACATAGTTAGCAGTAATTTAATAGTACCACAACAACACACGTATTCCTTACATCAACAATCGCAACCTGTATCACACCCAGAGGCCAAGCATACCATTTGTATCATGGCCAGCGGTCAAAGCAACCAACACCTAAAAAAACTGACAGAAAAAATTATGACTTTTTCAAAACAATTCCTTAGCCTGCTCCTAGCGCATGCATCCTGTGACCAGGAGAAGCTCTGCGCTGTACACGGGACTAAGTGAGCCCGATAGTCTGTCAATATTGGCTCCGGGACAAGTTACACATAATCTCCCAGGTGCAAATCTTTTTCCCTAAATGTCCGAATCGCACCCTGTATTACATCCAGGGGCAAAGCCTACCATCTGTGTCACGCCCAGTGGTCCAAGCATGCTGACTGTGTCACGCCCAGCGGAAAAAGCGTACCATCTGTGTTACACCTAGAGGTCTAGGCGACCAACACCTCTCACTTCTTCCAGATACCAACATTGTTAGGAAACTGACGATAAAAAAAAATGAGATTAGGGGGTGCCAACAGTGACAATAAATACATTAAATATTTACCTTTCCTAGCGCGCTATCAAAAAAAGGTGACTTCTGCTTGATAGCCTCCAAGGCTGCCTTGCTACTACTCAGCTAGGACAAATAAAATAGGTAATATGCCAGATTTCTGTCTGACTTTTATACACTCCATTGAATTAAATAAAATAGTTCCAGCGATCCTTATTTGGTAAGAAAGTATACCCCTGTCTTTGGAGCCATAAATTAAGATATTGGATGAGGAATTAAGGTGGGCCTCGACCTTGCATGGACACAACATGGCCATTGGGTGTGTCTATCTGTCCAGCATGGGGAGAGCATGAACATTGCGTGTACTCTGTGTGCTGTGTCTTGATTGGTTAAGTGTTCCTAACTTCATGTGGCATCTGACTTTATGGTGTTTTGCGAACACTCGCACCCCTCCAGCCATGTGTGCTTTAATGGAGCCAATCTTCCTGGACCATTGTGGTGTTTCAGCGCCTATCTGCGGGATCGATCTGAGATTTCCTCTTCACACATTTGTCTGCTGGCTACCTGTCACCTCACCTGTGATCTGTCAATCAGTGACCTCTGGCCTGGGTCTCAGGGCCTGCCTAACAACGTATTTCTGTGTCGGGGTTGAGGTGGAGTTCACAACAGGTGAATTTGTCAATAAAGATGCAATTTCGTTTTTATACATAAATGTATTGTTATTCATATTGACCTCGACTTTTTCAATATTACCACCCCTGACCTCCGTACTCCTGCTTTTCTAAAATGTTCCTACAGCACCCCTATTCTTAAGAATCCTATAATACCTCTCTTTTTCCTTCAATCTACTGCAGCATTCATTAGGGCCATGCTTGCGCAGCACTCCCTCCTTCCCCTAAGCATAATGGTAAATTGACCCAATGTTATGAGGGTGACTTTCAGTCAGTCGTGGTTTTTCTTCAAGCAGCATTTAGGATACTGTAGGGCCCTAATAAGAAATGGGAATAAGTGCAAGCCCCCGGATTGGGCCAGTTTACTGCTTGGGGTGCCGTTGATCAGCTCTTGCTGCTCAGTAGTTGCAGCAAAACATAGGTGCATCATCTTTCTTAGTAAACCTCGGGGCATATCATCAAGGCCCCGCGATAAAATTATCGCCGCTTTAGCGTCCGTTTTCGGGCGAAAAGCGGCGATAATCTTATCGCACTATTGATAGAGCGCCATGTTCTTGTGAAATTTGTAGGGGTGCATCATAGTCACTGATAGCTCGCACCCGCATATATCTAGTTATATATCAATGAATGGCTAGTAACATGTAGTTATAACCCGCAGTTATTAGAGTGAATAAGAAACGTAATTGTGCTATATTAATCATGCAATTGTAATGCTTAACTGAATCATGTGTAAACCAATGCATAAGATGAATCAGCCCATGTGTAATCGAGCTGCAGTAGTTTAAACGTGTACCATATAAGTTGTACGTGTAGTTCATTTTCGCATATGAAATGTAATGAATCAAAGGCTTATAGAAGTGATTATGATTTGTGTGTTTAACGAATGTAAAGGCCTGACTGCATATACGCCAAAGAAAGGCCTGGTCGGTCTTATGTTAGCTTATTTTACAGGCAAAGAAGGTTCTCTTGGAAAGGCTCTCTGGGCACCGACAGTAGATTTAATTAGCACAGTAGAGGGTTTCTGTTGAACGTATCTTCTGTTGCAGGTGCAAGGACACATGCCTCGTTAGTTAAAGACTGGCTCTTTGTTTCATAAGTTAGGGCGATGAGAGGCATGGAAATGGGAGTGCAATGGAATTTAGGGATGATACTTTAAGCGGAGAAGGTGCCTGGGACTCAAGGTCATCGCAACCGTCCAAGATGAAGTAACCGTTTCGATGGAAAAGTACAAGAAAGAAGACCTGGCCAAAGAGGCGTGACAAAAGGCGTGTTCAATTGTATTGGGTTTTGTATTAGGGATAGTGCCCCGAGGGTGGAAGGCAGAGAAGAGGTAGGGGAGAACAGAGAGAAGGACAGAGAGGGATTTGGTGAAGAAGCATCTAAAATCTGAGCTTAAGTGCTAAGTGAGTGCGCTTCTTAGGAAGTCTTCACAGCTGACACCTTTTTCGTACTCTTGCCTGGGAAATTCGTTAAGTAGGTATGTCATCTTAGAGTAGAGTAGGGACAGTCAAGGGGTTTTTCTGCTTGTATAGATAAATGAGGAATAACATAGAGATTGGAGCTGTTATTGCTTGTCTAATACTTCTGGAGTTAACGATTCTTCTCATCCTGAGTCGGATGAGACTCCTGCGTAGGATGCTATTTGTATTAGTGCCCATTTATTTTTTTAACCTCGTGTTGAGGTGCTTGCATGTGCAGTTATTCTTGGCTGTAATAAACCCACGAAACTGAATTCGGAGTCAGTGGTCTTTGAAGGAAAACTAGAGTGAAAAGAAATGATTGCATAACTGAGAAAGATTTTCTTCCCTTTACACTATTCAGCAGGTAAAAAGATCCTGGCGACCTGAGGATCCTTAGAAAAGAAAAGATAAGGATCAGCGTTATCAGTTGGTAGCAGAGTAGGATGGTTTCCTCTGATAGTAAGGGGAGATCTAGATTAGGATAAGAGATTAGTTGCCCCATAGAACCCCAGTGATGGTGATCCAGTGGATCGTAAGAGGAGGACGTCGGCGGTCGCTGAAAACTGACGAAGAGTGACGGTGCGGCGGAAGTAGCAGTTCGTGGTAGAGTGAGTATGAAAAGGGTGATGGTTGTTAGATTGCGGTGTTTAATTGTTGTGTAATGTCTTGCGGAGTTGGAATGAGAGTTGTGTGATTGAGGATCGGACCGTGAGCGCACGCGGGGCCGAGAGATATTGTGGTGTAGAAGACACCCAGAATAGAGATTGTTGACCAGAGATGGTGGGGATCACGAGACGTCATTGATCAAACCACTGAGGATAGGGAGCAAATGTGAGAGTGTGTGAATAACCGACGCTGGTCGTGGGTTGTTGTGTGCAGAATTTAGAACGGTTGAATCCTATCGATTGTATTAGAGGTGATTGTCCGGTCGTTCGCGGACAGACAGTTGCCAGATTGAGGTCAACAATTTCGAGAGGCTGATCGGTCAAGGGAGGATCGACAGTCAGAGAGGTAATTTGTTCGGTAGTACGGACCATTGCTTCAGAGTGTGATTGAGACACGTGCGAACGAGAACGAGAGAATTAGCAAGGAGGGGAACTGCTGCGAGTGGAGGAAGAGTGATGTTAGACAGTGCCGCGCTGCGATAGGTCGGTTGGTGTGAGCCACGCTGGCATTGGTGGATTGAACCGGGAAGCGAAAACAAAATATTGGGTGCGAGCAGATATTTGCTTTACCATGAAATGTTTTAAAGTTTTACGAGAACTTTGCAGAGGTGACAGACATGTGGTTACTCGGGGTGGAGAGGAAGCCCCTCCCGAGGATACGCCGGCACATTATATGGCTACAAATGTAGGATTGCATACCATAATTTGGCGTGAGAACTGGCATAAAATGACAGAAGGGGAAGGAGAATTAACTTTCCAACGCTATGGCACTTTCAGGTTAGAGGTGTTGTACCAGCTAAAGACTATAATGGCTTCTTTACGACCACTGCCTAGACCGACACAATTTGAGGCGATACATGCATGGATTAGGGCAGCGTATGACAGGAAAAGAGATAAGAGCCAGGAAAGGGTGAAGAAATCGATCAGGGCCTTTCAAGATGCGAGGTGGGATGCACTGGAGAAAAGGTGGAGAGTGGAAACGATTGAAGGAGATAGGTTGTACCCACTGCTAATAAAAAATGGGAAAATAACAAGAGTTGAGGAGGACGACAGTGATACAGATGACAGTCTGTTAGATAGGTTGCTAGCAGAGAGACCACCTCCATTTAATCCAGATTCAGAAGAGGGAAAACCAACTTCAGCAGTAGAAACTGGTGAGACGCAGAACCAGACTAACGTGAGGGTAGTGGGAAGAATTTCCACAGGAACAGAGGGGGCGACAACACAGCCTTCCATTGGGAATACCCGATTACCGGACTCCCTGACAGTACCGGTTACCATTGGCCCTATAGTACCGGTATATGACCCAGACCGAGTAAGAGAAGGAAGTTCAGTACAGACGAGAGGAGAAGAAGGAACCAGTGCTAGTGGGAATGGGTTCGGAGTACAAGTGGTTCACTTCCCAAAGCCATTAGACACAAGTACGCCATTACCAGCCACTGCAGACTCCTCTTTTAGACAGGAGGAGGAGAGACCAGTCAGACCAAGATCTTTGCACGAACCTAAGTCAGCTTTGAGGATGTGGACACCAACAGTAAGAACCCAAAGTGATAGAATGCCAGGTGACAGGGAACGAGAAATTTCCGAAACCAGACCAAGCTTCAGGAACACGATAGAAGAGACCAGGTCACAAGAACAAAGTGGTGACTATGATGAGCAGAATGGCGCAGCTTGTCGAGAAATACTAAAGAGTGCAGTACAGGCAAGGCTGCTGGACGTAGTAAGATTAAAAGCAGAAGTAGACGAAATGATTAGCGGAAGTCTGCCTTTGGAAAGAATAGAAATCTATGGGTCAGATGAGCTGCTTTTCGTAGCAAAAGATGTGACTCGAAAAGCCAGGATAGCACATGAGAAATTGACAGCATTAGCCAGGAGATATGAGGTAGATTTGAATAAAACAAAAACGTTGCAAGGTCCGCATAGGTTGCAATATAGTGATCAGGAACTGGAGGAGAAAAGGATCACAGGATTAAGGACGCATACCAAAGACCTGATTGTAGGGATGCGGATATGGAACCTGTTGGACAAATGGGAGGAAAGGTGGTCCAAGAAGAAAATAGCGAAGAAAAGTGTGGGAGAAACGCCGCCTCCAGGGGGGGCGGCAACGGGTGTTGGAAACTTTCCTTTACGGGAAGTACAGAACGGAGGGTACGTATATGTACCGTGGAGTAGAGGTGACTTGGCTGCATTTACAAATGACTTTCCTCGGCTGAGGGAGAAACCCGTAAAGTGGTACAAACAGGTTGAGCAGTTTGTTAAAATCTCGAAGGTGCTGTGGACTGATTTGAACACCTTGTTTGACATAGTGGTGCCGGGAGATTTGTGGACAGCTTGTAAAATCGCCGTTGAGTGGCCGACTGTTGAACCTGAAAGGGATGCTGTCACGAATGGTCCGTCACCCCTTGTTATGAAAAAATTTGAGCAATTGATTACATGGTTGAAACTGAAGATTTCCCCTCAAGATATAGATTGGGTTAAGATAGACCGAACTGTGCAGGAACCTAAAGAAACGGTGCATGAATATTATGAAAGACTGTTGCAAGCTTTTAAACAGTATAGTGGATTAGATGCATTAGACCCCAAGGATATGGGACAGTTTGTCTCAAAGTTTGTGTTAGGCCTGAGACCAGAAGTCAGCCTCATGATACAGCACCATTTGATCTGTTGGCAGAACAAGCCGGTAGATGAAATCTTGCGGTATGCGAGGTATTGTAGCGATGAGGTGGACTCGAAGCATCGGAAGCTAAAAGATAAACTGATGCTCGTTCAGATGCAGACAGCACAGGGCCAGCCTAGTGGAGGGATCCTAGGAAGGAGACAAGGAAATTATCAAGGGAACCAGAATGGGCATGGTCAGGGAAAAGGGAAACCCATTGATCCCAAGACGGGGTGGATGTGGCGACACTGAAGAAGACAACTGCGTGTCATCTTTGTCATCAGATCGGGCATTGGAAGCGCGAGTGCCCCTTGAACCCAGCCAACCAAGTGCAGCAGGAGGTAGAAGGGGTTCAGGCACCTGTGACGGAGGTAGTCAATACTGTAATGAAGCCCAGATCGATGAAAGGGGGGACGCATAACCAACAAGTGCAGGTCCCACAGCCACCAAGGATCCCGCACGAAATACGAACTTACCAGCAGATGCCCCTTTTCGAAGGGTATGATGAGTATAGCCCAGACCCGTTATCCTGACGGTGCCTGAGGGGGGAGGAAGACTGCACACTTGGAGCAGTCTTGGAGGTAGACCAGAGAGGACCTTTTGTGGAGGCAGATATTGATGGTCATCCTACCACGCTTTTGGTTGACACTGGTGCTACCCGGTCTACTGTAAGATCAGCAGTAGTCCCCGACCTACCCCTCTCGGGACAATCGATCCAAGTTGTTGCAGTAGCGAACAAAAGAATAAACAGCCCGTTGACCGAACCAATTCCAGTAAGGATAGGTTCCTTCCAAACCAGACATCAGTTTGTGATGTGCGATACGAGTCCAGTTTGCCTTCTGGGAAGAGATCTGCTCTGTAAATTGAACTGCACTATTTATTGCACACCCAGGGGAGTGGAGGTTCAGACGAGGGATGATGATGCTACTTTTAAAGTTGCTAATCAGCATCTGTGTATAGACTTGTATCCAATGGTGACCGTGGAGGAACTTCCAGCGGATTTGAGAGATACCGTGTCACCTGAGGTGTGGGACTTCACCGGAGAGGAGATAGGACTAATCAAAGGGGTTGAACCTGTGCAGATCGAGGTGAAACAGAATGTTGAGTTCCCTAGAACGCCTCAGTACAATTTGTCGCCTGAAACGATCGCAGGGATTAAACCTGTGATCGAGTCTTTTGTCAAGAAAGGCATTCTGAAGGAGATCAGAGGTAGCCCATGTAATTCACCTATAATGGGACTACAGAAACCGAGCGGGAAATTCAGGATCGTGCAAGACCTGCGAAAGGTCAACACGATAGTGGTCCCTTGTTGTCCAGTGGTACCGAATCCATCAGTGATACTATTCCAGATACCATGCGAAGCCGAGTGGTTTACTGTCATTGACTTATGTCAAGCATTCTTCTCGATACCGCTCCATGAGGAAAGCCAATTTCTTTTTGCGTTCCGGCTGGAAGATCGTGTGTTAACATGGTGTCGTATCCCTCAAGGGTATACAGAAAGTCCATCGATTTTTAATCAGATCCTGAAAAAGAATCTTGAGAGTCTTGTATTGCCGCAGAACTCAGTTCTCGTGCAATACATAGACGATCTGCTTGTTGCCTCAGAAACGGAAGATGCTTGAAGAATAGACACGGTAGCCCTGTTGAACCATTTAGCAGAGAACGGGCACAAGGTGTCTCCAAATAAGTTGCAGTACTGTTTGAATGAGGTACAGTACTTGGGACACAGATTAGAAAAAGGCAAGAGGAAGGTGTCACCAGACCGAATTGAGGCAATAATGAACATGGCAGTGCCTACCACACAGAGGGAAGTCAGGATGTTTTTGGGAATGGTCGGCTATTGTCGGCAGTGGATACCGAGCTTTTCCTTGAGGGCAAAGCCTTTGCAGAGGCTTACGCACAAGGATGTGAGTGATCCGGTACCATGGGACGAGGAGTGCTTGATGTCATTCCTGAAACTGAGAGAGGAGTTGTGTAGTGCCCCAGCTCTGGGAATGCCTGATTACAACAAGGCCTTTTCACTGTTCTGTTGTGAGAGAGAAGGATGTCCATTAGCAGTCTTAGCTCAGAACCATGGAGGTGTCCGTAGACCAGTTGCCTACTTTTCAGCTACTCTAGATCCAGTAGCTTCTGCGTTGCCCAGATGTCTAAGATCCGTTGCTGCAACAGGTGTCAGCATTGAAAGATGTGAAAGCATTGTAATGGGACATCCTTTGACTGTACATGTGCCACACTCAGTTGAATTGTTGATGACCAGGACTAAGACTCAGCACCTAACGAATAACAGGTTAACAAGGTATGAGCAAGTCATACTTGCCGCAGAGAATGTGACTCTGAAAAGGTGCTCTGTCTTAAACCCTGCGACATTAATGCCCATACCGAATGTAGATGATGAAGATTGTGCGGACCATGATTGTCTTGACGTGACTGAACTTTGCACCAAACCTGACATTGTTGATGAACCATTGATGGACTCAGATGAAATTTTCTTTGTGGATGGTTCATGCCTAAGAGACAGTGTCAGTCAATTAAGAGCAGCGTTTGCTGTATGTACAATTTCCGGGGTGGCTGAGGCTGCCTGCCTAGAGGGAGTACGCTCCGCGCAGGTAGCTGAAATCATTGCTCTGACTCGTGCCTGTTTGGCCGCTGATCAAATTCGAATCACGATTTACACGGACAGCCAGTATGGGTTTGGTGTAGTTCACGATTTTGGACAGTTATGGTCCCAGAGGGGATTTTTGACATCATCTGGTTCACCCATTAGAAATGAAGAATATGTAAGACAACTGTTAGATGCATTGCAATGTCCGAAGGAAATCGCAGTTGTAAAGTGCACTGCACACGGGAAGGGGGAGGATTTTGTGTCTTTGGGAAATAATTATGCGGACGAAGTTGCCCGCTTCTGTGCAGAACAGGGATGCATATTTACAGAAGGTTACACCGGAGAGAGCCAAGAAAGAACCGAGCTCAACATGATGTTGGCCATGGCAGACACTGGGGAGGAGCTCAAGCGACTGCAGGATGAAGTTTCAGATCAGGAACGGAATGGATGGATCAAAGCAGGGTGCGAAAGAGGAGAAGTGGATGTTTGGGTCTCCAGTGAAGGGAGAGCTGTATTACCAGAGAATCTGCTGAGTCCGATGGCGAGACTGATACATGGACCGGCACACCTTGGTAGAGATGCAATGATGCGTGTGTTTAGACAGACATGGTATAATCCACGATTTCGCGCAATGGCTGAAACAGTATGTCAGAGGTGTGTTACATGTCAACAGATGAATGCTGGAAAGAAAACTGTAGTCACATTGAGTCACATTGGGAGGTCAGGAGGGCCCTTCAATAGAATACAGTTAGATTTCGTGGAAATGCCTAAGTGTAATGGGTTGAGGTACATCTTGGTGCTGGTATGTGTATTCTCACGATGGGTGGAGGCTTACCCAACACGCAGGTGTGACACTCTCACAGTGGCTAAGTTATTGTTGAGGGAGCTCATCTTGAGATTCGGGATCCCAACCTCTTTGGAATCGGATAGAGGAAGACACTTCCACAGTGAAATCATGAAGTTACTTTGTGCTGCATTGAATGTTGATCAGAGACTCCATTGCAGTTACCGACCAGAGGCTTCTGGGATGGTGGAACAGGTTAATGGAACTTTGAAAGCCCGGATGGCAAAAATGTGTTCATCAACGTCCCTGAAATGGCCTGACGCTTTGCCGCTTGTACTGATGAGCATGCGAAGTGTCCCAGATAGGAGGACTGGATTGTCCCCCCATGAGATATTAATGGGAAGGGCAATGAGGTTGCCAGAAGTACCAGCTACAGCTTTGATAAACATCACTGATGACTTGATTCTCGATTACTGTAAAGGACTATCTGATGTGGTCCGTTCTGTGTCCCAGCAGGTTCAAGCTGCAGCTGTTCCGGCCTCGAGTGATCTGTGCCACAACCTGTGTCCAGGCGACTGGGTGCTTGTTCGAAAGCACGTGAGGAAGAGCTGTTTGGATGTTCGGTGGCGAGGCCCGTACCAGGTGATACTGGTCACGAACACAGCAGTGAAGTGTGGAGGATTGCCGAACTGGGTACATGCCTCCCATACCCGCAGAGTTTCAGCACCCTTGGAAGAAACAGCTCCTCTCGTAAATGAAAATCCAGCTGATGTGGCAGGGCCACAGGAGAGGACAAGTCAAGCTGTAAGGGTCGCTGACGCAGCTGGTGGTGCACTAGAACAAGCTGAAGGGGGTTTTGACAGCTCGAACCCCGACTCTGACTCAGAAGACAGAGGTGGTGCAGTGGGTGGAGTAGAGTCAGATTCAGCAGAAGGAGGAAGTGGTGCACTGGGTATAGCAGGGGAAGGCGGAAGAACGACCAGAACTGAGGAAGGTTGGCCTGAAAGACAGAGGCGACTGAATCTAAGGTTGGCACCCGAAAGAGATCTTGCTCCAGTGTCCGAGACGTCTGAGACGGAAGCAAGTGACGAAGAGCAGACTCAAGAGGGCCAGAGAAGGTCGAAGAGAACAAGAGTACCCTGCCGGAGATACTCTACCCCTGAGTGGACTTACACAGTGACTGATGCAGGGGGTAGTGAGTACGGGGAGACTGAGGTCTGTGCAGGTGGTCAGCAAGAGCCCGAATGTGGTGGTGAAGGTGGTGCTGTTGTTGCCAGGGCTCGAAGTCGAAGGAATACTGACCCTCACCGTTCCGAATCCCCCTCTTCTGAGTAAAGTCCGACAATTGGTTTTGCATCGACTCGAATTTCCGTCTTTTGGGTTTGAGCCGTCTTCACATGAAATGATAATCCTGCGTCTTGAACTTTTGTATCACGTTCTGGAAGTGCTCACTAATGATCTTATCATGGATGAAATATAACCTGTGTAAATAAAAGTCTAAAAGAAGAAGATAACCTAGGTCCGAGTGGAAGAAGAGTAAACTTAGGGACTTTCCACCGAAGAGGAACGAAAGTTAGGGATGTCTTTTTCTGGACTATGTAAATAAGACTGTGGCGGATAAGGGGATTTCCAGAGGTTTCAAAGTTGCTCCAGCTGGTTAAGCAAGTCACGAGTGGAGGACACAAAGACTTTTTGAGTGTTCATTGCTGAAACCAAGAACTTTTTGAGAACTTTCGAAATCATGGAGGTTGGAGATCCAAATCGTAGATCTAAAATGATTGTAGGCATACTTATAGGGGTTGTGATAGTTTCTATAATCGTAGTAATTGTAGTCTCATATACGGTTCCGCATGAGCTAGCAGTGCAGGGGGTGCCAGGGACACCGACACCTACCGCACCTAGCCGAAAAGAGGTAAACATAGGAGCTGACAAGGCTTTGCTGATAGAAGAAAGTCGTAGATTGCATGTAGATTTGTCTAGAAGTGATTTTAAGCTTAACGCCTACGCCAAGCTGCTATACGAGTATGTGGATGCGATGGATGCGAAAGATTGTTATGTATGTATGCAGTTGCCTGCTTCGGTGGATGAGGGTATTAGATATCACCATCTTCCACTGACATATGGAATTTCATGTAGTCTTTTGCTTAGTATATTTTACGAAAGAGATCAGTTTGAGTATTTCTTTTCCAATTACGATGCAGTACTTCCTGAAGTCCCAGCTTACAAACATTTGAATAAGTACGACTACTATAAGTCAGAGGATAGACTTAGGAAGTTCTTCATACCGTCTTTGGAATTGGACACAGCATATGCCCACCGACATAATTTGACGTGCTCATTATCAGATGTAGAGAAAAAGTTTGTAGATCAGGTAGAAGACAGGTATAGAAAACTGACACAGACACGAGACACAGGGCATAGTAAGGTGGATTGGACAGATGAGGAAAAATTGCACCGGACAAAAGGAAGTTATGGTCCTATAGCTTTGGACAAAGAGCAGAGGGGAAAGCTGTGTGTGAGACGATATCAGACCTACTATGAAAAGGTTCCTGTGGGACAGAGTACATGTGATCATGTTTTCACTATGGCAGATGTGGCTAAGAATTTTCTCCAGGGCCCTGTACAAGTGATACCTACGGTGTATTTTGTGTGTGGAAGGAATGCTTATGTGAGGTTACCTGCGAATTGGTAAGGTACATGTTACTTGGGAATAATATTTCCAAAGATTTACCATACTGAGGATTTGGAACTGTTGGAAGGTGGGAAGCATTCAAGAGTGAGAAGAGGTGCGAGTGCAGGGGTCGTAGTGGGAGACATCTTTGGAGCCATGATACCAAGTTTGGGGGTGATCTTGAATGATGTGAAGATTCGGAGACTGGCGACTGTGATAGACGAACTATCGATGAACACAGCAAAATCGTTGGTACTGGTGGAAGGGGAAATGTTGTCGATAAGGACAATGGTTTTGCAGAACCGCCTTGCTTTGGATGTCTTACTGGCAAAAGAGGGCGGAGTCTGTAAATTATTGAGGGTTCAAGAGTACTGTACTTATATACCAGACCACAGCAAGGATCTGGAGAAATATATAAGTAACATCACTACTATTCACACGAAGATAGCGGACTTGACTGAAGAGGGAGCTTGGGAGAAAGTTGGCAAAGGATTTGGTCAAGTGGGAAGCTGGTTTGCGAATTTGGGAAAGGGATTCCTTGGCTATGTTCTGAGACCCCTCCTTATCGTGGTGGTTTGTGTGGTTTGCCTGTGGGGTCTGATAAAAGCTTGCAAATGGTATCGAGCAGGCCGAGTGGAGAGAGCTCTGAGAGAAAATGAGACGAGAATGGCTAGACTGCGGGACAGTCAATATCAGAGACTCAAAAGAATGGAGAATCACAGATCAGGGAAAATGGCAATGAGTTCTGTTTAGGTCGGTTCTTTCTCCAAGGGAGTTGAATAAAATGTGATGACAGGAGTCATCAAAGGGGGGAACTGATAGAGCGCCATGTTCTTGGGAAATTTGTAGGGGTGCATCATAGTCACTGATAGCTCGCACCCGCATATATCTAGTTATATATCAATGAATGGCTAGTAACATGTGGTTATAACCCGCAGTTATTAGAGTGAATAAGAAACGTAATTGTGCTATATTAATCATGCAATTGTAATGCTTAACTGAATCATGTGTAAACCAATGCATAAGATGAATCAGCCCATGTGTAATCGAGCTGCAGTAGTTTAAACGTGTACCATATAAGTTGTACGTGTAGTTCATTTTCGCATATGAAATGTAATGAATCAAAGGCTTATAGAAGTGATTATGATTTGTGTGTTTAACGAATGTAAATGCCTGACTGCATATACGCCAAAGAAAGGCCTGGTCGGTCTTATGTTAGCTTATTTTACAGGCAAAGAAGGTTCTCTTGGAAAGGCTCTCTGGGCACCGACAGTAGATTTAATTAGCACAGTAGAGGGTTTCTGTTGAACGTATCTTCTGTTGCAGGTGCAAGGACACATGCCTCGTTAGCTAAAGACTGGCTCTATGTTTCATAAGATAGGGCGATGAGAGGCATGGAAATGGGAGTGCAATGGAATTTAGGGATGATACTTTAAGCGGAGAAGGTGCCTGGGACTCAAGGTCATCGCAACCGTCCAAGATGAAGTAACCGTTTCGATGGAAAAGTACAAGAAAGAAGACCTGGCCAAAGAGGCGTGACAAAAGGCGTGTTCAATTGTATTGGGTTTTGTATTAGGGATAGTGCCCCGAGGTTGGAAGGCAGAGAAGAGGTAGGGGAGAACAGAGAGAAGGACAGAGAGGGATTTGGTGAAGGAGCATCTAAAATCTGAGCTTAAGTGCTAAGTGAGTGCGCTTCTTAGGAAGGCTTCACAGCTGACACCTTTTTCGTACTCTTGCCTGGGAAATTCGTTAAGTAGGTATGTCATCTTAGAGTAGAGTAGGGACAGTCAAGGGGTTTTTATGCTTGTATAGATAAATGAGGAATAACATAGAGATTGGAGCTGTTATTGCTTGTCTAATACTTCTGGAGTTAACGATTCTTCTCATCCTGAGTCAGATGAGACTCCTGCGTAGGATGCTATTTGTATTAGTGCCCATTTATTTTTTCAACCTCGTGTTGAGGTGCTTGCATGTGCAGTTATTCTTGGCTGTAATAAACCCACGAAACTGAATTCGGAGTCAGTGGTCTTTGAAGGAAAACTAGAGTGAAAAGAAATGATTGCATAACTGAGAAAGATTTTCTTCCCTTTACACTATTCAGCAGGTAAAAAGATCCTGGCGACCTGAGGATCCTTAGAAAAGAAAAGATAAGGATCAGCGTTATCACTATCAGCATGGACACGCTAACGCGTGTTCCCATGCCTCAGCGCTGGTTTCCCTAACGCCCATCTTTGCATCGCCAATGAGATGCAAAGTGGGCGTACCCTGACAAACTCACGTGGAGAATGTCGCTAACCGACATATCTCCAATTATCAATGTAATCGCTAACCGGCTTAGCGATCATAAAAGTAGCGCTAACCGCGCATAACGCAGGTTTCTTTACTCCTGCTTATAACCTGACTTAGCCATAATATCCAATGGAAGGTGGATATTATGGCTAAGTCTGCCCTGCCCTATCATCAAGCTATCGCCGTTCCCTGTGCGATTATCGCTGGATTTCCAGCGATAATCGCACATTCAGCATCTATCGCTTGGATTTTTATCGCTTTGGAGATAAGCGTCGCTGATAGCGCGCTATCCCAGCGATAAAATCCAGCGATAGCCGGCGATAATTATCCTCGCGCTAAGCGCGCTTAGCGATAATTATCGCCGGCTGTTGCTGATATGCCCCCTCATACTTTCACTCCCATGATATGATTGACTAAGATACACCACTGGCAAAAGATGAAATTATACAGTTTTCTGTGGGGACAGCCAAGTGTTTATGGAAAGGATAAGCATTAATTATGCATGCAGCCTTAAAATATGTATAACGCCTGGGTTGAAAGCAGAGCTAAAAAATCGTCATTATCGGAAGCAGTGATGCGTTCACTGGAACAGTTCAAAGAAAGAGCAACATATTTGACCTAGTTAGTAGCCCCCTAAGGACCATGCGTGCGCTCTGAGACTGCCGCCAAGTGACCTGGAAGCACTGACACTGTTCCAAAACTAGGTTTAAAAGCTCGTTGTTGTCTTGCACTCAATGCATAATTGTTTTAACATGAATAATACTTGCAAATGCCCTACCTAGCATTTCTGTTGATGTTTGGTGTTTTTATTTGATCGCATTCACCCTCCCCCAAACTTTCTGAAAATTCTTGATCATTTTTCATTGAGTCAGAAACAAGCAGTAAGTAGTCTTTTGCACCTCCTTTGTAAAACGATGTTAACTAACAAAATAATCAAAACAACTGCAAATAAAAATGCTACAATAAAAAAGTTATTAATAAATAAATAGCCAACCTTGCCAAGGAAAGTCAAGCTTCAAACACAAACAGTTTTTGAATAATGATTTCCCGGCCAACTGCATATCCAAAGATATAGGGCCTAGATATATAATTTGGCCGACAGGCTTCCTCTGCCAGGCCGACTGAGTAAATTACTCTGTCACCCGGATGGAGTTGCCAACTGCCAAATTATGAAATGTCCGCTGACCCAGCATATATTTCAAGCATTGACAGGATCCGCTGTCATGGCAGTTCCGGTCAATGCATTGTAACTTTTCCGGGCGGCTCTGTCAAACATGACAGAACCATATGTCAAAGTTACATTTTTCTTTATTTTCAAAAAGAAAATCCCAAATTTAAAAAACAATGCCCTCCTAGCTACAGGGGTTTCTTCCCATGGCGAGAGAGGCATTTAGCACGTTTCAGTGCCCTTTACCATCAGGTTTTTCCTGGAGGTGACGGGCATCGACAAACAGCTATATATCCAACCATCTAGATTGGCCCTCACGTCGTACACCCATCGGAGGAGTTTGACCACAGTTGAGACAGAGTAATTGGTTGGGTGGGCCGTAGTTTTGGTGGGAAGGAACATCTGTCACTATTGAAACAGCGTTTCCTCCATGCCAAAATATAAATCAGGCCGTAAATCCACTTCAGATGTGGCTGAATTAATCATTGTTCATCAGGAACCAGCAGGGGCGGCTCCTCCGCTATGGCGGAGGAGCGTCATCCCACTGCCCGCAGACACAAACGAAAAATAAAATGATCTTAATACAGTAAAAAAAAAATTCCGTCCTATAGCCGAATCATGGGGGGGGGGTGGGGGCAGGGCCACAGCACTGCAGCAGGGGAGGAGGAGTGGTGGACCCAGCTGTCATTGTGAATGACGGTTTGGCGGCCGTCTCAGGCTGCCCAAACCGTCATGCGCAATAACATCTCTCCAACCCAGCTGTGTTGCTGGGTGGAGAGATCAGCAGGCACAGGCTCCCAGCTCCTGATGGAGCACTAAACCAGTGCGCTCTGCCCAATTCTCACGCAGCTCTCATGGGGAGAGCAGCATTGGGATTGGCCACGGGGAAGCTGGAAGATTCAGACTGTGCCAGAGGAGAAGCCGGGGGTGCAGCGCGACGAGCAGAAGACCGGACATAATTCTTCTTACTTTTTACTAATTCAGCCCCATTGTGCTGCCCTGGCAAACTTCTCCAGCGCTTCACCCACCGTGCGGCTCCCCCGCATTTTCCGTCACACCATCCGCTACTAGGAACCAGCATAATATTGTGACATCAAGCACTCTCAATGCTGTACTCATACTTACACTGGGTCTGTTCCTGACCAGCAGGCACGGACAATGAACTGGCACCCATAAAAAAATCAAATACACAGTGGAATCCACAGCCATCTTCACACTTATGAAGACACTCTGGCACAGCTAACATCCACCATAATAGTTCAGCATAGTATTTTTGCCTGGCTATAGCTCGATGCGGGTAAAGTTCCACATCAGTCCCAGTGTAGATTAAATACTTCAGGGAATATAAGATGGCTAAATGGAAGACATACATATGCGTTGGAGTACTCAAAGAGCGAGTGCTACTGAACCACAGGAGATGTACCAGAGATTTTGTGTGGGACAAGGAGCTTTAGCACCTACATAAAGAAGTCTCCAAAAACCACAACATAAAAAATTTGAACAACATATTTAAACAAGCATTACTTAGCAAAGGCAATATCTTGTGTTGTCGGCTCCAGCATTTTCACTTTTGGCTTTGTCAATGCTTGTTTTATTTTGTCACGGTACTTGCAAAACATTACTACTGGCCCCTCGTCAATCTAAACAGTTATTGGCTAAAAGCAAAAAGAATTTCTTTGGGATAGGACAGGAGCGCAACAAAGGAGCAGGGTTGACGAGACTATAAAAAAAATGTGAGAGTTGGATAAGGGTGGGGAAGCAATGGACAAGCTGGGGTGAGGCATGGGGGAAGCAACACAGAGAATGATGATGAGTCCAGGGAAGTGCAGAGGAAGCAATTCAGAGAGCTAGGAGGGAAGTGTCTAAGTGGAGGGGGAAGAAGTACACATGGAAGACAGCAAGAAAACACATGCTTGATGCAAGCTGACAAGTGAAAGCAAAGGAATGCCACCAAGAGCTGCTTCTGCTATTGCTCTCTGTGTCCTCCACATTTAGTAGAATCACACACTAAAACAAGCCCAATAATCATTATCTCCCGCTGCTCAAGAGCAAAACCTTTCTCTACCAATAGCGAAAACCCTGCTATGTCAACCCATATGGTACAAAATCAGAGCATAGCAGTCTCAGCAGCCCTGCAGCCTCAGCAGTTTAATCATGGTCCTGTAACTGATGCCTGGTCTGGACCGGCAAATGGCACAGAGTGAAGTCTTCTGATAAAAGATAAGTGCACAGAAGATACTTGGGGCCATATGTACAAGGACTGGCGTGAACTAACAATATTTTTACTGCCGCGTACCGCTGAAAACTATCGCCCTTTTAGCGACGTATTTATAAGACGTCACTACATGGCGATAGTTTCATGGAGCCGCAGTGAAAACTGCCAGTAACACTAGCGTGAAGGCGATAGAAATTCTAGCGTCAGCTGGCAAAAACTAACGAAAGGCCCATTAGCTGCAAAAAAACGCACGTTTGTCAGCCCAACATGAGTTTTTTTGCCTCTATAGGCAAAAATAGCCTATCAGTCCACCTCCAATGAAATATAGGAAATAAAACCAATGGAATGCAGAATGGAGCAGCCAGGGCCAAGTGTAGCACAGATCAACAACCCCCTCAAGCCCCCCAACAGCCAGGATGACCAGCCAGAGTCCCAGGGGACGAGGAAATTCAGAGCTACATCTATGAAAAGAGGTGCATCGCTGTGCAAAACCAGTGATGCATCACTTTTCATTGTGCACTCCTTGCAACACCATGGCATCCAAAACCTTGAAAGCGCGGTTAGTCCCCAGGGCCCGGAGGCCTCGCTGGGCCTGCGTCTGGAAACCGGAGTGGGATGCGGAGGTGCTGTGGAGTCTCTGGGCCGTGGTGGTAGACATTGAGGCGCAGCGATCGCCATTACCTGGTGGTGAAGTCTGGCAGGTCGCATGGAGACACGTTGCTGACCTGTGTGAGAAGACCGCCTTGAGACCCTTGGAGATGTGAACGGTAGAGGTGCTCCTGCGCCAACGTAGGGAGGTCTGCATCGCATACTATGATCCACCACTACACCGGGGTGCACGGAGGAGACTACCAATGGTGGGCGGCGCCTCTCTGCATCATAGTCCGGATGATGTTGCGCTGGCCGGACGCTGTGGAGGGTGACGCCCCTGAGCTGCACAGAACTTGTGTGGCCAGAGTGCTGCAACTTCTCGCCTAAGGGGGCTCTGTTGCATCACCTGCATCGGGAGGTTCCCCAGCAGACTTGGTAGCGACTGCTGTACCCAGGCTTGTGAAATCCCACCTGGCTGAGGCTCCTGCTGGCTGGCTGGCTGAGTCACAGATTAGGAGAGAGTGCAGTGGATTGCACTACGTGGTCAATGTCCAGGTAAGGAGAAGGTGGGACGCGTAGCGGAGGAGGCCCGTGGGTCAAGTCGCCCAGGCCTAGCACCTGTGGATGACGCACCCCACTATGGCAGAAGAGCGTCACCCCACTCTTTCAAGCAGTGCAAAAAGAGGCAAAATAATAACATGATGATAACTTTCTTATGCACTCATGCTATGTTTCCTTTGCGGGGGAGGGTGGGTAGGGCTGCTCCACTCATGGAGCAGGGCAGGGGCAGAGTGGTATGCCCACTCAAGTGCGCAATGACTGTTTGGTCGGCCCTCTCAGGCCGCCCAAAGCAGTCATGCGCACTGCCCTGTTTCCAATGCAGGCTGCATGGAGAACATGCCCACCCCTCCAGCCCCTGGCTCAACGCCTTGTCACGGAGCTCAAGAACAATCACAACTCCGCATTGCAGCGTTGTGATTGGCTTAGGAGAGGGAGCCTGGCTGCCTGCTTCCTGTTCCTGGAAGCAGACTCAGGAGAGCAGGAGCACAGAAGACGTGGGGCCCGGCCTCGAAGTAAGAAATCTTTAAAAAAAATATTTACAACCCCCTGCTCACATCCCCCTCTCCCCTGCGTCCCTGCCCCCTCCAGTGTCCTTTCCCATGTTTCCGGCCTCCCAGTTGTCCAGTCTCCCCCGCAGCACTTCTCAATGGCGGCCTCTGTGCACCCATGCGCAGAGGGTGTACCACTGGTGTGCCAAAGGGATTCTTACGTTACAACGCCTACCATTACATCGCATTCCATGACAATGCATACTAATACTACACATATTGCAACAGTGGGGAAAGTGCTGGATAGCGGAGGGGTAAAAATTACTATTCCCACTCCAGTGAGTGCAACCCTAAAACTAACCTTTGAACCACAAAACCCACCCTGAACCCTCAAATTAACCTTTGCACCCCAAAACCCACCCTGAACCATCAATTTAATCTTTGCACCCCAAAACCCATACCCACCCTAAAAATCACATTTCTCCATTACTAACCTTACAATGCGTTGTAATGGCATGCGTTGTAAAGGCACCTTGTGTTAGAACAGTTGTCTTGTAAAGGCATTACGATGTGATGCCTGTGTTTTAATGGACGTCTCCCGTGCCAAAGGCAAGCCATAGGCAAGCCCGTCTGCGTCCGTCCGCCCCTGGACTGCGCCCAGCACCAAGGACCCTTTCTCTTGGACACTCCACCGCTACGACGCCAGCACCCTCCTCGCCATCAATCCTGGATGCCACATCACCTGCCATCTAGCAACACTGTGGAATTCTCTTGAAGCCTGCATCTGTTGAAACTACAAACGCACCTTCTGTCACATCAGCACACCAGTGCCTCATGCCGCCCAGCCGACCAACAGAGCACCCGACCGGCTCAACTGCATCCTCCTCAACGTGCGGTCCCTCCACAAACATGCAACAGAAATCTGGGACCTCCTCAACGCCACCTTTTCAGACATTGCCTTCTTCACGGAAACCTGGACCAACCTAAGCTCCATACCGGACATCGCCATCGCCATCCCTGACGGCTACTAAATCACCCGCAAGGACCACCCCGACCGTCCAGGAGGAGGCATTGCCATCTCCTCCAAAAGCACACTCCGACTGACCACGCACTCTAATGACCCATCGGTGACCATGGAACACCTCCACTCCCAGATCCGGACCAACCCCAACACAATCCTCTGCAGGCACCCTCGTCTGCAGGCCCCCCGGGCCATGGACCCCCCATTCACCGATACCATTGTAGACCTCATTGTACCCCAGGCTTTCCCATCCTACTCGGCGCCCTCAAGTTCCACCTGGACAACCACAGTGACCAGCACACCACCCCCTCCTGGGGAAGCTCGCCAACATCAGACTCAAGCAGCTAGTCACTGCACCAACCCACATAGCAGGACACACGCTCGAACACGTCTCCTCCGGCAGCGGGAACTTCAACTACAGCCACACCACCAGACTCTCCTGGACCGATTTTCATTGTATACATCCCGTCTTCATCATGCCCACCATAAACCACTGCCATCATCACCCCCCCTCGCAGATGGATCAAGGCCACTGAAGAACTTCTCATCAACTCCCTCAGCACCACCACTCTGCCAACGCTTACAGACGATAACACCGCAGCGCGCAACCTCCACCGATGGACCTCCAACTGCGCCGTCACCCTGGCACCCCTCAAGAAAAGACCAGGCAAACAACACTCCAAGAAGGCCAACTGGTTCACTCCCGCCCTCCACTAGTCCAGATGCCCTGCAGACGTCTCGAGAAGTGATGGAGCCACAACATCAATCAACTCCTCAACACAGTTACACTTGCACCATGGCGCAAGGGTGCCTGCGTTGGCGCATGGCAGCCATTGTGCACCAACGTAGGTGAAAAACACAGGGGGGCTTATTCATGAGCCCCTTCTGACAGATTCACCCCGACAGTGCGTCAGTTTCTTGACGTACTTGCAGCGTGATTCTTGCACCACGTTGCATCGTATTTGCAAAGTGACACATGAAGGCATATGCGTGACCTTGTGAGGCCCTGTGCCACATTATACCTGCATCAGGTATGATGTATGTAGGGTGTGCGTTCCCACGCAACAAAGCCACATAGGAGTGGCACAGTGAAATCCATCAGATTTCACTGCAGCAATTGTAGGACGGCACTGCGTCAGTACCTTATGCCTGCCTCATGGCAGGCGTAAGGGTGACGCAGTGCCACAGGGATACGCTGGCCCCATGCATTGCTGGAGTTGCATCATGCTTGTGACACAACTGCAGCAATGCGTGACTTTAGCGCTGACAGATACTTCAGGATTCCAGACGTATCTGTCATTAATTGCGACATGGAGCGCTGTACAGTGCATACAGCACATCCATGGTGTCGCAAGGAGGCCATAGTGAAAAGTGTTGCAACGCTGTTTTGTTGCAGCGCAGCAGCACTTTTCATGAATGAGGCCCAGGAATGCGCCCTATCTTATTGATGGTGCACATTCCTGCCCTGTAGTTTTGTCGCAGGACAGCGCAGCAACATTCCTTGCAGCGCTGTCCAGCACCAAATCCTGTGGAAATGAGGCCCCAAGTCTTTGCACCATTTTTAAGACCAGCTATTTTCTGGTCTTAAAAAACTGCCTCTAACAGCAGTTAGAGGCAGTTTTTTTGGTCTTGCTCCATACAAGGAATTCCTTGTAAATATCGCGAAGTGGGGTTGCAGCCGTTTTTGCACGGAAACGCCTACCTTGCATCTCATTTTCGTTAACTATCGCTGACAGAAGTGGCGATCTTTAAAATGCAAGTTTTCGCCGGAAAACTGCCGCTAACTGAGGTTAGTGACAGCTTGTATATATGGCGATACAAAAATCGCCGCTGTACCGTCAAAAAAGTGCCGCTACGGTGGCGTCAACTCCTTGCACATCTGCCCCTTAATGTTTACATACTTCATAAACTACTGCCATTTGCTTAAAAGCAGACAAATGAAGATGGCCGGATACGGAAAGAAGGGTTAGTGCCTCACTCTATCGGAGGCAACAGTGAAAACACCTGATTGTCACCACAAAGAGAATCAAATACATTCTTTACTTGCTGTAGAAATGTCCACTCCCCCTTCTTCTTTACACTTCTGTTAGTCTCACCTAGGAGGCCTTGCACCATGCCTTTTTTATGAAATACACACTCAAGGGATATGTACAAGGAAGTGGCATAGCGTGTTGTTAGCCTCCTTGGCTTAACGACACGCTCCGCCACTTCTGAAACGGAAGGCTGCACCATATTTACAAGAATGTGGTGCAGCCTTGCATTTCCCCCTGCGATGGCACTAAGTTTAGCAACTTGTCGCCAACGCAGGCACCCTTGCATGAGAGTGCAAGGGTGTCTGCATGCAGGGGAGGATTGTTTATGTGTAGGAGGGTGTCCCTTCCTGCACATAAACAATCCTAAATGCCATTCTGTCACTTTCATGTGTGCTGCTTCATGCAGCACACAAGAAAGTGACACAATGGTATTTTTTAAAGGTTTGTTTATGTACAGGAAGGAACACCTTCCTGTACATAAACAAAACATGGCATTTTGCTTTTTCCATGTGTGCTGCACAAGGCAGCACACATGGAAAAAGCAAAAACGAAGAGAAATAATGTATTTCTCCTCGTTTTGCCAACTTAAGACCAGGGTTTTCTTGGTCTTAATTTTGGCGCTGCCTCCTATGTAGGCCACCCTTGTACATAGGGGCAGCGTCACAATGAATAGGTGGTGTGGTGCAAAGCCCACCACAACACCCACTGCACGCCCCTTTCAATCTAACCATAGTGTGAAAGGGGGCCTTATGTACAAGGCAGCGTTGTACATAAGGCGCAGCCCCTATCGCCACCACAACGTCGGTAAAAGTGACGTTGTGGTGGCGATAGGGGCTTGTACATATGCCCCTCAATCTTTCTGTAGAAAAGAGACAGGCCACAAACAATATTCCCAATCCGCACCACTGCTGGGCAACCGTTGGCAAGGTGTTGCACTCTCACTGAACATACTACCAACTGGCCCACATTACTGTAGCTTACCAACAATAGCCGCAGGACAGGAAATGCTCGAATCGCAAAACCGCTGATACTGCCTTCCCTAAATGTCAATGGATTGACATATTTCTTCAAGCATAAACAACTGAGGGGGATATTCTCAAGAGCGTGCGATAAACATCGCCAAAATAGGCTAACGCAATTTTTCATATCGCCATCTATCGCGGGAAAATAACTCTGTGTCAACGTCGTATTCACAACACGGCGGTAACATGCGATAGTTTCCCAATAACGCCTCAAATGTCCGCAATACAACTACCGCGACGGCGATAAAAAAGGAAACCCGAACGCGAAAAAAGTTGCGATGGGCCCAACCGCGATAGAAAAATTGGCGACAAGCAGCGCCAGGCTTGCAATTCCCACGTCAGGCGGGAAAAATCACCATAAAAGCAGCAAAAAAATAAAAATTAAAAAAACATAACAACTGCGAAGCACAATGGAGGCAGCCGGAGCAAGTACAGAGGACAACCCGAACCCCACATGCCCCACAGAGGACCAGCCTGGGACCTCGGGGTCAGGGAAGGGCAAGGAGAAGAAGAAGAGGAAGACGCGATTCAATCCACAGGAAAACAGGATCCTGATTACGGAGGTGATAGAACACCATCAACAACTGTTCGTCACCTCCACTGTGTCATTGGCAACAAAAAATGGAACATGGCAGTCCATCGTGGACAAGGTGAATGCAGTCGGAGTGCTGAGGAGGACAATGGACGAGGTCAAGAGGCGCTGGAATGATGTGAAGCGCAAAACCAAGCAGAAACTCGCAAACAAACGCAAAGCAGCAATGCAGACTGGGGGTGGGAGCCCTGCGCCACAGGAGGAGCTGGATGAGATGGAGGAAATGGTGTCCACAGTCATTAGTGTGGAGACAGTGGCAGGAGTCGGGGGACCGGACACTGCTCAACATGACCTGACACAACAGCAACAGGGTGAGTAACCACCAGGGACTGGGGGGGCGGGGGGCGGTGGGAGATGGGCACAATGGCACACATGCACAATGAAGTATGGCACACTGCACAACCACAATGACTCTGGATCATTTCCCTGATCTCCTTGCCATACTGCAGCACACATAGAAACAGCAAGTAGTCCGCCATCCCCAATGTGCCCAGAGGGGGCCCTCCCCACACATCACCAATCTCACAACAAACATATGCACTTGTGCCGAACCCAGCAAAGCTGCGGATCCGTGAGCCCCACTGACAATGCAAGTGACACTGCATGACGATGAGCATGTCTGCAGGCCACTCATCATGACATGTTGCACGCCAAGACACCGAGGTGGCTGAGTGTGGTCCACATCCGGAAAGGAGCAGGTCACACACTGATGCATCCACGTGCACAAACAACCCCTGACGGCAACAAGACATCTGCGGACAAACCATGCCCAAGAGTCCCAACTCCCACCAAGAGCCCAATTTACCCAAGTATGCAACATCTCAGCACTGCATAAGCACAGAAGTCAAAGGCACACCGCCTGAAAGGGCGAAGGCCAAGCAAAGTCTGAGCTGCAGTGGCGACTCTCCCACAATGCAGGACACACACAAGAATCATAGCACATCAACATTGACAACAATGTGGTACAAACTGCAACACTTTCACAACAGAACAGAGGACACAACTGCTGCCGCTTGTGTGTAGAAACTGGCCAATCACATTTGGCATAGCAGGAAACTGTGACATGACAATGGACAAGTACAACCCCGCATCCCTGATGGTGCACAAATGTCCACTGTCCCGCTTCAAATAGGCAGCTCCTCCTAAACAGTCACAATGTACATTGTCATGCAGTCTGTTTGGAAACTTGGCCAATGCGTGAACATACATGGAATACACTGTTAAACTGCATCTCCCCTTTACATTGCAGAGGGAGAATCATCACCTCCTGCAGAGCAGACCGAACACCTCCTCACTGATGATGAGGAGGACCTCCCCACCTTCGACACCGACGCCCTCCAAGAGCTCATGGACAGCTTCGGCACCCCACCTCCAGGAGCAGGGCAGCCCAGCTGCATCAAGGAGACCCCACCCCCTGCACAGACCACACAGCAGGAAGCACCCACCACCCTGGCTGTCTCCCAGGATCCCCACGACCAACACATGGCATTTCAACGCTGTGTGTTGGAGGGCCAGACGGAGATGGCTGAGCAGGTGCGGGTGGGGTTCGACCTCATGGCAGCCAAACTTGATGCCATCCATGGGTGTCTACGTCCCATCAGGGACCACTTACAGTCCCTAACAGACACCCACAGTCCGCTCCATGGTCTCCAACGTGCCATGGCTGACATCGCTGGAGTCATGACTCGGAGACAAGAACACCTGTCTAGTCAGAGTGGCTCCAGCGATCTCAGCCGTGAGTTGGGACACATGCGGACGCTCATGGAGGACTCAGTGCGGATGGAGGAGGAAAGGATGGCTGCCACGGCTGCACATCAGCGAGATGTGGCTGGGATCTTTCATGCCCTGCAGATCCTCATCATGGCATTGCTGCCACAAGGCCTGGTGCAGATGAATGCTGCTGCTCCTACACCATCCACATCTCTGCCCCCTGATGTGTCAGTGCCCCACAGTGAGGCAGACATTCCAACTCCAGCACCTGATGTGTCACTGCCACACAGTGCGGCCGGCAATCCACCTCCGGCCCCTGATGTGTCAGTGCCACACAGTGCTGCAGCTGAAACACCAACACCCACAGCTGAGGCACATCACACATCAGAGGACGATGATGTGGATGAGACTGCCGTTGTGGTAATGAGGAAGCGGTAGCATTCATCTCCGCCATATGGCCTGTTTCAGATTGGTTCGGCCCTTTGCATCATCACCTTCCACTGTCCCCCGATACATTCTGCGGCACTCACCTTGGACCTCGACATGGACTGCCATATTCTGATGGTTACCAATGACACAGCAATCAGACTGCAGACTGAACTCTTCCTCTTCCGATGAACTTGTCGTTCCCTAATGGACTCTGGCTGGCCCTCCCCGGGGCAACAATGTCAAGTGGGGTATGCATGGCCCTGTACTGCTCCAGCTGCAACACTCCACTGGATGTGAATAAAACATTCAAATTCACACAGATGTGTCATGTCTATGATCCTTCAAGTATGACAGTATGGATGAATGTAGGGTCACTGATTCCCCCTCATGTCCATTTTGCTCATGTTGTGGGGCTTGGGTCACAGGGTGCAACATTGCCGATTGCGGTCCGGGTGGCGCAGACACTACAACGGAGACACACGCATTGGTTACTTCCTTGTCGAGGCCAGAACTGAACCATGCCCAGAGCCCCGGGCTCATTGTTCACAACCCTACGCTGGACTGGCATACGCTATCCCAGCCCACCCCGCTTACGCTCACAGGGGGTGACGACACAGCTACATGTCCCAGGTGTTCCCTGTAGTGATCTGCTGGTCACTGGTCTAGTTGTCAGCATGCCTCAGCCACTCCCTGAGAGCTGGTTTAAACCCACACCACACCCATCCAGCACAGGCGTCACGGGACATGTGACCCTGCCAATAAAAGGGGCCCACCACAGCACATCCCCCACTGCCGGAGGTGACTTGATGGCATCCGCATCCACGGAACTCAATCATGAGGGGTCCGTAACTTGCGTTGCACAGAGTTAGTGGCACCCAATGGCCTGCATCCGGCACGGGCCAACCGCCATGTGGCGATGACTTGCATTGCACTGAGTTAGGCCCACCTGAAGAGCTGAGCGGGTGCAGCCTGCGATGATGCGTTGGCCTCGATACGGCATCCAGCAAATCAAGACTCGAATTGAATTGTGAGCCCTGCTGGACCGCAGTGTACACGCAGGCAGCAGTCAGCACACATATGACTCCGCGGTGCGGTACAGCAGGGTGGGCTGGGGGCCTGTGGCGCGGAATTCAGCGATCGGCTGAGGAGGTTGCACCGGCACGTGGAGGGCCCTCTTGGAGACGGTGACGGCAGGTGAGCATTGAGGCCTGGGTGCGCTGGGGCGGGCAGTCATTGCTGGGCGGTGGACCGGTCTGGGGACCAGGGCTGGGGTGCAGCAGGCGCACAGGATCGCGCAGGCACCACTGGTCACGGCGGCGGCCTCGTGACTGGTTGGGGGGCGCCGCCCTGGGAGACACGACCCTGCATTCACTGACGAGATGTGCGCGGGTTGGCTTGGGATGTAGTCACCTCGTCTCCAGTGTGAATACGGCCGTTGAATGTGGTCGGGCACGTGTGTGTAGGCCTATGGTCACGATATGGCGGACACAGAGACACACGCAGTAGTTACTGTGGTGGCCACCCCGGAACTGGACCACGCCCGGGGCCCCGGGCTATTCATTCGCGACATACGTCGGCCAAGGCCACTCCGCTCAGGCTTACAGGTGGGGACCACATGGCTACATGTCCAAGGTCTTCCACACTGCCTGGGGTCACCTGTTTGCATCCATTGTCCACTACACTGCAAACACCAGCAGTAGATGTCCACATGGACATGTCTGTGCTCTGCATACTGCAGTCTGTCCAGCACATCTCCGCCACACTTGGCATTGTGTCCTTTCTTATTGCTGGGTCACTTGCCTCCTTCGCACATTCTTGGTTCCCACCTCTGCCCACATTCTGCAATTGTGTGGCAGAGGGACTCTGCCTTTGTGGATGGTTTGTCTACATGTCTGGCCCCTGTTACCTCGGTTACTTGTGTTGTCGTGTCCGGTAGTTGGGCATGTTGGTTGGCATGTTGTATGTGATTTTGTTATGTGTGCTCTCCCACAGTTGTGAGTTGTGTGATTGTGAAGTTGAGGTGTGTGGTGTGTTCAGTTAGTACTTACCAATGAGCAGTGCATTGCCATGGGTGCCATCCTGGAAGCGCTGGTTGATGATGGACTGTCGGAAGATGTATGTATCATGCACACTGCCTGTGAAGTTGGTGACGACATTGGTGAACTGTCCCCGGTGGTCCACTATCGCCTGCACATTGATGGAATGCGTGTGCTTTCTGTAGCGGTGATTGTGTGCAGGGTCGCCAGGGGGCACAAGTGGTACATGTGTACAGTCAATTGCCCCCGACACGTGCGGTAAGGCAGCTATGGTGTAATTCCCTTGCATGGTCTCCAGCTGTTCATGCACAGCGTGGGGGAAGTGAAGGTGCAGGGGTATCAAGATGATACAAACCGTGATGTTTACAGGTATGATGAATCCTGCATGATGAGACCGTAACAGATGTTTGTGTGGTCGTAACCTTCCTTTTCTTTCCTGCGGAGATTACGAGCACACGGATTTCTGTTACTGTATGTTTGGACTGGATTCATCATACCTGTGTGCATTCCGGTTTGTCCAAGTGCAATACACTGTACCAGATTACATTTGTGACTATGAGGACCCTTGACCATTGTCACCATTTCTCCAACAGGTTTATGACTACTGATTTCGATTATGGAATGGTATTGGGGAGTTCCCGCAGCATTTGCAGTTTATTGGATCCACAAGTTGCCCTGGTGAAGTTCCCCGTTGGGAATGGAACGCGTTGGCTGAGCTTTTCGTCTTGTTGTTCATGTATTTGTAATAAAGTTCTGTTTTTCCACTACCGTTGACTACTGGACTTCATGTCTTGGGGGGGAGGGTCGGGGGGTGGTTGCGGTGGGTGTTGTGGCCCTCTTGGGTCTCCAGGCTGCATGATCATTGTCTCCATGGCATCTGTTGGTCTTCAGATGTGGCTCTAGGCTGGGCTCCCTTTCATACTGCAGGTTGTCGTCCTGCTTAACACCAGTAAGAGGCAGGTGTTGAATCCCTGCTGCTAACGCGCCTTATCGCCTGTTTTCGGATCGCATCGCTGATCTGGCTGCTCGTTGGGAATATCGCGAAGTGGTGTTTTCGTGTGTTTTTGCATGGGAACGCCTACTCTGCATATCATTAGCGTTAGTTGTTGCTCTCATCCGTGGCGATGTTTTTTGCGGCAGCTATCGCAGGAAAACTGGTGAAGTCGGCAGGTTGCACCAGCTTGTGAATGGGGCGATAAGTCTATCGCCACCTTTGCGGCGCTAAGGTGACGATAAATCGGCGATGGCTCCTTGAGAATATGCCCCCGAATTGTTTACGTTCCAAGCACTCAGCCTTTGCTCTGCATCAAGAGACACTTGAACGACTAAAAATCAACCAAACTAAAGCGCGGCAGGGTAGGGACGGTAATCAGCAGTTACACCACTGAAGACGGCGAAGCAACCTTATAATGCAGGCAGCATTGGTATCTGCAAACCTAGAAGTTATTGTTATTGTTAATTTGAATTTATAGAGCGCTTAATACCAAAAGGTCTCTAAGCGCTGCAAGAAGAGTAGCGTCAGTCGGCGAGTGGAAACAGTTAAGCCCAAGCTTCTGTGAAGAGAATGGTTTTCAGTTTTTTTCTGAAAGGAAGAAGGCGGCTTTCTGCGCGGAGCTGGCTAGGCAGCTTGTTCCAAAGGGTGGGTAAAAGGATGGAAAAGGCTCAGCCCCCCTTGGTGGCATAATTGAAGCGTGGGCAATTTAAGAGGCCCATCGTGGAAGACCTTAGCGAGCGGCATGGGGCATATTTCTCAAGGCGTTGCTTAATATAGGTGGGTGCCTGTCCATAAAAAGCCTTGTGCACAATACAGAGGCCCTTGAATTTGGCCCTCTGTTTTATGGGCAACCAGTGAAGACTTTGCAAAAGGGGGGATGCACGCGTATGCCTGGGTACTTTAAAAATTTGCCTTGCTGCATCATTCATGACTATCTGCAGTTTGCCTAGTAAGGAGTCTGGCAGTCCAATGTAGAGCGAGTTGCCGTAGTCGAGGCGGGACAAGATCATGGCAGTCACGACTGTTCTCATGGTCGAGAAGGAGAGGATGGGGGAGAGTCTCCTAAGTAGCCTGAGTAGGCCCACACAGGTTCCAAACACAGTGGAAACTTGGTTGGCTAGTGAAAGCTTAGCGTCCACTTTGATTCCCAGACTTTTTACCACTGGGACTGGGGCCGGAGCATCACCCAGCTCCTGGGGCCAGTAGAGAGAATTCCATGGGTTGTCAGCATCGGTCATGGCCTGAACCTCAGTTTTGTCTGGGTTAATCTTTAGGTAATTGGCAGTCATCCAATTGACCGTGAGACGTAGAATATCTTTCGCCCGGGAGTATGCATGGGGGGTCTTTTCAATTTGCAGAATAATTTGAGTATCGTCCGCATAATTGAAGAGTTGACACTCCATAGCCGAAAGGGCATTAATTAATGGTCTGAGATATAGATTACATAGGAGGGGTGATAGGGCTGACCCTTGTGGGACTCCGCAGGGAACGGGCCCCCTCTCTGAGACCCAGTCACCCATCTGAATTCTTTGGGAGCGGTTCGGCAGGAATGAGGTGATCCATTGTAAAACAGCACCCCCGATCCCAATTGTTCTTAATCTTTCCAGGAGTATAGCGTGGTTGACTGTGTCGAACGCTGCCGACAGGTCAAGGAGGACTAGGACACAAGGCTTTTTATTGTCGGTGGTCCTCCTGAGGTCATCAAGCACTGATAACATCACCAGTTCTGTGCTATGGTGAGCTCGGAAACCAGCCTGCCTGTCGTCCAGAAGGTTATAATCCTCCGTAAACTTGACTAAGTTTTGCAAAACATGTTGCTCTAGAATTTTAGCAAGAAATGGAAGTTGGGAAATGGGTCTGTAGTTTTTCATATTGGATGGATCCGCGCCAATCTTTTTAAGCAGGGGGATAATCCTGGCTTCCTTGAAATAACTCAGCACCTTCCCAGTCTCCAGGGATCGGTTCAACAGAGCGGGGATTTCTTCCTCGATTTCTGGGAGAGCTAAATTAAAAATCCTAGGGGGGCAGGGGTCGGCGGGTGAGCCAGATTTAATTTTTGTAGCAATGCGTCGGACGGTTTCAATGTCAATGTTTTGGAATGAAGAGAGCATTTCTGCTTGCTTTCCCTGTAAGACCTTCTCTACAGCGGGAGGTTGCTTAAATGGGGAGTTATCAATCTCAATCAGGATGTCCCGTATTTTGTTGGAGAAATATATTAAAAAATCATTGCATTGTTCTTGGTTAGATGGAGACGTCAGTGAATGTTTTTGGCTGAGTTCTTTCAGGATTTTAAACGTTTCTTTCTGTTTATTGGTTGCTACTAGGATCCTGTTTTCATAATAATCCGCCTTCCTACGGAGAATCGCCTTTTTATATGAAGCAATTTTAGCTCTATACTCTGCAAGGGCCAGAGGCTCATAGTGTTTGCGCCACTGTCGTTCGTGGTGGCGAAGCGTATGTTTCAGGGCTCTTCCGTAAACCATGGGGCGCCTTTGCCTTTATTACCAGTTTTTATTTTCCTTTCAGGGGCTATTTTATTGATGGCAGAAAGAAGCCGGCTGGAAATAGTTTCAGACCAACCATCAATATCCACTGTTTCCTGCTTTTTACGAGGACAGTCTCGGAGGGCGCTTACCAATATTGGGCCCTCGATTTCTGACCAACTACGGACATGTTTCCAGTCCGAAGGGGGTCAGGCATTGCGCTTAGTAAGAGGAAGAATCAGGTTAATACAATAGTGGTCAGACCACGCACATGGGGGGATATCCTTTAGTGTCGTAAGCGGGGTGGTGGACCATACCAGGTCTAGGGTATGTCCAAGCTCATGCGTGGAGGTTGTTACTAGCTGAGTAAGGCCAAGATTAGTGAACGTCTCCTCCAACTGACGGGCCTGTGCCTCTCTGGGTTGAAGGTCCCAGTGGTAGTTAAAGTCTCCTACCACCAGGAGTTGTTGAAAACGTGAACGGAGATTAGCGACACATTCGGTCATAAGGTCTATGAAGTGTGGGGGGCATTTGGGTGGGCGATATACAATGGTGATAATTATGCTAGATGAATGGTAGCAGACCTTGAGAGTGAGGGTATCTGCCCCTTCTAGGGTATCTCCAGACACCTTTTCAATGGTCAGGTATTTTTTTAACAGGACCGCCACCCCACCTCCCCTTTTTCCCGCTGGCCTGTTATGCCAGAAGGCGTCATAGCTGTCGGGAAGTGCAGCCCGTAAGGTGGGGCCAGAGTCATCGTCTAGCCAGGTTTCAGTCAAGGCTAGGATGTCTGGTGCCTCATCTTGTAGGAGCGTAAGGATCTCGATAGCATGTTTCTGTAGTGATCGTGTATTCAGGACCGAAAGTTTCAGAGTATCAGTGCCGCTAGAGATCGGATGGCCCGGAATGTTAGCCTGATTGGGACTAGGTATCTCTCCCCTCTGTGAGATAAGGAGTCCTTCACTCCTGAGTACACTTGCTGTCTCGGGTTTCAAGGGGCACGGTCTATAGTTAAATAATCTGAGTTCATTACTAGTATAGGCCTGTAAATTGCCAGGGGTCCTGGCCCCTGGACCCATTTGGGCACGGACGGGCGCAGACGGGCTTGCCTTAGGCGCGCCTTTGGCGCGCCAGCGGCGCGTCCGCTGTGCGTCCGCTCCAGCGTGCGTTTTATGCCCCCGTGACCCCTGGCTCCTCCCCGCCAATCAGCCCTGCTGTGCAGCAGCTGACACCCTCAGGGTCGCTAGACCAAGTGCGAGCGCGCGGGGGAGAAGAGGCAGGACCGGTCAAGGAGAGGAATAAGTGAGTAGCGCTTCAATTTAAAAGAAAGTATTACACTCAAATGTTTAAAACAACAGTTTAAAAACCAGTAAGAAACACAGAGCTCGGGGTACCAGCATGCAGTGCCTGTGCTAGCGCGTTCGTCTTTGACGGCGCGTCCGCTCCAGCGTGCGTTTTATGCCCCCGTGACCCCTGGCTCCTCCCCGCCAATCAGCCCTGCTGTGCAGCAGATGACACCCTCAGGGTCGCTAGACCAAGTGCGAGCGCGCGGGGGAGAAGAGGCAGGACCGGTCAAGTAGAGGAATAAGTGAGTAGCGCTTCAATTTAAAAGAAAGTATTACACTCAAATGTTTAAAACAACAGTTTAAAAACCTGTAAGAAACACAGAGCTCGGGGTACCAGCATGCACTGCCTGTGCTAGCGCGAAGTGCTGGTGGAACTTGGAAGGCACTGTAGGGACGTCGATGACCATATCATCACGGAGCAGATTAGGGTACAGACGTTCATTCCTCACTGAAAATACAGGAAGCACATAGATCTAGGCAGCTACATTAGCCTAATGTGTTGATTAAGTGCATGTCGCTCAACTTTGGAGAAACCCAATACCTTTAAGGTCTATGAATTATTAAACAAGACAATGACAAACTATGGTTGGTAAACCTATAAGGAAGCGCTTTTTTGTAAAGTGAATTTTAATAATTCATTGAGAACTCTCAATAATCTAATCTATCAAACAAAATAGCAAAAACAGAGAATGATGAATGCATACTTTTTACAGACTGAAGATACCAGGAATACAATAAGTTATCTGCTAAATTCAAGTTACACTACCCGAAACTGGACAGTTGTTATTTCCATTCATGACAGCGTTTGTCGCGCAAGCAATCATATCTGCATTGAACAGACTGAACAGAATGATTCTTTTTTAGAGAGCTGATCTCTGAAATCAAGAATACAATAAATTATTCCAATTTTTAAAATATATCTTTATTTTTGTAATGTTAGTGCGCACACATTAGTTATGTCGTACATATCAGGACGCCTTCAGGACTAATATGTTATAGAGTGTTTTGCATTTTAGCAAAAAATACAACAATAGCAGAATATTTAATGTATTTTTGCACCTCACTCTTCCAAGAATAAACGGGTGATAAAGAGTTCGGCAGAGAGAGAGAGCTGTGCTGTAAACTGCGGTGCTCACATCCGGCCGAACTTGCAGTTCCCTCGTCTACATTTGGAGATCGAGCAACTGCTGACAGTCCACCATTAGCAACTCAGTCATCTCTATTGAACCAGAGGCACTTCTGCCACACACCCTATAAGATGCAGTTGTGGTAGCCCCACAGCATTTCTGCAGGGTGAAATCTTCCTGCACAACACGAACGTTTTTCATTTGCTATTCAGCAACAAATCTCAACTTTTTGACTGCAAGAAACTTTGATCAGAATTAATGACTTACTGGTGAATCTAATTATACAACTGAATTTGCACACAACGGTCCAAATAAATATGCAGAAGCAAATTAGCTCACCAGAGCTGCAAGATGCAGGGCTGAAAACAAGGGGGCATGATAGCAGCATCTTCACAATTGATGTCTCCCAATTTGTAAGCCGGGCTAGATGCTGTCTGGGGAAACTAGGACAGGCAGACATGCCCTGATGACACAGTCCTTATGGGTCTTCTCCTACTTGTCTTGAACATGCTATGGATAAATTAGCTAAGTGTAACACTTTTAATCAATTGACAGCTAATTAAAAAAAAGATAGTAATTTGGGCCAGCTTGAGGTAGGTAGAACACCTTAAACATTTAGGCCTCCTAATCCAGTTGCCAGAGCAGTAGCTCTGGGAGGGAAGATCTGCGAGTCTGGGAAACTCTTAGGGGTATATTCACAAGAACGTGTGCTAAACATCTCAAAAAAATGTTAACGCAACTTTACACCGCAGTCTATCGCGGGAAAATAACCCTGTGTCAACGTGGAATTCACAACACGGCGGTACCATGCGATAGCCTCCCGAAACCGCAGACAATGTCCGCGATACAACAACCGCGACAGTGATAAAAACACAAACCTCAACGCAAAAAAACATGCGATGAGCCAAACTGCGATGAGGAAATCAGCGATAAGCATCGCCAGGCCTGCAATACACACACGGCAGGCGTTAAAATCACTACAAAGTAGAAAAAACACACAAACACAAAATGACCAACACCGAAGAACTATGGAGGCAGCCGGAGCAGGCGCAGAGGACGAGCGGAACCCCCCAGAAGGGCAAGGACAAGAAGAAGAGGAAGACGAAGTTCAGTCCGCAGGAAAACAGGATCCTGATCACGGAGGTGATGGAACACCATCAACAACTGTTCGTCACCTCCAACGTGTCATTGGGCACCAAAAATGGAATATGGCGGGCCATCGTGGACAAGGTGAATGCCGTCGGAGAGCACAAGAGGTCAATGGACGAGGTCAAGAGGCGATGGATTGACATCAAGCGCAAAACCAAGGAGAAACTCGCAGGCAACCAGAAGGCAGCAATGCAGACTGGAGGTGGGAGCCCAGCGCCACAGCTGGAGCTGGATGACATGGAGGAGCTGGTGTCGACAGTCATCAGCGTGGAGACTGTGGCAGTAATCGGGGGACCGGACACTGCTCGACATGACACAACACCACAGCAACAGGGTGAGTAACCACCAGGTACTGGGGGGACGGGTGGAGATGGCCACAATGGCACACATGCACAATCAAGCAGAGCACAGTGCACACCCACAATGACTCTGGATCATGGCCCTGATCCACAGATTGTCACAATGTACAATGCCATGCTGTCTGAATGTGAACATGTACCATGCGGCTACATACATGTGGACACATTGTAATACACCATCTCCCCTTCACATTGCAGGGGCACCGTCAACACCTCCTGCAGAGCAGTCCCAGCCACGCTTCACTGATGACGAGGAGGACACTGTGAGCATCGACACCCAAGCCCTCCAAGACATCATTGACATCATCCGCAACTCACCTCCAGGATCAGGGCAGCCCAGCTGCATCGAGGAGACCCCACCCACTACACAACCACCCAGCAGGAGGCACCCACAACCCGGGCTGTCTCCCAAGACCCCCACAAACAACACATGGCCTTCCAACGCCGTGTGCTGGAGGGCAGAGGGAGACGGCTGAGCAGGTGCGGGTGGGGTTCGACCTCATGGCTACCAAACGGGACGTCATCCATGGGTGTCTAGGTCCCATCAGGGACCAGCTCCAGTCCCTAATGGACACCCACGGGCCGCTCCATGGTCTCCAACGAGCCCTGGCTGACATCGCTAGAGTCATGACTCGGAGAGAAGAACACCTGTCCGCTCAGAGTGGCTCCAGCAATCCCAGCCATGAGCTGGCACACATGCGGAGGCTCATGGAGGACATGGTGCGGATGGAGGTGGAAAGGATGGCAGCCACCGCTGCACATCAGCAAAATGTAGCTGGGATCTACCATGCCCTGCATATCCTCATCATGGCATTGCTGCCACAAGGCGTGGCGCAGATGAATGCTGCTGCCCCCACACCATCCACATCTCCGCCCCCTGGTGTGTCAGTGCCTCCCAGTGCGGCAGGCGTCTCCACTCCGGCACCTGATGTGTCACTGCCACACAGTGCGGCCCGCAATCCACCTCCGGCCCCTGATGTGTCAGTGGCACACAGTGCCGCAGCCGGAACTGCAACACCCACAGGTGGGGCAGAGCACACATCCGAGGGCGAGGACATGGATGGGATTGAGATCAGAAGGAGGCACTAGCATTCATTTCTGCCACCTGGCCTGTTTCTGCTTGGTGCCGCACATAGCCCCATGACCTTCCACTGACCCCCGATACACTCCGCTGCACTCACCTTGGACCGCAACATGGACTGCCATATCCTGTTTGATGACCAATTACATGGCGACCAGACTGCGGACTGTACCCTACCTCTTCCGCAGTACTTGTCATTCCCGGATGGACTCTGGCTGGCCCTCCACGGGTCCATATTGCGAAGTGGGGTTGGCATGGCCCTGTACTGCTCCAGCTGCAAAACTCCAATGGATGTGCATTAAACATTCAGAAACGCACTGCTGTGTCATGTCTTACATCATTCATGTATGAATGTGTGGATGAATGTAGGGACAGTGATTCCCCCTAACGTCAATGATGCTCATCTAGTGGGATTCCAGTCACAGTGTGCTACATTGCCGATCGCGTTCCGGGTGCCGTAGACACTACAACAGTAGCCCCCGAGTCATTGTTGCAAGCCCTGCGCTGGTCCAGCATATGCCAGGCCAGACCACTCCGCTTACGCTCCGAGGGAGGACCCACATAGCTACATGTCGCAGGCGTACACGATAGTGGTCTGCAGGTCACTGGTCTAGTTGTCAGCATGCCACGGCCACTCCCTGAGGGCAGGTTTGCACACACACCACACCCATCCGGCACAGGCGTCACAGGCCATGTGACCCCGCCAATATAAGAGGCCGACAACGTCACATTCCCCACTGCCGGTGGTGACTGGATGACGGACGCTCCACGGTTCTCAATGATAAAGGGCCCATGAGTTGTTGCGCACAGGGTTGGTCGCACCCGAAGCCTTGCGGCCGTCACGGGCCTACCACCACGTGGCGCTGACTGGGGTTGCACAGGGTTAGTAGCACCGAAATTGCTGAGCGGGTGTGCAGCCTGCGATGATGACGTGTGCACTGATGTGGTCTCTGCCATTGATGCCTCAGGACTCAGCGTCATGTGTGGGACCTGCTGGGCCGCGGTGCGGGTCGGCATGATGTGGACCATGCCATGGTGGCGGGACCGGGGCCTGGAGCTTGCACGGGCACGTGGTGTGCCCACTGGTGGACACACCATTGGCGGCAGGTGAGCAGTGGGGCCTGTGTGCGCAAGTGCGGACAGCCAGCGCTGGCCAGCAGGAGGGGGTAGGGTGCGGCTGCATGTGTGCACAGAGGCGGACAGGCGTTGTTGCTGTGTGCAGTGAGATTGACTCTGCTATGATTGACTCTGGCCTCGATTACAGATTGCAGACCTGGTGGCTTGCAGTGTATACCGGCACGTGGTTGGAGACACACCGGTGGCAGCAGGTGAGCAGTGGGGCCTGGGTGCGCGGGGGCGGCAGTGTCCCTCCCTCTCTCTCCCTTCCTTTCCTTCTCTCTCTCTCTCTCTCTCCCTTCCTTCCCTTCCCTCTCTCTCTCTCTCTCTCTCTCTCTCTCTCTCCCTTCCTTTCCTTCTCTCTCACTCTCTCTCTCACTTCCTTTCCTTCTCTCTCATTCTCTCTCTGCCTTTCTTTCATTCTCTGTTTCTCTGTGTCTCGCTCCTTTGATGTGCGCATGACACACGTTCTGATTTTGGGCTTTATTTTCCAGGCTGTGACATCAAGATTGTCCTGGACGGACTCGACAGGAGTCTTCCGCATTGGTGTTTTGTGCTGTTTTTCAATAAAGTTTTTGGTTGTTACTTCAATGATGTGTGACTGTTTCTCGTTCTTCTGACCACACATGTGTGTTTCTTTTTGTCATTGTGCAACAGCGTGTGCTTTTTGTGGCTCTTGTGTCGTGCACGGTATGTGTTTGTCTGGGGGGGGGCCTGGGAGTGGTGGTGGTGGGTGTTGTGACCCTCTTGGGGCTCCGAGCTTCATGATCATTGGCTCCATGGCATCTGTGGGTCTTCCGATGTGGCTCTGGGCTGAGCTCCCTTTAGTGCTGCAGGTAGTCGTCCTGCTTAACACCAGCATAAGGCAGGTGTTAAATCCCTGCTGCTAACACGGCTTATCGCCTGTTTTTGGTTCGCATCGCAGATCTGGCAGTTCATTGTGAAAGTGGTGTTGTGGTTTTTTAGTGAGTTTTTGCACGGGAACGCCTACTCTGCATCTCATTAGGGTTAGTTGGTGGTGTCACCCGTGGAGATAAATTTGGGGGAAGTTATCGCGGGAATACTGGCGATGTCTGCTGTTTGCACCCGCTTGGGAATGGGGCGTTAAATCTATCTCCACTTTTGATGTGTTAAGGTGGCGATAAATCGGCGATAAGTCCTTGTGAATATGCCCCTTAGTGGTTCAGTGGTTCCAGACCCCAAATTTCCACATCTGAAAATAACTGACTGTTTTTACAGGATGCAGATCCAGACCTGCAAAAAAACGAGTCAAAAGCTACAAGGAAAATGCACAGCTGGGGACTGCTCACTGCAGGCAAAACAGAGGAAAGATAATCCACCCCCCCACACACAGAGCCTATAGTATCCCAAATCCGACCTACACCGTATAACTCCCAACAGCTCCCACTAACTAGCCATCCCAGGGTGTTTAAGTTGTAAAGCCTGTTTTCTCATGGGAAGATACTAACCAGAATCGTTAATCGCATTCTTAGTAGTTTCCCGTGGAGATATTGGAGAATTCATAATGGAGCCCTTTAATGCCAACATAGGAGCATATCATCAAGCGGCAGTGATAATTATCGCTGGCCGCGTCTAACGTGCACATTACTAACGCCATCTATCGCCGGATTCTATCGCCCGGTTAGCGCACTATCACCAACGCGCATCGCCGAGGCGATAGAAATCCCGGCAATAGCGGCGGAAAGAGGCAATATCGCAGGAATTCCAGCGATATAAAACCGCGTTAGGGAAAACATTGTAGATAGGGAGATGTGGACTCAGCATGACAAGCCACCTCCCATGATAGATATGGCTAAGTAGGAAAAATAGCAGGCGTAAAAAAACAGCGATATACCCGGTTAGCGCTGCTTTTTATGTCGCTAGGCGGCTTAACGATTTGCTTGTTAATAGGGGGTAGCAGTGTTAGCGAAGATTTTTGCTGACTTACAGACGGGAACGCCTACCTTGCATCTCATTAGCGATGCGAGGCGCAAAGGGAATGTGCGCTAAGGCATGGATTCACGCGTTAGCGTGTCCATGCTGATAGGGCGTTACAATTATCGCCGCTTTTCGCCCGAATACAAACGCAAAAGCGGCGATAATTGTTTTACGCCGCCTTGATGATATGCCCCGTAGTACTGGAAGAAATGCTTATGTAATGCTAGAGGTAATGTTAAATTCACTTCTTATGCTATGTTACAGTTATAAAAACAAAAACATTTCTGGGCCAAGTATATTGACATTCTTAAAGATGTATATGGTAAAATTGAGACAAAAACATTGTACAGCAACATAGCACATTTAACAGTAATTCTGACATTCATATTTTACAACATATTTAAATGGGCCTTTGAGGTGAGCAGAGACATCCCGCAAAACCACTTACATTTAGTAACTGGCTTAACTGGAACATACCTATGGTCTGCTGGAGGGCCAATCAAAGAGGATGAATATGATTCAAAACTATGAAATCCTTCACTGTCATCTAAGAGTGTAACAGCATACTATTTAGGTCATAATTGTGAGAAATTGGTTTATTGATTGAGGGGGGGTTGTTATCCCTTACCTAGCAACAACCACAATTCTTGTCAGGGTGACCCACAAAGTCACTAAATTATTCTGTGCTTAACCCTCTGGTAACTTGGCATAAAAGCAGTCAGGCTTAACTTAGAGGCAATGTGTAAAGTATTTATGTGGCACTTAAACAGCGATAAAGTGAAAACACCTTACAAGAAAAATCCCACACCAATCAACACTAATAGAGTACATTTTAATAAACAAAATGATACTAGAGCGAAAAAATCCAAACAGTAAAACTGACGATATATGTCGATCCCAAGGTCTTAGGTAAAAGTAATGTCAAAAAGTGCAAAGTGCCAAATGGGGTTTTCTGGTCTCACCAGGCCAGGCAAAGTCACAAGTTCAAGCCGACCGTGATGAGTCATGGGTCAGGTACAGGACCAAGTTCAGACCTCTGGTTAATGTACCTGGTTGTACTTGGACTGAGATGCAAGATCCCGCTTCGCACTACATCCAGTTGCATCGGTTCGATGGGGCTGCCCATCAGGAACTGTGAGGTGCTGCATCGAGTAGTGCAACATCAGTTCTGATGAGGTCGCTGATCAGTATCTGCAAGGTGCTGTGATGCATGGTCCTGTGGCGAGATGCAGCATGCTGCCTCGGTTCCGATGAGGCCGCAGACCAGGAGCTGAGTGGTGCTGCGATGGGAGGCCCTTGGTTGCCTTGCGCTGAGTTGCATTGCACTGCATCAGTTCTGAGGGAACCCGCAGTTAGGCCAGGAAGAGTACACTCTGATGCCAGCCAAGGCTCCAGAACTTAAGGGGGCACCTCTTTGGGATTAGGGCTCACCACAGCAGAGGCCAGCAGTTGGGAACAGGCAGGTCCAGTTGAGCATGGGCAGATGCTGAACAAGTCTCCAGAGCTTGTTAAATCCCTGTAGCTCAGAACAGGAGGCCAGTCAGCTAGCCATTGGAGTCTCTCTGGTGGTTCTGGGCTCAAGGAGCAGGTCCAGTCTTCCTTCCTCAGGTAGCACAGCCTTCTTCCAGCAGGGCAGTGCTTCGAGCAACAGGGCAGCAGAACGGTTCTTTATCGGAGTCTTCCGCAAGTCCAGAGGGGATCTGAAGAGTTAGTCTGAGGGTCCAATATTTATACTTGGTGCTGGCTTTAAAGTGGGAGAGACTTCAAGACTTACCCTCACATCTGGTTCTGGAATTTCTTTCCTTCCCCTGCTTATTTCGGAAGGGCATGGGGTGATAATAGACTAGTGTGAAGTCCTTTGTAAGCAGCCCCTTTGAAGTGCAAGGGTGGTAGGTGACAGCTCCAACCCTCCCATCCTGACAACACCTAACTCTCTTTATATAATTGTCTGGGAGGAATACACAATGGCCAACTGCACCTAGTCATGTCACCCAGGATAGAGGCTGCAGGAACCAAGGGGCATATTAGCAAGACCCAACTTAAAATTTTCGCCGTTTTAGCGGCAGGAAACTGCCGCTAAAACGGCGATAATGGGCTTGCTAATATGCGTTATGGAATTCCAATAGAAGTCCAGGTTAGATGTGCAGGACATCTAACCTGGGCTTCTATTGGAATTCCATAACGCATATTAGCAAGCCCATTATCGCCGTTTTAGCGGCAGTTTCCTGCCGCTAAAACGGCGATAATTTTAACGTGGGTCTTGCTAATATGCCCCCAAATTGTTAGGACAGGGAAATGCCAACTTTCCAACTTTTTTGCTAGAAGGCTTCCGTTCTCTTAAGAATTTTAATAGAGTTGACTTTCACACGTTCGGCTAATGAATGCATATTATATTATTCTCCTACCACCGAGAGGACTCCTGCTGAGTAGTTGCATTTTGCAATTGATTGTCTCCGTGGCACTTTGACTGTTAACCTTTTCAGTCACGCTTTGAACTAGAACCAACACAGCATACTTTCGAAAGCACTTCAGAGTTGTTCTCAAATAACCTGGTTAATTGTCTCAGCAGTCACAGTATACCAATGTAGGTGCCTTCCTGTTTTTCAGACATGCGAGAAAGCAACCGAGTTTCAATTTCTTCAAAGGCCACAAGTGTCATTAATGCACACGCCCTTCCTTGATGGAGTAAGCTAATAAACTTCAAGAATGCACTAATGAAAGCTAAATCCGTGCAGTACGTTTTACAATTATAAAAGCCTCGATTTTAGATGTCTAGCAGTAATAATGAGATTTATTCCACTTGTGGCTTTCAGATGTTTGAGATCGTTTTTCAGCAACAAAGGGGCATATCAGCAACAGACGGCGATAAATATAGCAAATCGCGCTTAGCGCTTTTATATTTATCGCCGCCTATCGCAGGAATTTATCGCCTGGATAACGCGTTATCAACAACACGTTTCTCCAGGGCGATAAATAATCCAGAAAAGGCGGCGTTATGCGGGAATATCGCTGGAAATCCAGCGATATTCCCGCAGCGATAGGGGAAATCTTGATGATAGGGAGATGTGGATTCAGCCACTGAATCCACCTCCCATGTCAAAGATAGGGTAGTCATGAAAAAAGCAGACGTACAATACCGGCAATAACAGCGGTTAGCGCTGTTTTTAATGTCGCTATGGGTGTCCTGGGCCGTATTGCAAATACGGAGAAGGACAGTTAGCGATCATTTTCCATTAGTTTTCACAGGGAACGCCTACTTTGCATCTCATTAGAGATGCAAAGCGAGGCGTAAACAAAACGGGAGCTGAATCAAGGAAACACGCGATAGCATGTCCTTGGAAATAATGCGATATAATTATCGCTGCTTTTCGCCCAAAAACGGACGCTAAAGCGGCGATAATTATATCGCCAGCCCTTGATGATATGCCCCTAAATAACGGAAAACTGAATCCTACAGAGGCCACCAGTTACATTCATAAAAACATTAATTGGTGATGGCTTAAGGTAAAAATCCTACCAAGGATGTTTTGTCGCTGAATACTGTTGTAGTAGAGAGGTGGATGAGATTAAAGTCAGTTACACACATTTGTTTATATGTTTACTTTCAGAAACATTTCTTACCAGCCCTGGTCCTGAGGAAAACCCTCAACAATCAGTGGTTCGAAACACTTTGGCGATAAATAAGAGTGGGGATTCCATACAAATCACATCAATATGGATAGGGATTCAGACTCTCTTTGAACTTATTTTGTAGTACCATATTAGATGGTGGTGAAACCCCTCAGTTTGTCCCAAGAGGGCTGAGCAAATGTACCCCTCTGGTTATGAAATATAGGACTGGTTGAGTTATGTGATACCATTGTTTTCGTACATATATCTGTTTTATGTTTTAGTTCATGTGGAGTTATATTTTTTATCTTGTGTTTATGAATCATGCATAAGACGAGAGTTGGCCTCCTTTTCTGTGTATATCAAATTTTGCCAATGTGTATATTAATGGAAAATGATTACAAAAGTCATGTTTGTTGAGTAATGTGTCCTGCCATAAAAGTAAAGTTGGTTCAATTTATGTAGCCACCTACTGTTTTGTTGTTTTGAGTACTACAAGAGGCCTATGATGGTTGTGGTTAAAGGCCCCACCCCCTAATGTTGCAAACTTTCTAAAAGTGGCATTTTTCAGAATTGTGACTTCAAATGTAACTTTAGCATTAAAGATGGTATTAAATTACAATTATTTTGAGACCAAACGTGACATTCCTACCAGCTACGAATCAAAAGTTATCACTTATTAAATGTTATAAGGTAACCTAATGTTATCTTATGGGAGAGGTATGCTATGCAGCAGTGAAAAATGAATTCAAGAGTTTTTCACTACCAGGATATGTGAAACTCATCTAACTTTTTAAAAACACTACACCCTGCCCTATGGGTTGTTTACGGCCTACCTTTGGGGTGACATATGTATTTAAAAAAATGGTTGCAGCCTGGCAGAAGGGTTATTTTGCCAGGTCAAAATAGCAGGTTAAAACTGCACACAGGCTGCAAAGGCAGGCCTGAGCCATGTTTAAAAAGGCTGCGTAAGTGTGTGGCACAATGAGTGCTGCAGGCCCACTAATAACATTTATTTTACAGGCCCTGGGTAGATGTAGTACCACTTTAGTAGGGACTTACAAGTACATTAAATGCACCAATTGGCTGTAAGTCAATTTTGCATTGCTTAAAGGAGAGAGCACAAGCTCTTTAGCTCCTGTTACCAGTGGTAAAGTGGACAGAGTCCTAATGCCAACAAAAAGAAAATTCAGAAAACAGGACGGGTGAATGCAAAATGTTGGCAGAGGGCCAAGTTAAACAATTATTGAAATCAATTCAATTTCAAGTCCATCTGGGACTTTAGTTTGTATGCCCTTATATGACAAGTGCGATCTGGAGGAGAAAAATCCTCCAGAGAGGTATACCTATTTTCACTCACCAAGATCAAGGTAGCCACCTTGTATTAGACCCAAGAGGTACTTATTACATATTCTGACATGGTCAGTCAGAAGTCAATAAATCAGAATTTACTTATTTTCATCGCATAATAGAAAGTTCAGTGTGTCCTGGAAACAATTGCAGACTGTAAACTGGAAATAGAGATACTCTGTGTGTGCAGCCGAACATTTATTGCACTTAACCCCTTTGGTGCGTCGGATGGCCGGGGGCCGTCCGATGCACCAGTGCTCATGTGCTTCGGACGGCCCCCGGCAGTCCGATCACATGGCACAGGGAATCCCTCTAGTGCGGGCACCAGAGGGATTACCTTTCCCCCCCCAACAGCCTTAGGAGCTGGGGAAGATCTCCCAAAGTTTCCCTACCCGGAATCCCCTGCAAAACCCAAATTTTTATATGTTTTGGGCCCTTGCCTGTCGCGGGTACTTGACCAGGGGGAACGCTAGGTGGTAGGAAATTTGTGTCAGCCCAGTGATCCCACAACATTCCCACACAGAAAAGTGAGGAAAATGTGATATTTTTCAGCTAAATTTGAGGTTTGCAGGGGATTCTAGGTAGGGAAACTTTGAGGGATCCAAGCAAGCCATACCTCCCTAGACTCCTCAATGTGTCTACATTTTAGAAATGTGTGGGTTTGGTAGGTTTCCCTAGATGGCCGCTGAGCCCAGGGCCAAAAACCCAGGTGCCCCCCTTGCAAAACCAGGTCGTTTTGTGATAGGTGATTTTGATGTCTCCACAATACGTTTTGGGCCCATGCCTGTCGCAGGTACTTGACCCACCCATACGAGTGAGGTATCATTTTTATCGGAAGGCTTTGGGGAATGCGGGGTGGGTGGAATTTTGTGGATCCACACAGATTCCAGAACTTTATATCACAGAAATTTGAGGAAAATGTGTTGTTGTTTTTACAAAGTTTGAGGTTTGCAAGGGATTCTGGATAGGAGAACCTGGTGAGAGCCAGACAAGTCACCCCATCCTTGATTCCCCTGGGTGTCTAGTTTTCAAAAATGTATAGGTTTGCTAGGTTTCCCTAGGTGCCGGCAGAGCTAAGGTTCAAAATCTACAGCTAGGCACTTTGCAAACAAAGGGTCAGTTTTCACTGTAAAAATGTGGTGTGTCCATGTTGCATTTTGCGCAGTTTCCTGTCGCGGGCACGAGGCCTACCCACACAAGTGAAGTATAATTGTTATTGGAAGACTCTGGGGAATGCAGGGTAGGTGGAATTTTGTGGATCCACGCAGATTCCAGAACTTTCCATCACAGAAATGAGAGAAAAATTTGTTTTTTTTTACAAAGTTTGTGGTTTGCAAGGGATTCTGGGTAAGAGAACCTGGTGAGAGCCACACTATTCACCCCATCCTGGATTCCCCTGCATGTCTAGTTTTCAAAAAAGTATAGGTTTGCTAGGTTTTCGTAGGTGCTGGCAGAGCTCGGGTTCAAAATCTACAGCTAAGCACTTTGCAAAAAAAGGGTCAGTTTTCACTGTAAAAATGTGGTGTGTCCACGTTGCGTTTTGAGCCATTTCCTGTCGTGGGCACTAGGCCTACCCACACAAGTGAGGTATCATTTTTCTTGGAAGACTTTGGGGAAGGGTGGGAGGAATTTTGTGGATCCACACAGATTCCAGAACTTTCCATCACAGAAATGTGAGGAAAATGTGTTTTTTTTTACAAAGTATGAGGTTTGCAAGGGATTCTCGGTAACAGAACCTGGTGAGAGCCAGACAAGTCACCCCATCCTGGATTTCCCTGGGTGTCTAGTTTTTACAAATGTATAGGTTTGCTAGGTTTCCCTTGGTGCCGGCAGCGCTAGGGTTCAAAATCTACAGCTAGGCACTTTGCAAAAAAAGGACCGTTTTCACTGTAAAAATGTGGAGTGTCCACGTTGCGTTTTGGGCCGTTTCCTGTTGCGGGCACTAGGCCGACCCACACAAGTGAGGTACCATTTTTATCGGGAGACTTAGGGAAACACAGAATTGTAGAGCAACTGTTATTACCTATTGACTTTCGAAGCATTTCTGCCTTCCAAATCTAAGACAATGTGTAAAAAAGAAATCACTCTGAACAATGTCCTATAATTCACATGCTAGTATGGGTACCCACAATTTCAGAGATGTGCAAATAGCTACTGTTTCTAAACTCTATATTTTGTTCCCATTTCAGAAATACATAGGTGTCTTTCATACCGATTTTTCACTGTTTATATTTTCCCAAATGAATTGCTATATACCAGGTACACAATAAAAAACCATTGCAACACGCTGCTCAGTTTGTCTCCGGGTTCGTCGGATTCTTGGTGAACCTACAAGTCCTATATATCCCCACAACCATAAGCATCCAGCGGATGTAACGGTGTATTGCTTTAAAAGATTTATCATACTGAGAAGAAGTTACAGGTGAAAACGTTGGCACAAATGGATATTTTTTCAACTCATTTTCAATTTTTCCTATTTGCAACTGTTAGTTTCTATAGAAAAACCTTGAAGGAACTACGCAAATGACTCCTTGCTGAATTCAAAATGTTGTCTACGTTTTTGAAATGTATAGCTTTCCAGGATCCATTATTGCTTTCATACTCATTTCTACCATTAACTGGAAGGAGGTTGAAAGCACAAAAAAAAGCAAGAATAGGCTATGTCCCAGTAAAATGCCAAAACAGTGTAAAAAATATTGGTTTTCTGACAAAAGTCAGTCTGTAACTGAAAGCTGGGAAGACGGTAATTTTAGCACCACAACCCCTTTGTTGATACCATTTGCAGGGAAAAAACCAGACGCTTTCATCTTCAGCACTTTTTTCCAATTTTTCCCCCAAAAGCAATATTTGGCTGTATTTTGGCTAATTTCTGGGGCCCTCCAAGGGAATCAACAAACCCTGGGTACCTTTAAAATCCTCATCATGTTGGAAGAAAAGGACACAAATTTGGCGTGGATACCTTATGTGGTCAAAAAGTTACAGGGGCCTAAGCGCAAACTACCCCAAATAGCCAAAAAAAGGCTTAGCACAGGGGGGGAAAGGCTTAGCAGCGAAGGGGTTAATATGTGTTTCCTGCAGTATCTGTTGAGCAAATTGCATTTCTCAAGTAAAAATAACCAACTGCGTTCTTGCACACAGGTCATTGTTTTCTGAATTCTGATCTCATCGAAAATACTGGGTGCAAGATTAGCCGAGCTCCTTTTTAGTGTGAAACATTGCAGTGAATTCCTGTGATTAATTTCCTGTACATGTATGGAAGGCAAACAATTGTCATTGTTTTCTCCTTTGTTACCACCCGATATTTTAATGACCAACTTGCTGTTACTGCTTTTTGTGGTGCTTGTGGTCTGGGGACCCATGAGAGTCTGCAAAACCTACTCAGGGAGTCCGTGACCGGTTAGAAAATTAAATAATTTTAACAGATTAATAAAGTGTCTATAAATAAAAAAGTAAAATTAAATGTTTTAAAACATTCTGTTAATGTGAGCAAATTTGAAATTGGAGGTGAAAAATTAAGTTGGTATCCTCAGATTGATTCATCAGAGCAGTACACGTACATAAAACAGAATATAGTATGGGTGAATTTAGAAAATCTAAATCTTTCTTTTAAAATTAAAAATGCGATTTATTATTATTTGTTTGTGAATTAAATAAAATATTTCATAATTTGTGTATTTGTTGATGAATGCTTGCTTCTGGATTTTTGTATATTGTTTTGCGTCTCAACTAACCACCTGAGCGTACTGTAATGATTTTTCCTATTCTTACTCTGTAGAAGTAAACCTGAAAAGTTGCACCAAACACCGATTTCCAGGTGTACTTCTGACATTGTCATATGATATAAACTGTGGGCACTGGCGTAACGAAACTCGAGGGGGCCTCCCTGCAAGACACGTGGAGGGCCCCCTCTGGGCTCAATCAGGAGCTCTGCAGCCAGAGTGCTGTGCTGAGGGGGCCTGTTGGACTTGGCCCTTTTTGGCTAAAGTTTCCTAAACTTTTTGCCTTCCCCCTAGACCTTTTTTCTGACATGGTGTTGCCAACTTAGATGCTTTGGGCACTTTGCCACTGCTGATCAGAGCTCGGGTTCAAAATCTACAGCTAGGCACTTTGCAAAGAAAGGGTCAGTTTTCACTGTAAAAATGTGGTGTGTCCATGTTGCATTTTGCACCGTTTCCTGTCGCGGGCACGAGGCCTACCCACACAAGTGAGGTATAATTTTTATTGGAAGACTCTGGGGAATGCAGGGTGGGTGGAATTTTGTGGATCCATGCAGATTCCACAACTTTCCATCACAGAAATGAGAGAAAAATGTTTTTTGTTTTTTTTTACAAAGTTTGTGGTTTGCAAGGGATTCTGTGTAAGAGAACCTGGTGAGAGCCACACTATTCACCCCATCCTGGATTCCCCTGCATGTCTAGTTTTCAAAAAAGTATAGGTTTGCTAGGTTTTCGTAGGTGCTGGCAGAGCTCGGGTTCAAAATCTACAGCTAGGCACTTTGCAAAAAAAGGGTCAGTTTTCACTGTAAAAATGTGGTGTGTCCACGTTGCGATTTGAGCCATTTCCTGTTGTGGGCACTAGGCCTGCCCACACAAGTGAGGTATCATTTTTCTTGGAAGACTTTGGGGAAGGGTGGGAGGAATTTTGTGGATCCACACAGATTCCAGAACTTTCCATCACAGAAATGTGAGGAAAATGTGATTTTTTTTACAAAGTATGAGGTTTGCAAGGGATTCTCGGTAACAGAACCTGGTGAGAGCCAGACAAGTCACCCCATCCTGGATTTCCCTGGGTGTCTAGTTTTTAAAAATGTATAGGTTTGCTAGGTTTCCCTTGGTGCCGGCAGTGCTAGGGTTCAAAATCTACAGCTAGGCACTTTGCAAAAAAAAGGTCAGTTTTAACTGTAAAAATGTGGAGTGTCCACGTTGCGTTTTGGGCCGTTTCCTGTTGCGGGCACTAGGCTGACCCACACAAGTGAGGTGCCATTTTTATCGTGAGACTTAGGCAAACACAGAATTGTAGAGCAACTGTTATTACCTATTGACTTTCGAAGCATTTCTGCCTTCCAAATCTAAGACAATGTGTAAAAAAGAAATCACTCTGAACAATGTCCTATAATTCACATGCTAGTATGGGTACCCACAAATTTCAGTGATGTGCAAATAGCTACTGTTTCTAAACTCTATATTTTGTTCCCATTTCAGAAATACATAGGTGTCTTTCATACCGATTTTTCACTGTTTATATTTTCCCAAATGAATTGCTATATACAAGGTACACAATCAAAAAACCATTGCAACACGCTGCTCAGTTTGTCTCTGGGTTCGTCGGATTCTTGGTGCACCTACAAGTCCTATATATCCCCACAGCCATAAGCATCCAGCGGATGTAACGGTGTATTGCTTTAAAAGATTTATCATACTGAGAAGAAGTAACAGGTGAAAACGTTGGCACAAATGGATGTTTTTTTCAACTCATTTTTAATTTTTCCTATTTTCAACTGTTAGTTTCTATAGAAAAACCTTGAAGGATCTACGCAAATGACTCCTTGCTGAATTCAAAATGTTGTATACTTTTTTTAAATGTATAGCTTTCCAGGATCCATTATGGCTTTCATACCCATTTCTACCATTAACTAGAAGGAGGTTGAAAGCACAAAAAAAAAGCAAAAATAGGCTATGTCCCAGTAAAAGGCCAAAACTGTGTAAAAAATATTGGTTTTCTGACAAAAGTCAGTCTGTAACTAAAAGCTGGGAAGATGGTAATTTTAGCACCACAACCTCTTTGTTGATACCATTTGCAGAGAAAAAACCAGACGCTTTCATCTTCAGCACTTTTTTCCAATTTTTCCCCCAAAAAGCAATATTTGGCTGTATTTTGGCTAATTTCTGGGGCCCCTCCAAGGGAATCAACAAACCCTGGGTACCTTTAAAATCCTCATCATGTTGGAAGAAAAGGACACAAATTTGGCGTGGATACCTTATGTGGTCAAAAAGTTACAGGGGCCTAAGCGCAAACTACCCCAAATAGCCAAAAAAAGGCTTAGCACAGGGGGGGAAAGGCTTAGCAGCGAAGGGGTTAATATGTGTTTCCTGCAGTATCTGTTGAGCAAATTGCATTTCTCAAGTAAAAATAACCAACTACGTTCTTGCACACAGGTCATTGTTTTCTGAATTCTGATCTCATCGAAAATACTGGGTGCAAGATTAGCCAAGCTCCTTTTTAGTGTGAAACATTACAGTGAATTCCTGTGATTAATTTCCTGTACATGTATGGAAGGCAAACAATTGTCATTGTTTTCTCCTTTGTTACCACCCGATATTTTAAAGACCAACTTGCTGTTACTGCTTTTTGTGGTGCTTGTGGTCTGGGGACCCATGAGAGTCTGCAAAACCTACTCAGGGAGTCCGTGACCGGTTAGAAAATTAAATAATATTAACAGATTAATAAAGTGTATATAAATAAAAAAGTAAAATTAAATGTTTTAAAACATTCTGTTAATGTGAGCAAATTTGAAATTGGAGGTGAAAAATTAAGTTGGTATCCTCAGATTGATTCATCAGAGAAGTACACGTACATAAAATAGAATATAGTATGGGTGAATTTAGAAAAGCTAAATCTTTCTTTTAAAATTAAAAATGCGATTTATTATTATTTGTTTGTGAATTAAATAAAATATTTCATAATTTGTGTATTTGTTGATGAATGCTTGCTTCTGGATTTTTGTATATTGTTTTGCGTCTCAACTAACCACCTGAGCGTACTGTAATGATTTTTCCTATTCTTACTCTGTAGAAGTAAACCTGAAAAGTTGCACCAAACACCGATTTCCAGGTGTACTTCTGACATTGTGTTTCCAATCTTGGTAGGACACACACAGTGTTTGCTTAAATACCCCTCACACACCAAAAGGGCCCTTGGTGTCATGCTTCATCATAGGGGTCTTCCCGCCCCGCTGCGGGACGGGGCGTGCTACGACCAGCGACTGCGCGGGAGCACTGATATTGCAGTACTATGTGTGGTGTAGAGGTAGTGAGAGGAAGGGTCAAGGGTGGATGCGGGAAGTGAATTAAAAGGGACCTGGCCTCATTGACTTAAGAAACTTTAATAGGTCAAGGAGGCTGGTGCTGTTTAAAAGGTGGTTCGGAGATGTCCTGCGTGTAATGTGCGGATACTCCTGATCAAGTTAGCGCGCCAGCGTTAGAGTCACTTCCGCTTATAGAACCACATTGCACACTACCGCTCTAGTCTGCGAGACATCGCAGCCACCGGCAGTGATTGGGCATCGATTTCCGGTTGCAAAAACTTCGGCACAGGTGCACCCATTTGTGGACTAATTAACTGCCACATAAATAGAGCCTCCCCCGCTCACTCACACCACGGAGCCGCGGGATGGCGTTATTGGAAGCGAGGAGCTGTTGACTATGATGTGAGTACGGCATAGCCGTGTAGGGAACCAGTTACTTATTAGCCTTTCTAAAGATTCCATGGAAACGCCAGTCTTGTGTTTTCTCTACCAAACCCTTTGTGAAAAACGTTTCTCCCGCATTCTCTTTCTTTTTCAAATAGAATACTGTGGCAACACCCTTTCCACCCAATAAAAAGGCTCAGGGAGCATTATCTCCGGCTTACTCTAGTATGTATCTACCATGGATCTTTGTTTTACGTACTTTTAACCTTTATTTACAGTGACTCTGAATCCCAAACATAGAGAGTGTGTTTTCTGTTTTTTGTTTGTGTGTCTTGTTTTGTCCCTTTTATCCTAACAGGTCACGGCACTTGGTTTAAATTTACAAACTAAGGCTAAGGACACCACAGTCACATTTTAATGCTTTATATTCACAGGCTAAATGTGTTTGCGCATTGGGAGGCGCACCTGTAAAAACTAACTGTGCTCTCTTTTTTCAGGCTTACATTTCAGAAGTACTGAGTGGGCTCACATTTTAGCATTACTGATTGGGTACTGTATAGAGTGCATGATATTTTGCATTTTTTTGTCACTTTTTTGTATATAGCACATTACTCCAACACTAATTGATAGCAACATAGTGAGTACTGAAGGGATCATTTCTAGTCCTGATGAAGACGCCTTGATGCTTCGAAACATGTTGACTTGATCAGGAGTATCCACACATTACACGCAGGACATCTCCGAACCACCTTTTTAACAGCACCAGCCTCCTTGACCTATTAAAGTTTCTTAAGTCCATGAGGCCAGGTCCTTTTTAATTCACTTCCCGCATCCACCCTTGACCCTTCCTCTCACTACCTCTACACCACACATAGTACTGCAATATCAGTGCTCCCGCGCAGTCGCTGGTCGTAGCACGCCCCGTCCCGCAGCGGGGCGGGAAGACCCCTATGATGAAGCATGACACCAAGGGCCCTTTTGGTGTCTGAGGGGTATTTAAGCAAACACTGTGTGTGTCCTACCAAGATTGGAAACACATTCCGTTAAAAACCTCTTCTGAGGTGGATCCTTTTGTTTCGTATGATTATCTGAGGAGGACGTATCCACCTCTAGCGCCCACGAGGGGCACCTCTTCACTCCCCAATCCTGTTTTTTGTAGTACTTCTGACATTGTCATATGATATAAACTTTGGGCACTGGCGTAACGAAACTCGAGGGGGCCTCCCTGCAAGACACGTGGAGGGGCCCCCTCTGGGCTCAATCAGGAGCTCTGCAGCCAGAGTGCTGTGCTGAGGGGGCCTGTTGGACTTGGCCCTTTTTGGCTAAAGTTCCCTAAACTTTTTGCCTTCCCCCTAGACCTTTTTTCTGACATGGTGTTGCCAACTTAGATGCTTTGGGCACTTTGCCACTGCTGATCAGTGTCAAAGTGCAAGTGCTCCCTGTGTAAAGTGTAATGGTAATTGGTTGTCCATAATTGGTATGTTTGCCTTACTAGTAAAGTCCCTAGTAAAGTGCACTATGTGTGCCAGGGCTGCTAATGCAAATGCTACTGGTTGGCCTGCAGCACTAATTGTGCCACCCACACAAGTAGCCTTAAAGAGAGAACTCAGGCCTGCCGCTGCAGTGCCTGCGCGCAGTTTGCTAAACTGCCATGTTGTCCTGACAAATGCACCCACTTGCCAGGCCTTACCCTTCCCTTTCCATGCACATCAGACACCCCTATAGTAGGCCGAAGGTACCCCCGCTGGGCAGGGTGCAGTGTTTGAGAAAGGTAGGACATGTACTGAGGTGTGTACCATGCCCTAACAGTGAAATACACTCCATTTCGTTTTTCACTGTTGCAAGGCCATCTTGCCCATAGGACAGAATGGGGAAGGCTGTGTAATATGTTTCCAGCCTATCTTCCCATAGGTTTAAGATGGAGAGGTGAAGTTTAGTGTGCCTGAGCTCACAATTTAATAACACATCTTTTTGTGAAGGTGATTTTTGAATTGTGGGTTTAGAAACCACGCTTTTAGAAGTGGGTGGTTTTTTGTTCCAAACAATTCTGTGTGTCTCTGCCTAGTTGTGAATTGGCTGTCTGGATCTGAATGTGATAGGATCTGGGAAATGTCTTGACCCAGGGAGGGGAGGTGAGACAGCAACAGGCTGACCTGCATCTGGAGTGTAGGGGGGAGGAGTAGCCCCTGGAGGTGAAGAGGCCTGGGCTGCTGCCATAAAACAAAGGCTCCAGCTCCTGCTGAGTGATTGAAGATCCAGACCCCCACTATCAAAGGAAGAAGGTGTCACTGGCAGGGAGACACCCAGAACTGGTTCGGACAGGGGTCAGTGCCCCCTGAAATACAAAGACTTCAAAGACATTTAGGGGTATAACTATGAGAGCTGAAACCCCTGGACTTTAGACTGAAATCCCTATTGAAAAAGGATTGAACCTACTTGGTGCTCAAGAGGAACCTCTGCCAAAGAAGAACAGCTGAAGAGACTGAAGAGAAGGACTGACCCTTGCTGTGTGTTCTGGGGCTGACCTGCAGTTTGCTGGTTTGACTAAGGAGAGGACAAGGGACTTTGCTGTGTGCTGTGTCCCCCTGCTTGTGAGGACTTTGCTGTGTGCTGTGTCCTGAAGTAGCATGTCTCCAAGAGCCAGAGGAGAGCTGGCTCCCTGTTGTGGAAGCTCAGGAACATAAAAGTTTCCAAGTGTGTCTCAGCGACGCTGTGTGCATGTGTTTTTTGCAGCCTGAGACCTTCGTAAGAACTGCCCCGTGATCATGTGCACCCGGAGTCCAAGTGAGTCTCAGCGACGCTGTGTGTGTGTGCTTTGTGCAGCCTGAGACCTTCGTGAGGATTGCCCTGTGATCGTGTGCACCCGGAGTCCAAGTGAGTCTCAGCAACGCAGTGTGCGTGTGCTTTGTGCAGCCTGAGACCTTCGTGAGGATTGCCCTGTGATCGTGTGCACCCGGAGTCCAAGTGAGTCTCAGCAACGCAGTGTGTGTGTGCTTCGTGCAGCCTGAGACATTCGTGAGAAATTGCCCCGTGACTGTGTGTCCCGGAGCAGTCTTGTTCTTTGCTCCGATCGACAGCATGGCCAGAACTGCTGTGATCATCATTGCCATCAGCCCGGACCGGCATCTCCAGAGGAGCTGTGGGAATTCACCGCCGCCGGCCCGACCCTGCCTTTGCCAAGGAGAGACCTCGAACCATCACCATCGTCGGGGGTTCCGAGTTCCACTGCCCAAGATCAACGAAGTCGAACCGGAGGCCCAAGCTGCATGGAGAACAGAGGAGAGTGAGATCGCACCCCCCAGGTAACGCTCAGCGAGCGTGCATGTGTCGCCGCCTGGGGCGGGGTGCGAGCTACGAGAGAAACACTCTCAGCCTTTCCCATCTTTGCAGCGCGAGCCCCCGCTCAAGTCCATATCACGGCCCGTACTTGCCGAGGAGTGGCAGTACCGGGGCCGGAGTGTGGAGCGGCACTTTGTTTTCCATCATAACAGTGTTGGGGGCATATTTTGGCAGGAGCTGACCGCGAGTCAATAAGAGTGGCATAGAGACCGTCCAGAGCACCACGAGCGGTGCCGGAGTACAGTATTTGTTGCATTACGAATTGCATTATTTTTGCATTACTGAACTGCCTGATTGTTGCATTACGAATTGCATTATTTTTGCATTATGAACTGCCTGATTGTTGCATTACGAATTGCATTATTTTTGCATTATGAACTGCCTGATTGTTGCATTACGAATTGCATTATTTTTGCATTACGAACTGCCTGATTGTTGCATTGCGCATTGCTTTATTTTTACATTACAAAGTGCCTGATTCTTGCATTACGAACTGCATAGCATTGCATTAGGACTGCATTGGATCATCGAGAATTGCTCATTAATACTGCAAGAACCTACCAGTGCTTGCTGGCCTAATAACCGGCATGGTGAAATATTAAAAATACGCATATGTTGGATTTTTATCGTGTGGTCTCATCGTATATCTTTTTTTTATAAACATCAAATTGTTTTTTATGAAACTCGTGTGGAGTCCATTTGTGGTGTTATCACTGTGTCACTGAGAGCGTGGATGCAAATACTTTACACATTTGCCTTGGAGATAAGCCTGGCTGCTCGTGCCAAGCTACCAGGGGGTGAGCAGGGGTTATCTAAAGGTGTGTCCCTCCTTACCCTGACGTAGAAGCAAGGGTCCCTGTTTGGACTAAGGTACATACCTCAGCCAACTAGAGACCCCCAGGTCTAACAGGGCCCACTGAAGCTTGGGGGCCCCCCCGCACCGCGGGGGCTGCGGGGGCCTGTGTTACGCCCCTGACTGTGGGGTTCCATTCCAGCCATGTAGAATTGTACATAGTGCAGAACTGCACACAATGAGAATGGAGACGCCTGTGTATAATAATGCACATCATATTTTTTCATTTTTCTCGAAAGGGAAAATATTTTTCCCACCATGTCCAACAAATATGAAAGCGATCCATTTCTCTTATCATACTAGAATGGAGGTCACTACTCCAGCCCTTTGCTAGAGAAAATAGCTGACCATTTCAAGAATGACAAAGGGTCAGATCAAAGTTTGAGAATGCCTAAAAATTTATTTGTGGGTCTTCTCAAACTTCTAAAGCAAACCACATGTTGAAACTTCCCATCCCCGCACCTTGAGAGGCATATACTATTGCAGATTTACCTGCTCTCGTGGCAAGGAAATCCAAAATAGTAATGCATTTATCCCATTAAAGAATCCTTTTCTGAGTTCCTAGTAGATGTATGAGTGCATATTTTTGGCTGTAAAGTACCTTTGTGAAAAAAAACCAGTGTTAATAATTGTGTGGTATAATATGCTTTTTAGTAAATAGTTTTAATTCTCAGCTAGAGGTAACTCTAGCTGTATCGTGCTTGGCATGCAATGTATGACATATAGATTTATTTTGGTAGTTGTGATATATTGCTTAGTGATTGATGGAAATCTCAAGTCTTCCTTTCTTTTTTCTTTTCCTGGAGGAATTGGGGATTGTGTCTGCCGCTGCCCTTGGATAAATAAAGAGGCGCAGGTGAGTACCTGAATATGATGTGTCCCAAATTAGGGTTAGTGGAAGGCACCCAGCATTCTCTCTGAGTTCATTCGCTTGGGTTGTCACTAGTAGGTTTAGTTTAGGTGAGAATTTAGCAAAATTAACATGTCTGTACAGTTCCTGTAATTCAATGGGAAAAATAGGGCTCAAAACGAAATCAGAATCAATAATATTAAGAAATCCCCTTTCTCCAAGGTTTTTCGGAATCACTGTTTTAGCATGCAGAATAGAGAGAGAAAGTACCCCTTAGCCATTGAGCCTTTCCCCTCATTGTAAGTCACCCCGTGTGCTGCGGTGGTTTTTGTGATTTTTATCTCAGGCACCAAACCAGCACTCCTGCTACCCACGTCTCTCCTCCCATGCCAGAACCATAGCTGGTCACGTACCTGGGCAAGCCACTCTTCTCTGGGAGCGTGGCGGGATGAAGCGTCCCTCCAGCGGCCCTCCCGGATCGATGTGATATGCTCGTCCTCAGTCTTGCCCTCCTACAGCTGTGAGCGTTTGTCTGCTTCGGCACGGCCTCCTGTCTCTGTTGGACATGACCCTTCTTAGGGGATTTCCCTAAAACGTTTTGCTTTCTCTCCACCTGGTTTTTGCTGATTCTCTTTTCGTGGACTTTGGGCGCTTCCCCAATGTAATGCAATGTGAAAGCGTGTGCGCCCTTCCTACCCATGCTAGGAAGTGGTGTTTACTTGATTGATTCAGGTGTTGTACCTGTGAGTGCCCTTTAAAAAAGTACACGACATACCCAGGACAGGTACTGCACTGGCAAATGGTGGGACTCAGCACTGATTGTGCCTCCCACCAGAATAGCGTTTCAAAAATGTATAAAGCCTGCCATTGCAGGTCTTGGGGTGTGCTATTGCTCTGAGGCTCAAGTTGGCATGTCTAACTCGATAGCCAACCCTGAGTGGGCCTTCCACTACCACTAGAGCACCCCTAGGGCAAGCCCTGAGAGGCGGAGCAAGTGGTAAGCGAAAGGCAGGGCAGGAACACATGGGTGTTCTATGCCCAGGTAGTGAAGAACCTCCATGTGGGTTATCCCTACCTAGGAGGTTGGCTCTTCCCAGAGGACACCACCAGGGTTTTGTTGAGTCTCTGTTAGTGGCCTTAGGGATCTGGGCACTTTCCCACTGTATATGCAGTGTGAAAGTGCAAGCGCTCTTCTACACATGTTAGGAAGTGGTTCTTACCTGATGTTTTTAAACATGTCACAAGCCTGCCATTGCAGGCCTGTGTGTGCGCACGTGCACGTATGATGTTTCTAAAACATGTCGCAAGCCTGCCACTGCAGGCTCGTGTGAGTACACTTGAACCTATGATGGTTTTAAACATGCATCAAGCCTACCATTGCTGACTGGTGTGTGTGCAATTGCACTTATGCTCAGGTTGGCCTTTCTAAACCACTGCCCAATCCTGAGGGGACCTTTCACTACCACTAGGCACCCTGGTGCAAGTGGTAAGTGGAAGGCAGGGGAGGTACACATGTGTGTTCCATGCCCAGGTCAGTTTGCTCTTCCCATAGGTTAACATTGGGGAATGGTTGAAATTACTTCAAGCTGCAATAGTGCCTTACAGTGGAGCAGCCTCATAATGTGTCCTATTATTGGATTCATAGTGACACATCCTCTCCTGTGGTAAAGAGGGATTTGTCATTAATAGCTCAGGAATGTCATTTCTAGAAAGTGGGCATTTCTTTTCTCTAAAACTCTTGTGTGCCTTTTAGTTTGACTCCAGCCAACATCTGTAGGATGGGAGAGCACATCTGTGCATTCCCCAGAGACAGAAATAAACATTGGGCATGCAACTAGAATGGCGGCCCTGTGCCATTTGAGGGCCTGAGGAGATAGATTGGAGAAAGAGGTTTTGACACTTGGCTTCTGGGAGCCAGATCATGGACCCACTAAAGATTAAGATTTGCATTCCTTGGCCCCATGTGGTTCAAAGGGAAACCATCCGAGCCACCCCCAACTTCAAAGACACACTACAGTATAACTACTGGTGCCATACTTCAGCAGGACAGAGATACACTTGTGGGGATGGGGTATCGGAGATCCTGAAACTGCGTGGTGCACACTGCCATAGGAATCTGATGTGCACAAGGAGGATTACTGCCATTGGAAGGGACGGTGCACTCTTCCTGAATAGTGGCTGGACTCGATTGACTACCTGCTGCTGTGTGGCATCCTGAAGTGTGCTCTCCAAGAGCTTGTTGCATTACCTCCTGTTCTTTTGTGGAGGACTCATGGACATCAAAGTCCTCCCAGGAGAGAGCCACACCATTTACTTGTGACACCTGGGGAGCAGTGCCCACTTAAGTGCCCACATCGTCTGCTGGATCCCAACTGGTGGCTCGGCGTGAGTGTGGAACTAAAAATTGTGCCTGGAGATCAGATTGCTTTGTGCAGAGCCCCAAAAAGTACTGCCTGCATCTAAGGAGTGTGGCCCTGCATCGTGGGGCCTCAACGTACATAAGCGTCTTGTTGGTGGTGAGCAGATTAGCCAGTGGCGGGATCCCACGTGGCCCGCTTCGTCGATCGTGCTGCATATTTCTCTTGCGGCATGCTGGCTGCATGCTCATTGTGTGAGGTGTCTGATTTACAGGTTGCAACCCTCGGAGATGGGGGTGTACCCGTAGTAGTGCCTCATTTTACCTTGTGCGGCACTGCTGAATCTGTGTGTGTAACCAGAATTATCTGGTGTGACTCAGAACCAGACGCACCAGATGTTCTGCCTCATTTCCAGGGAGGTATGGAATTTGCGGTTCAAAGGAAAACGAATGGTCCAGAGATCCTGGTTCTGGATATGGATTCCTAAGCTAAGGTATGGAATTTGCAACTCTTCGCTGTGTGTGACCTGTATTGTCTGGTGCGATTCAGAACAGGGTGGAGCAGACGTTATGCCTCATTTCCAGGCAGTAAAGGAATTTGCAACTCTTAGTTGTTTGAAACCAGAATTGTCTGGTGCAACTCGTACCAACTTTGTGCCTCATTTCTGGGTGGGGGGGGGCAGAGGAGCAAATTCGTATTTTGTGGAACCCCGGATTGTCTACGTGCAATGTTGATCAACATGTGTCCGACCGGGTGCCTGTTTCTTCCAAGAAGCTCCCCCGCTTCATCCCCCATTGATTGTTCCTTTTGTTCCCTCAGTGCGGCAAACCAACTTCCCTCTCCTCACCCAGCTGTAACAAATTCTTTTTACCAGATAGTACTGCCCAAACCAGGCCTGGATGGTGAGAGTGACTAACTGGGCCAAAGAACGCTTCTGAAAGTGATCGGAAGTTGGTCAAGAGACTTTGTGACTCCTGTGCTTTGCAAAATTGGGCTGGTCCTTGAAGACACAGTGTGGAATCACTTGAGTGAACAACTATCGCCCTCAGGCCGCTTCTGCTCCTCATACCATGGGTAAACTTCCTGAGTAGTGTCCAAACCCCCATTTGTCGACTGCAGCCTAATTAGCCTTGCTGCCTACCTCCACCTTCTTCCCTGGGACACTGATTAGGTGTGAATCTGGCCGCTATCGGCCTAGTATCAGGGGGAATGTTTTCTTTATCTCCAGCCCGTGGATGTAGGGTGGTCAGGCTTAGCTGACTGGTGGAGTAGGGCTTGGGCCACGGGGTCTGCATGTGCATTATCAACTGACCTGCCAGATATCAGTGCACAGCATTTTGGTGCTGTGTGCATATGTGTGTGTGCATGTGCGCTCCATACGGACCTGCCTGATGTCCATGGCACTGCGTATTGGTGCTGAGTGAGTGTGTGGGAGTGACTGCCTGTTATCACTTACAATGCATGGCGGTGTTGCTTTACACGTTGATTCCTTGCCAAAAGAGTATTACATTTGATATTGGTTTTTACCTATGCAGCCTTGGCCCACGTTGCTGTTTTAAAGTATTGTAACTGATTTCCCCAATTCTTGATTATATTTTTGGTTCAGGAATACAAATATTAAGGCTGGGCACCATCATTAGCCCTAGTGGATGCATAGAGAAGCTAAAAAAACATACTTACTTCTCTGCACCCCACCAGACATACACAAGTGGACTAGATATGATAAGGGTGTCAGGAGCCATTATCCTTACACAAGGTTATCGGATCAGGCACCTTTTGAGCTCCTGATTGAGAGGGACTGAGTGGGTACGTGGTATTTGGAAACTGAATGCAGAACCTGATCCAGCACCTAAAAGGAGAGCCAATATAATTATTTAAAATAAATGAAGGCATGGTAACATCATTTAGCACATCTTGGGAAGTATACAAAGAAGTTATTGATGGAGAGCACTGACCTTCCTCATCAAGAAAAAGAAACTGAGTGACAATGACATAGCAAGATAAGAAACCACCTTGCCAAGTTGGAAAAAGTACACTGAAACATACAATCAGAACAGAAATATCTGTGGCAAAAATATCGGTGACAAGAAAAACCACCAACCAATGTGACAGGGGTTGTCAGGAAGTGGGCTCCTTCTTCCACATTTTATGGGCCTGTCCAAAATTCCAACAGTACTTGGGAGAGATAATACAGGTTACGACTGGGGTAGTGGAACAGACTATTCCACTGGAAGCTAGGTGGCATATACTGTGTGTGACGGGGGAGGAAATATGGCCAAAGTATCTCAAAATATGGCTGATGGTTGTGCCCATGGTGGCGAAGAGAAATATAGCCAGGGCCTGGGGAGCGGGTGGAACCCCCAGGGTGGAGAATTGGAAACTGATCTTGATTGGTGCTGTGCAGCTGAGAAGGTGATATTCCAGAGCCGGGGTGGTCCACGGAAGTGGGAAAAAGTCGGGGGCTAGTGGGTGGCATACAGAGGCTATTGAGGATTCTTTTTGATGAGGGTTTGCATGGGTGAGTTGCGAGAAAGCTGTTGGATTTATTTTCATTAGTTATGGATGTTGATTCTGGTGAAGGGGATATTGCTTTTACATCCGCAAATAACGTATTGGGCGAACGTGTCATATTGGGATCTCCTGTACA